>JANHMN010000009.1:38341326-38363712 GCA_030674055.1 Rhabdomys pumilio
ACCAAGAACCTCATGACTTAATTATAGGTTCTACATCTGGAAAGTTCCATTAGCTCCAGTATCACCCCACTGGGATCAAACTTAGAACATGTGACTTGAACTGCACTTAAACCGAATTCAGATGATAGCAGACTCCATTTCTAGTTAAAATCACAGCGATAGGCACTAGGATAAGAGTTTAATACATCATTTCAGAGGACATAGTTAAGCCAGAGCCGTATGTAGAGTATTGTGTCTGATCTTAAAGGTTATAGATGACTTTACCTTGTGTCTTTCTCACTTGAGTTCACATATGGAATTCCTCTTGCAATTCATCGTTTCTTAGGTTAACCTGAAATGAATTGCTATGACTCATGATGTTCTCACAATTGATTCTAGAACAATTAACACTCATCCTTAGGATGTGAGATGTACTTATTAATGAAATCTAACACAACATAGTTCAGATATCCTGAATGTATACGTGAATATGTTAATCACCTGGTACTCTATCTAACTTCTGTCCAAACTTTCAATTTTGGATCATTATTTCTCAATGTAGATATTTTGAAACTTATCTATGTATGTATGTGTGTGTGTATGTATGTATGTATGTATGTATGTATGTATGTATGTATCTATCTATCTATCTATCTATCTATCTATCTATTTATCTATCTGTTTATTTGTGTGTTTGTGTGTATGAGAGTATGTGTATATGTGTGTGTGTGTGTGTGTGTGTGTGTGTGTGTGTGTGTCTGTCTGTCTGTCTATGTATATAGGTGTGGGAAGCCCACCTTCCAGAAGAAAGTATCAGATGCTCTGGAGCTGGAGTTCCAGGTGGTTGTGAGCTGTTTGAGGGTGGTGGTAAGAAGTCAGGTCCTCTGGAAGAGCAGCGACTGCTCTTAACTGCTGAGTCACCTCTTCAGTGCTTCCTCTCAATATATAAGGTGAGCAACTATATATCACAGTTTTGAGCTTCCTTATTTATCATGGGTTCTAAATGCTTTGTGGTTATATAATTTTATACAGTATACATATGAGATAGGTACTATTAGTTTCATATTAAGGTAGCAGATACTCAGACACAAGATGATCCAATAGCTTTCCCAAGGTCCCCTGGCTAGGAATTCCACAGCCGAAGTCTGAATGCAAGTATTCTGGTTTCAAAGTCCACAACCTTAATAACCACATATTGCCTCTGTAGTAAATCATTTATCCCAGAGTCTAACCCAGACATCTGTGTACCTTTTTGGCTGTTGTTCATATGGAGTCCATTCAGATACCTCTTAGTATCTATGCATTTGACAGAAAGTCTCTTTAATGCTGTCATTGTTTGATGGAATTTGGCACAGAAGCTTATAAATTAAGGGAACAATGGTTTTATACGTTATAAAAAGCTAAGCACAAGCACTTCAGAAGCCCCTAAAAATGATTATCAATCTGTCACAAGTGTTAACTTCTTCATGAGCGGCCATCAACTAGAGTGACTTATATTCCTTAATATGTACAGTAAATATGAATGTGTGGGTCCTGTGGATAATCTTCCATCACTCTGAAGCATGTCCAAGTGTCCAGCCACATCTCAGTGGCCCACGGACACTTCAAAGCCATACACAGGTTTTAGGTTTCTCTTTTTGTTGCTGAATGGCTGCCTAAACTTAGGAATAGATCGTATGTTTAAAGAAAGTCCCTGATGGTAGGCCGTTCTGAGCAATCCACATACCCAAGCACAACAGAACGCATACATAGCGTCTTCACACTCACAAGAACAGGACATGCTACACTTTGGGGATGATATCTTTGATGGATGAATCTTGTAACTTTGACTTTCACCAAGGGCCAAACTGTAAATCACTAGAAGGGAAAGTCAGGGGGAAGTGCTTGTCATGCCACTGGGGCTGCTGGGAGGACTAAGGGTTTTTTGTTCAAGTAGGTATGAGGGGTTAAATCTGGCTCATGGCGTTAGATAACAGTTGTCCACTATCGGAGGAGGGGCTGAGGGAATTTGGTAGGAGGGTAAATCAAAAGTGTCTGGCACCGTTGAGGAGCAGGCTGTGGGAAGCCCCAGGCTCCCTACTGATAGCTTATCTGTCTTCTGTAGTGAGGCTGGATCATGCAGCTGAAATATAGCCAGAATATATTTTACATATGTGGCATTGCATTTAAATTTCTTAGAATTTAAATTATATAACAGTTTAAGCGTATTTATGTAGAAAGCAATGACGTTGATGGAAAGGAAAATAATATTAACCCATTTAGATTTAATCAGTGTTTACGTTGTTTTTGTTTACTTTTTAAAATTTTTATGTATTCTTACTTTATGTGCATTGGTGGTTTTGCCTCCATGCCTGTGTGAGGGTGTTGGATTCTGGAGTTTGTAAGCTGTGATGTGGGTGCTGAGAATCGAATCTGGGTCCTCAGGAAGAGTAGTCAGTGCTTTTGACCACTGAGCCATCTCTCCAGTCCATTCCTTCTCAAACAAACAAACGAACAAAAACAAACAACATCAACAGCAAGAGCTTTCCAGAAGTCTTTAAACATATAAGGGGGAAGCTACAATCTTATCCCATCCCCATCCTACCTCTTCACATCCTTAGAATATGTATAAGGAATGCTGTCCATTCTTTCACATTGCCCATACATTTTATGCAGTGAATTCTAAAAGATAAGGATTATTTAGAAAATATATCCACAATGTCATGTCATCTAAACCATTTCATAGCAATTCCTTAATGTGCTGAAAAGTGTCCATCAGTGTTAAATTTTTCCTGATTTCTATTTTCTTTTTTTTTTTTTTTTTAATTTCTAAGTTTGTTTACTATCAGAATGGAAATGGTTAAGAGCCCTTTTACCGCTCACCTTTGAATCTGAGGAGTCCTGGTTCCCATCTCCGTTTATCTTCCTTGGAACTCATTTGTTGAAGAAACTCACTCTTAGTTTGGCCTATTGCTTCATAGTTACTGCAGCTAACATTTGTCTTTGTCCTCTTTTTCACCACCGTGAGATTTGAACTTAGACATTGGCATGGTTATACATTCCCTTTTTTATCCGTAGGAATCTTGAACAGATCATATGTACATATACCTCTCTCAGGGGCACATCATGCTCACTTGTCTTTCCGACTACTTCACTTGCATTTCCTGACTATTGCTCAGATCACATGTTGATGTGCCCTTTTGTTCTTCATCTTTACTAAATAAATAAAAAGTTATGGTTACAGATGAAGTCCTATCTCGTCTTTCCCTCCCTAGAGCAAGACTATGCTTGAGTTTGTGTTTCATGTTATTTTTTTTACGCTTTAAATAAGTATGCATATTTTTCTACAGTGGATCCAAAATATGTATGTATATATTAAATTTTTACATATTTGCTGTCACTCTGCTAATTCATATTTACAGTTTTCATTTGAGGCTGATCTCTGTCGATATATAAAAGCCTAATTGATAAGGCTGTATTTAAGATTATCGACTTTGGACTTGTGGATAATTCTGTCAGTTTTTGAGTTTCCTTTATATAAATAGCACGGTGAAGCAGATTCTTGTACCCAAGTCCCTGTGCATGTGTCCTCCTGAAGTTCTCTGTTATAACAGGCAATGTTCCAAGTTACAGTATCGTACTAGAGTTGCTCATGCCAGCTCCATTGGCACTTTTTCCTTTATTAAAAATATGTATGTGTCTGTGTATATCTGAAGAAGTCTGTGTCATGTGTGTTCAGATGTCCACAAAAGCCAAAGGAAGATATCGAATCTCCTGGAGCTAGTGTTAATGGAGATTTGTAGCCACCTGGTGTAGATGCTGCCAAACAAACAGGTCCTCTGCCAGAGCGGTAAGCACTCTTAACCACTGAGCTGTTTCTTGACTCCCCTGTATTTCTAAATATCTAAAAACTTTAGTGATTTGGCTATTAAACCCAAGATCTATTAAAATTATATAATACGTACATATCAGTAAGAGAATTATATTGAAACAAAGGTAATACTCAGAGCTAATCTCTTACTAATTATTTTACTGAACACATGAGAATTTTCTATGCCCCAGGCTATTAGCAGTTATGATAACAGTCTAAGGAAACATTCTATACTGTGTATGACTATGCTTCTTGTTCTACCTCTTCCCCAGGTGACATCACATTGTCTCCTTGAAATCACCTGTTTTGGAAGTATTTTCACACTATACCATCATGAATCGGAGCTGAATTTATCATTTTGTTAATCATCTAGACTTACAAAAATGAGATCCAAATCATAACGCACACAATGTGTGTGCAATCCTTAAATATCAGAAAATTAAGGGACTTTCAATCCAGTGCTCAAAATCTATTATTCCACAATACATCCAATGTCTCATTAGAAGGCTACACTGAAATTCTTCGGGAAGTGATGAATGATTCAGTGAATGACAGAAAAATTTAAAGATCTCATTAAAGAATACTTCACTCAAGAACATATTTATGATGGATGAAAATCATTTTGTTTTGAAAGAAAATATAAGAGATTATCTTTGTAGCTCATAAGGAAGCCCCACTCAGACCTATTTTTGGAAACCGTCTCGTTTGTTAGATGCAAAGTGTGTAGATGAACGGCTATGTCCAGCTAGTACCCTAGTCTGACCATCTCTTCTTTGAGATTTTGTTCATGCTGTCATTGGGAAGGGGTTCCCCACGAGATGAATGAGCAAAGAGGTAATCAATGTTCAAGCAATTTCTACCTAACATAAGGCTCCCTGGATGACATTATTGGTTCTAGACTCTGTCTCAAAGGACAGAAATCTTATCAGTCCTATATTCCGATCTAATAAACTCCCCGACTCATTCTTCCCCATCTCTTATGTATCATACTCACACATAGCCTAACTTTATCTCAGAGTCTGCTCTCTGGGAAAAACACTTACCACAATCTTTATAACAATGAGTTAAGGCAGGTTTTAGCCTTTAGCAGTTTAAAGGTTTTTTTTTTTTTTTTTTCTGAAACTCTACTGGATTTGTGTTGGAATTACTGATTTGTAATCGTAGTAAGGCTTGTATACAATTCTACTGTTTGAAATCTCAAAGAATGATGTCAGACTCTTGGGCATGTGCCAACAGGCTTGATCAAAAGTGCATTTGCTTATGATGCTTTTGTAGTCATAGCTGAGAGCTTGGGCACCAAGTCTACTCGTAAACAAATGCTTGCCTGGTTCTTGTTGGCCAGCATTGCCTTCAAACAGCAGGCGATTAATAATCGTGTCAAACTGTCCCTCTTCTCCATCTTACAAAGAAGAATCAGGGTTGGAGCCACTCATCAGGAATGCTGTGGCCAATTGACTGGATTTCATCTTAACTTGTGGTGAAATGAATGTGTGTGTTTCAGCTTTCCTCAGTAGTAGTACCACTGAGTCTAAATAATTGTTGTCTAGCTGTACTTAAGGAAATATATTTATATATCTCTTTGTACCAAAGAGTCTTGCCCTCATTGCTTCAAAATAGCACAAAATAGCACAAAGAGGTATTGTATGGGAGGGAGAATGTCTCCCAGGAATTGGCTAGTATCTAGCACTCTCCAGTGGACACCAACTATATCCGTGTTGGCCTGAGGCAATGCATACATGTTGCAGCTATAAATAGAAAGGTTGTGCAGATATAGATGAGTGTTCTCCTTCTACCACGCGCGTTCCTATTCTGTGATCTTTTCCTGATCTCCGATAATCAACCTTTTCCACCCTATAGTGCCAAGAAGATGAGAGCCATATGTTCACAAATTGGACTAGGAATGTGCACCCCAGCATTTCTTGGAAATAAAATAAGGTACAATTTTTTTTTTTAAAAAAGCCATTTAGATTGATATTGAATGAAGAAAGAGCAGGAACAGAATAGGTCTACTGTAAGACTTTAAAATTAGCTGGTTCCAAAACCCTCATGATACAGCAATTTGTATCTGATGAGGCGTGGAGCTAGACTAGACTCAATGGCAGTGATGATTTAGATTGTGGCATTGCAAAGGTCTTAGTTCTCTGTGTAAAATTTAACACTCCGAATTCCCTAGATGTGAACGAGAAAAGACACTGTGCCCATCCCAGTCATCCTTCCAAGCAAGGCTAATCAGAAGGTGTGCTGGCTGAGAGGAGGGAGCACAGCCTCATGTCCACCCGGTCAGGGCCACACTCTCTGAATTCTGTCTCCCCCAGAGAGAAAAGATTGCTTTTTGTTTTTCTTGTATCTATCAAACATCTGGCAGTGTCTCTCCCAATTCAATTTAATCTGTAGGGTCTGAGAACCAGTAAAAAAAAAAAAGAGAAACTTTTCTCATGGTCACCCAGAGCAAATGAAGTTAAAATGTTGTATACCTGTAGTTTAAAAAAAGGAAAAGTTCACCAAACTAAAGAAATGTGAAATGCAATTTATGTTCAGGTTGGTTTAGAGTTTAAAACGTAGACGCCTGGGAATAGGCCATAATAATAATATATAATAGTAACATTCCACCAATAGCTTAGTTTTGCTGTGTTTAGATGAAACACTTATGTCAAGATATTGGGAGAAAAGAAAAGAATCCATGTAAAGGCATACAATCTCAGTAGCTTCCTGCCATGCTTATGGTAACAAAAACAACATTCTCACAGCCTCAGGCCTTGAAACATTGCTTCACATAGTCTCTAGTTCCAGATCTGCGGATGTGCCACAGAGGATTATTTTGTGATCCCTCATGTAGCAAAATGAATATATTTAATCTACTTTAAGATATTTTTCCTTTATTCTTTGCACCTAAAAAATAGAACATATTCCATCTTAATAGCCTATTATTAATTAGTTAGCAGTATTTCTTCATTAAAAATAAAATAATGGCCCATTTTAAAATAAAAGAAATAAAATAACAACAATAATGATATTGATATCAATCTCATTCTTAAGACCTCTTTTGCACTAACCACGGTGCTAATTATTTTATAATTAGCACGTTTTGGGGAGGTGCAGAAGCAGTGTCTTCCTCGGTAGCATGGGCTTGCCCTGAACTCACAGCACCAACCCTAACTTTGGAATTATCATCACATCTAAAGAGGTAAGAAAGTATTAATATACAAGTATCGGCCTTGCTTTATGTACTAAAGAACTGGTATCAAGCAAGTTAATATATATGAAATATATTAGATATAGATATGTCTATATCTAGATATCCAAGTTAGATATAGATAGACCTGCCAGATCTGTCTGCATGCAGACTGCACCCTCTCACCATGTTATCATGCTCCCTTCTGCATCTCGTCCACAGTGAATGACAACACAACAGTAAAATCATTATAGCATTGAACATGTATATGCCGTTCATGTGAATGAGACTATGTATGTGTGCATATACATGCATACTCATCTAATAGAACTCAGTAAGTAGGAACATCATTGCCACTATTTCACAGACGAGGAAGCTGAGTCCCAGAAGCATCCTTCAAGTGGCAGAGCCAACACTGAGCCAGGCAGACTTTAGGTTTGCCCATAAGAGTATCATTATCAGTAAGAAGCACCAAGAGCCTCTCTTCCCAAGGTGAGCACCTAACCCAGTGTCCACAAATGTTCATTAATCTATTTCAGGAAATAGATTCATTCATATTCCATTTGATTGTCTCCCTATGACTTCTCCCGAGTCCTACAGGCTTCTTAAAGAACATAATTTTATAAGCTTCAAGGTAAGGCACAGAAGGGAAGAAGTGTACTAACGTGTTTAGCACTTAGCATGAGCCAGGCAGTTTGTTTATGTGTCTATATTCTCTCATCATCGACAGCTTATTTATAGTTTTCATCATATGGGGATGGTGAGAGTAGGTGGGACACTTAAAGAGCCACGAGTAAGATGACATCATTGGTAGGGCAGGTCTGTGTGATCACCTAAGCTGACACACCGGAAATGTTCAAAAATGAATTCTCGGCACAGGAAGAAAGAGAAGCTTTTGCTGTGTTCTATAAGGATGGAGAAGGCACACTAGGCACACTAGCTGTCGAAACTACACGTGGAAAAGCCTGACAGCATTGCTTCATTGAGGAGGACACGGACCCTTATGGAGACAAGGCATTTCACAGGAGTGAGAAGTGGACCTGGCTACCGTCTAGCTTTATAACTCTGGATGCTAGGACACCATGTGGATAGTTTGAATCTGAAGTCACTGTGGGACTTGGTTGGACCTGAGTCTGAAGAACAATATCATAATCAGTAAAAGGAAATGATTGTTTACTGAGTGCTGATGAGCACATCTATTAAACTAAAGATGAGATTAATGAAAAGTCTACGGTTAAAATTCAAAATTTGGCAAATGATACAGAAAGTTTGGCCAGTTTTTTTTTCACAAATCTGCTGTAATTAAAAAAAAAATCAGAAATCTTCAAAAATAATGTCCGGGCAATTGAAAAAGCCAGCATGTGATTTACAATATGCCACTGAATCTGAAGCGCTTTGTGAGAGCGTTTACTTAAACCTCGTGAAGACAATGATTTAAAGCATGGAATGGAGCCACCAGCGTGGGCAGAAGTGGAAAGGTTATTGCAAAAACAGCCTGTCTTCCCTTGCGTAGAAAAAAAAAAAAAAAAAAAAAAAAACAGAAGCAGGGAGTATCTGCAGTCAGTGTGTCTAAATGGCTATATCACCCTAAAAAAATGTGGGTCAACACTGGGCTTTACGAGTCAAGAGGAATTCCTTCTCCTTTCTCCTCCCTCTGTCCCCTCAGGACGTGTGACGCCCTCCTTTGTGATCAGGGTGGGAGATAAACAGCAATGAGCTGGAACTGAGATTTGGAACCGAGTACTCTGAAATCGATATGCCAGCTGGAGCAGAGAGTCCAAAAAACAAAACATAAATTTCTTGGAAAATGACCCTGTCTTTTGGCAATTATTACCATGAATGAGAATAACTCAAAATCAGAAGTGTGGCTTGTCTTCCCTCGCACTCCTCCGAGCTGCGTTTTACTCTCCTGGTTTCTACCATGACTGTAGCTGAGAGACTTTGAAGGACACATGCTATAAGAAAATATCAAATTTTGTTTAGTCTGATGATTTTGGGGGAGGGGTTGTACTTACCTGGCAGGGGAGTTTCCATGATAAATCCTTATCCAGAGATAAGGGTTTCCCACGGAACTCTTGTACTCAGGATGTGCTGACCCCTGACGTGTCTCCAAATATGAAAACGTCACTGAACAATTTTGGCCAGAGTATTCACACTTGTCTCTGTTATTTAAAAAAAAATGTTATAAATTTATTTCTGTGGAATAATTCCAAAGTGAAACACATAATACATTTAAATTTCATTAATGTGTACATTTTGAACATTTCTATATTTCTACATAAAATCAATATAACACTTTAGTCTAATGAATGAGAATGTAATTAAAACCTCCTAGGGGAACTGAAGGAAACAGCAGAAGGATTTACTGCATTTTGCCAATTATTTTTTTGGAGGGGTCATATGCAATATGAGGAGCCTGATTAATAAATTCTGCCTTATTCATGATAAATATATCATGTACAATGAGGGTCTTTCTCTGAACAGATAGGGTTCATCATAGATGCTTTGAGTTTGGGCAGACATACAGAATATTAAAAAAAAAAAATCCATTTCACCTTTTTTGTACCCCAGAATTTTGTGTTTTTTCCCTAGATGTTCTTTCTCATACTCTCTCAGTCTTTGTAAATTTAGCAGTGAATATAAGCAAGGTATTATATTTCATTAACTCCCTTTTGAAGTTGGAGCTCTAGTCACCACTTTACCATTTAACAATACTGTGTTGAATATCCTTGACCCCTTGGGATTCAGGTTTCACTATGCACTTTATTTTTTCTCAACTCTTATATTTGCTATATATTCTCTTGTGCCTAACCCTGAATTAGACACTGGGGGGGGGGGGGAGTAGAAAAAAAAAGAATACATAAAAATTCAAGCCTTGGGAAGCTCAAAAACCTCTGAGAGAAAATAGACAAAACAAATTATTGTAGCGATAATTAGATAATTACGGGTATTTATTTATTTATTTATTTATTTATTTTTGAGATAGCATTTCTCTATATAACAATCCTGGCAGTCCTAAAACTAATTCCTCTGTAGAGCATACTGGCCTCAGATTAAGAGATTTGCCTGCCTCTGCCTCCAGAGTACTGGGATTAAAGGCGTGCACCACCACCATGTAGATGATGTTATGTTTTTGTTGAGAGGCAAGAAGGAATAGCAGCAGTGTATAGGTTGACAGTTGACAGCAGATTCTAAAGTGTCCCGTGTGAATTTTAAATCCCGAAGTGTGTCTGGCACATAGTAGGCCTAATAAACTGTGTCCGAATTGAAAAGTATGTCATTTGGATAGGGGTAATAATACCAGAAGAAATAATACCGGAGTTTCCTAGGTTTTGTTTTAGGCCACCTACTTATCAGGAAACAGAAAACAATCTTCTTGCTGGTGGGTTGACAGAAAAGGGAAGAATTTGCTTTTTCTTGGGGATAGAAAAAATATTTCAAGAACTGAATTTTAATATGTCTCCTTGGTATGCATAAACCTTAAAGAGGGCATGGGAGCAATTTGGAGATTTGTTTGTTTGTTTGTTGTTGTGGTGGTGGTTTTTTCCACATGGCTTTGGTGTCTCACTCAAAAGTTAATTCCTTTGACAAGTAATTTTATCTTATATTCAGAAAGAGACTTAGAACACAAGGCAAATGATTGTTTAACATCTAGCAAGGGATTTCGATTGAATGAATTCAATTCCGTTTTATACAACTCATCACCTTCTTTTAAACATCAGTTCCTTCTTTTTATTAACTCACACATAACTACTTGTCTTCCAGTTTGTTGAAGCAGTAAGTCAGATTACACTTGCCACAGTAATGCCTATCAAAGTGGTTAGCCATGAAAACATTCATCTGAAGGAAATGCTTGATGAAGGTGGCTAACTTTCCATTTTCATTCACCTTCCAGTATTTCAGCACAGCCAACTTAGCCTTCTTCCTCTGTGATTATTCTTCTTGGAAGTGGTGTAAGATTTCTTCTTACATAGCACCAACTCAAAGTCTCAAGATGACGGGTGGACTCCTTTTGAACAAAGTACGGCCATCTTCCAGCTGCTTGTCAGCTTGTCAGCCTCTACTGATGAGGAGGAAATCCTTCCGTATCCTGAATCTTTGTCTTTACAGTTTTTATAGTGTCCAAGCATTCGACCTCGAGCATCATGGTCTTCCTTATAAGGGTCTTCACAAATATCTGCATCGCGGTGGTGGCTCCACTCCAGATGGTGGATCAGAAAGGCACTCATCATGTTTTTAATCTGGTAAAAGAATAAAAGTGAAAGGAGGGAGTCAGAGAAGGAGGATCAGTGGTTAAATCACTTACTTCTCTTGTGAAAACCTAGCTTTGCTTCCCAGCACCCAGTTGGAGGCGCACGGCTGTAGGTAACTCCAGTTCCAGAGACTCTGAGGTCCATTCCTTGCCTCTCCGGGGTACAGCAAGCACATAAATACATGTGGGCAAAACACTCTTATATACAATAAAAATAAGTTTTTTTTTTTTTCAAAATTGAACAAATATGGACTCATAAGTTAAAGGAGCTTTGTTCTAAGACTATGAAACAAGGTGACTATTCTGTTTCACGATAATCTAACATGGAATATCACAGATCTCAAAGGCAGCCCCCGAAGCTATGGGCTTGCTCAGCTGATGAGGCTCATCAGGGAAACCCTATTTTTGTTGATGCTTCAGTAGCATTAGTGGCTTCATTAGCATTGTTTTTGCCATTCAGGGTAGTTTGTGTTACTGTGGTTCTGTGAGATCAAGAAAGAAATACCAAGTACCAACAGAAGCGACATCCTCGGGAAAACGTTATCACTTGGAAATAGAGCTAGAAATATACTTGCCTGACTCACAGGATTGGATCTGAAGGAACAATGTTGTGATAAGAAAAATGGCAAGATGGAGAGAGAGAGAGAGAGAGAGAGAGAGAGAGAGAGAGAGAGAGACAGAGAGAGACAGAGACAGAGACAGAGACAGAGAACAAAGAAATGAAGCCATTCAGAATGGACTTTTAAAGGAGCCTGAAGAAGTGAGGTTCAAAAAGAATTTTTTCCACACGGATATATAGCTAGTGATATAGAGTAGCTGAGAATGCTTATAGCGATTTCAAGGAAAACATCATCTCTGGGAAAGTTTTTCTTTGATCGTTTGACCGCTTTTGAATAAAAATCCCCAAACACCAGTACCTCAAAAGTTCAGAAGATCAAAACCTGACAGGCATCAAAACTTGAATCGATACTCAAAGAAAAGTTTACAGGTAGGAGACTGGGTCAAAACAAAGAATACAAAATGTACAATCACTGGCTTAAGATTCTAGCTTTACAGTCTTAACTATGGATAGGGTTTATTGCCTTCTCTGGCTTCATTCCTTCATTCAGAACCCTTTACAGGAACAGGACAGACTGCTCATGAAAAAAGGGACTGGACACATATACATATATATTCATATTCATTCCTAATGCCCACTTCACTTAGCACCTGAAATCAGTACAGGTCAGCTGTGCTACATCCTATGAGAGAAGAGACAGGTTATAGATATTAAATATATGTACACAGCCATTACAATTATGGAATCACAACATTTGTAGTAATCTGCACTGGGCCTGCACAGTGTGAGAATCAGTCGTAGATGCAGAAAGATTTCTAGGGGACATAGCCTCCTTAGTGAAGTTTGGCCACTGAGGGATGTTATGGGGGCGTGTTATTGTCTTCAGTTGTGTACCCCTTGTGAGCAGGACTGTAATGGACGATTCCACATGTATGGTTACACAGATGGCTCTGGTTAAATGAATGGATCAGAAAAACAAAGACATGGTCATGGATCAGGAGAGGGACTTACAAGGGGTAGGCACTGTACATGTGTACGAACTACTTAAAGTTAAATAATAAAAAAAAAAAGGTGACTGAGAGACTGCTAAACAAAACAAAGGTAACTATTGCATGGCAAAAACTCCTGCTTACTGTGACAATATTAATATTGTAGTCGTTAATGTATGGATTCAAATGGGAGCGCCTACTTTCTAGTTTTATTTGCTAATCCCTTCAAAGGCCTTAGAATTTTCATAATGCCACACTGAAGATGCATTTTTAATTATAGTTCCGTTTGTGACAGGTGTGAAATAGCAATAGCTAATTTGCTTATTTCTCTTGATACAATGCATATGATTTGAACACAGAAAAATAGTGTTAAAAGCCTTAGCAGTAACTTTTGGCATTTTGACAACCTGAGAGAAGTTTCTGTTAGTATTCATTTATAGCTTAAGAAAAACGAGAGAATTACTTTTTAAATGATGCACTCTCTTTAGGGGCATGTGTATGTGTGTGGTGTGTATGAGAGTGTGTGTGTTTTTGTGTGTGTATGTGTGTGTGTGTGCGCCCACACATGTGCGTTACATAGGGGCTACACGTTTTAAAAGGAGCTGAGAATGAAGGTCAGTTATAAAGCCTTGACCAGGGTTGATTACCAACAATAAATAAATAAATAATGGATCACAAAAAGCAAGGAAACATATTCTTCCCCTAGAGCAGTAGGTCTCAATCTTCCTAATACTGGGACCCTTTAATACGGTTCCTCACGTTGTGGTGACCCACACCATAAAATTGTTTTCTTTGCTACTTCATAGCTGTAACTTTGCCACTGCTATCAATCATGATGTAAATATCTGTATGTTCTGATGGCTGTAGATGACCCCCATGAATGGGTAGTCAACTCCCAAAGCAACCATGATCCATGGGTTGGGAACCATTTCCTTAGAGTATCTATCATGGTTTTTTTAACCATGACTTTTGGTCCCTGAGATTTTTTTTGTATGGCAGTAAGCCATGGGACATGTTGGTAACATGATCCAGTGGCCATAAGAAACGAATACAATGTTAATGTGAGTTCTAAAATTCAGTCCTTTCAATATACATGCTTATTTCTTAATAAAATCTCAACCTTTTTCAGTACAGTTTTACTTTGAAATCAAAGATGGCTAAGCTGTTGCATTTAAATTTTCCCGTGCAATATTAAGATCAAAGGTCAATTTGAACTAAGTATTCTGTGAGATATTTTATAAACACAACATTTATAACATTTATTTCAGTGACAGCAGGGCTTCTTTTTTTCCTAACAAATATATGTTCCCATTTTCTCTTAATTTAGTTTGAATACGTGTTGTAATTATGTTTCTTTCTTTCTTTCTTTCTTTTTTTTTTTGCTGTGATGAAACATTAACCAAAAACAACTTAAGGGCAGAAAAGATTTATTTCATCTTATAGCTTACAGTCTATAACTAAGGGAAGTGAGGACAGAAACTCAAGGTGGAAACTTAGAGGTAGGGACTGAAGCAGGTGCCATGGAGAAAAACTGCTTACTGGCTCACACCCATGGCTTGTTCAGTTCTTTTCTTATTCAACCCAGGACCACGGGCCATGGGTGTCACCACCCACAGTGGGCTGCAGTCTCCCACATCAATCATAATGAAGAAAATGCCCTACAGGCTTACCTACAGGCTAATCTGATAGAGAAGTGCTCTCATTTGGGGCTTCCTCTCCCCAGATAACCCTAGTTTCTGCCAACCAGACAAAGAGCTAGCCAGCAGAAAGCCTATACTTTAAAAACAAAAGCAAGAAAAAAAGTACACAGATTGATTTGTATTTTGAGTTTGTTAGGGCCCACGAATTGCTGAAGGAAGACCCCAATTCAATTAGTATACAAAGGCAAAATAGCATTTATTTTTGCAGAAACAGCCAGCATGCAAGAGTCAACCGAAAATAGGGACAACGTGAGGAGCTTTCAGGCACCCTTTTTATAAGGGCCAGGAGAATTTTCCAGAAGGGTTAGGTAACCTCTATGGGTAGCTAAGCAGTGACATCAGTACAATTTTGATTGATTGCTATCTTAGTTTCATTATCTGTAATGAGACTTTGAAGAGTATTGTAGACCAGCTCTGTTCTGGCCTTGTTGTCTCTTCCAGCTAGGTGTCCCAGGAGCTGGAAGACTTAGCCTCCCTAAGTCAGGGCCATCACTGATCTACAGGCCATCGTCAGTGGCTCCCTCTGAGAAGCCCAATTTGCCTCCTGGGGAATTGAAAAATTTTATTCCAAAGGTTTCTGAACCTCTAACGTTGACACTTGCATTTTTTAGTGTAACAAAATTAATAAGAGGAGCATTTTGTACTGAAAGTCGGGAGTTTAGTAATTCTTGGGCTCTTCTTTTATTTCTAAAATGTTGTTTAATAAGTGAATTAGTAGGAACAGCTCATAGAAAGTATTTAGCTTATTAAAAAAAACACTATTTCATTGATGTCCTTGACTTTTATTTTGTTGAAAATTATAATCTTGAAAATAAAATGAAAAATTCCAACATATTTTATACTCTTAGAATTTTTAATTTTTTTTTAAAAAAGTCCTCTAATGTATGTATGTGTGTGTGTATGTGTGTATGTGTGTTTGATATATAAATAGGCATACACAATCACTCCTTCATAGTGTTTCCAATACTCTTAATCATATTGGATACACTAAATTTGATCAGCTATGCAGAAAAAGGATATGAGAATGAACAAGCACAGAAGCTCTGAATGTTCTCTGGGCTTCATCTTTCTCTGTTCTCCTTGAGCGATTGCAGGTATGTCTTGTTATCTGTCATACTTCCTGTTCAACAGAACACAGCTCTTTCCACCCCAACCCAGCAAAGAGACCTGTAGCAGGTGAGTTAGAACTTCAAATAAGAAAGCAGGAGAATCAACTGAAAGACCAGGAAATACTTGATTGCTAGCATGCATCTCCCTAAATTGGAATACAGCCACAAACCCTCGAGGCTAAATCTCAAAGCCCCAGAGAAGCAGCCTAGAGCATCTGGGTAAGGATTATGTGATTCTAGGGTTTTGAAATTAATCTCCATGAGGTAAGATCCTCTTGGGGGACTCCGTGGCAAAATGCACAAACCAATAAGCACTCACTTAACATGAGTTTCTAGAAATGAAAACACTATATTTTTTTCTGGACATAGTAAACAGAAAATATTTAAACTTTGTCCCAAAGTAGGAAGTGTTTTAACCCTGGACCATTACAGAATCATCAGTTCTAGATAAAGTCTATCTATTGCACACATGAGGAACAATACTGGAAACCCTGTAAATGACGAAAGTAGGAAGCTACTGTGTGTTCATGAACTGTGTGCACACTTTTACAAGAGAACTACAGAAAGTAACTGATACATTTAGTATATGGTTCTTACACATCCACACTGGTGGATAATATTTTAACATCCTTTTTGACATTTCTCTCCCCTCTCAGGATTGCAATCTTGTCCTCATTGAGGGATGGCCAGAAGTGAACTCTGCAAGGTACTGGTGTGTGCTAGCTCAGAGCTCTGAGACCCTAGACAGGCTGTTGCAGGTGCCCTTTGTCAACATACTTGTCTTGGTCAGAAGTAACGGGAGAGGACAGTGTATCAAGGTTAATTGCTAGGAAGAAAATGTGTGAATTCAAGGGAATATAAATAGGTTAGCAAGAGAGGGAAAGTCGGGAGCAGAAACTCTAGAATATTTACTTGCTTTGAACTGAGAGAGAAGGGGTGCCAAGTCCTCGAGTAAGTTAACATTTCAGTAATGCTTGGTTTTTAAAATCATGCATTCCTATTTGCTTTTCTAAAGGCTGCCTCTCCACATCAAATTTCCTAAAATATGAAAGGAAGATACATGCATATGAGGTCAACACAAAACCATCAGCACAGTGAACCAGAATCTAGCCAGCTTCTTGCTATAAGAAGGCTATCACAGGGGGTCTGGGGGAGGTTTCCACAAAAGATGGATGATTGAGCCGTGAAAGAGAGAATCCAAGCTAGAGATTAAAAGGTAAAATGAAGTCAGAATGACCAGGTGTTTATGAGATATTGGAGGCTTTTGTTATGTGGTGTTGAAGGAATTCTAAAGGTTGAATATATCTTCTGGTGCAGTGATCTTTATGGTGGCGCAAAAGAAGAGCTGACTTCCTTCTACAGAAGGAAGCTGTAGAAGTGCGTCCTTTGGAAACGTGTGAGATATGGAGTGGGGGTGCAGGGATGTAGCCTGAAGCTACAATTGTTCTGTCCATATGGGCATGCTGGGTATTATCCCATCCTTCAAGGATAAAAAGAGTGTCAGGACTCTATTGTTCACTGGTTTCTCCACATGTGGTCACGTGAACCCACTCTTTAAAGTGTGTGTGCAGTGGGAATTTGTGGCTGTGTAATATGTGCATGAGAGTATGTGTTAGTGTGTAAACGTGTGTGATGTGTGCGTGAGTGCATGTGTTGTGTATATGAGTGTGTGTGGTTGTATGTAATATGTGTATTTTTCTCCCTGTTTTTCTATGACAATTTCATACATCTGTATAACCAATTCCAGTCACTTGCCCCACCTCCCCTTCCTCATCACCCCTCCCTCACCATCGCCCTGAAGTCCTTCTAACAAGTCTCTTCACTATTCTCATGTTTTCCGTTTGTGTCTGGCCCTCAGAATGTAGACAAGGTGCTTGCATGAGCTTTGGTGAAAGGTAATTCACTGGAGTATGGAGAGCTAGTCAGTGCTTCACCAGTGAAGAAGGCGATGGCCCCTCGTCTAGCAACCATTGTAAATAGAGCCCTTCTTAAGCAGTGGACCAGAGTATAACTTAGGCTAACTTTGTGGCAATTAGAAAAGTGGAAGGTATCTAGACAGATTGATCAGTGGCTAAGAATACTTACTATTCTTCCAGAAGATTTTAATTTGGTCCCAGAGTCCAGTGCCTAGGTTGGGACAGGCAACTACACATATGCATGCATTCATACAGGTACAGGCAGAGACACATAAACAAAAATGACAAAGTAAATAGAAGAAAGCAGAAACAAGCACTTAAACTTTTTAATCTTTTAGCTTAGGTATTAATACTATGAAGAGCATAGACATTAACAAAAGAGCTCAATGAATGTTCACACTGCCATACAACCAAGTCACCTCCACTTGGTTCTAGTCTTAGAACATTTTCAATAGTCCAGAAGGTATCTACATCTTTCTCCCAGTTGTTCCTCCCTCCACAGAGATTCTCTCCCTCTTCCTCTCCCTGTCCCTCTTTCCTCCCCTCCCTCTCTCTCTCCCCCTCTCCCCTTTTCCCTCTCTCCCCCTCTCTGTCCCTCTTCACACCTCCCGATTCCACCGTGAATTAAAGTTTCATATCCTTTAGCTTCCCAGGATTGAAACGGTACAGAATGCACTTTCTTGTTCCTGCCGTCATTTTCTCGACTTTTGTTCATTTTCTCGACTTTTGTCTACAGGACTCATCTATGTGGCATATAGAAGTGTTTTTACACTGCTGAGAAATAGTCTCCTATTTGACACAGAGATGTTTATTTACCCAGATTCCTTTTGGTGGGATTTTTAATTGTTTATGGGTTTTGGATCTTATGAATAGGTATGAGCTTCATACGTATTTGGTGTCCTGAGAGCACAACAAACTAGTAGTCTTTTTATGTGGCAGGAAGCTGTACCGGCTTTGGTTTGGTCAATGCCGCCAAAGATGCTTTGCCAAGTACTCATTTCAAAGTATAATCTTACCCAAAATGTATGAAAACGCCGTTGTTAGAAATCTTAAACAACCAGTAATGTTATAGTTTGGATCTGGAATGTCCCAAAAAGGCCTTGTGTTAAAGGTTTGGCCACAGAGGAACAGGGAAGTGGTGGGGCCTTTAAAAGGTGAGGGCTCATAGACGGAAGTAGGATCAGAACACTGGAGCCCAGTCCCTTCCTCTCTGTATTTTTGTTTCTAGGCCTCTGTAAGGTGGGCAGCTTTCCTTCACCACATGTTTCCTTTCGTGATTTTCCCTCCCCACAGGTCCCTGGCATCCGTTTAAGCTTCCATAGGTATTTTGTCCCAGTAACTCGGAGCTCACTAACACCCTTGGTAGAATTAAGCACGTGTATTGTGACTTTTTTTTTTAATTTGCATTTTTCATGTGCTTACTATCTATTTGGACATCTCTAAAAAGTGCCATTTAAAGTTCTTTTTTTTTTTTTTTTTTTTTTGCTTTTTGTGTTGATTTTAAGAATTAATGAGTCTGAAGTTCTTGAGTAATTTGGATTATTGAGTCATTTGTCATTTGACTCAGATGTCACATACAGATGTACGTAGATATGTTTAAGTATGTTAGTCATAAATATGTATGTGTATCAAATACTATGCTACATCTCCATATACTAGTGACTCCACGCATATGTATGTCGTCTGCAATCTGTACTATTTTTCAAGCCTTCTATTGAAGGGGAACCCTCGATTTTAATGTTAAGCTTTCCCTTTTTTTGCGGAGTATCTTTTGTATTCTCTTTAGAAGTCCTCAATATACCAAATGAATCAGACATTTACTGATATCTCCCACTGAAGCTTTGCTGTTCTGTTGTTCAGATTGAATGCTGAAAAAAAAAATCTCGGTTTATTTTTATCCATGGTAATGAAGTAGGGCAAAGTTCATTTCCTTCCATCTACTTAAGAATCATCGTTAAAAAGAGACTTTTGAATTTTCTTTATTGAACGGCTTTAACATGCGGGTAACCAAGTGACAGTACACATGTGTCGACTTTGGAGCCTCCATTTTGGTTGCTTTTGTTTGAATTAGTAGCGCAATATCTCAACAACTGTAACTAAATTAAAAAAAAAAAAAAAACTTAAAACATAGCACTATAAATCCTTTTCTGTGGCAGGCCTGGAACTTGCTGTGTAGATAAGGCTAGCCTTAGATTCACATTGGTCTACCCGCCTCTCAAGTCTTTAGATGATGATGATGATGATGATGATGATGATGATGATGGTGATGGTGGTGGTGGTGGTGGTGATACCCAGCCCTGCAAGATTCAACGTGTATGCATTGTCACTATCATTGTGTCCCCCCCTTCCCCTCCCACCCTACCCTCCCACCCCAGCACTGGGTTATGACCTCTGTGTTCATACTGGGGACCTAGAGTCTAGTTCTCAGGCTTGTACATCAAGCACTTTATCCACTGAGCCACCTCCCCAGCCCAGTCTGAACATTTTTACAATTTTTCTTATTACTCTTATAGATTCTTTGCCGTAGACTCACCTTGCCTAATTTCATAAAATATAGCATTGACAGTTTTGCATTGAATCTATATATCACTTTGAGCACAACTGACTTTTTAATACTATTGCACCTCCCAATAAAAATACATTTCTCCATTTGTTTGGGTTTGAAATTTTTCTTCCCATCATATTTTGAAGTGTTCAATATGAAATCCTTTAATGTCTTGTTTTTTAGATGTTGCAACTTGTTATAAGTGATTGTCCTCTGAGCCAAGCAACCGCCATCTTGAGGAGTTTACCTCATCCCTTCTTTGCAGAAGATCTTCCCAGCTGAGCTGGTTCATGGTTTACAGCCCAGCACAGGGGGGAGGACGAGAGCATGAGACTCTTGTCTGTGTATCCAGCTGCTCCCTGCCACCTGGTGACGCTTCACATGGCCTTAGGGAGAGGTTGTAGAGACCAGGGAACACTGGAAGGGTGCTTCATCTATGTGGCTATGGGGAAGTCCTCATTAATACTGGGTCAGACTTTTCAGGTATGGCTAGTTGGAGGAGGGGTGCCCACACTATTGTAAGGAAGTTCTTGTGAAAGCTCTGCAAGGAAGCCCAGTAATCTCCTTGGTTCCCCAGAGTGAATTTGGGTAGAATCCTGACTCCATTGATCACTGGGAGCTTGGGAGGAAAGACGAACTTGGCTTAGTCTCTCCAATGAAAAAAGTTTTAGCAACAACACTCTAAATAGTATTTTTTTTAAAAAAAAAAAAAAAATCTCACCCAGTCATTGATATATATCCTCAAGCATGTTTGCATAGTAATCTACGTCCAGCAAGGTACTTGTTAATTCACTTAATTGTTTTGTAGATTCTCTTGGATTTTTAAAGTCCATAATCACCATCATCTGTGCATAATGACAGCTTGACGTTTCTTTCCAGTTTCTAATTTTTTTAATTTTACTTCCTCCCTTTCCTCTCATCACATTGGGTAGGAGCTAGACAGAGTAAAGACCAGAAAGAGTTACGGTTATCATTAACTCCAAACCTTTTCCTTATCTTTATGTGTAATCCAAGACTTAGTGCCTTTACTGCTTTCCATGTATTTCTTAGTATTAGGGGTTAGACAAGTTACCCTCCCGGCTGCTCTCCGAAGCCTCTTTCATTCCTTTTCCCCTTAGCTTCCTTTGTTCTGCTTAGGTTTCTATGGCTTGGAAGCTGAAAATTACATCTTCTTCTTTGGAGAATTGTTTTTATGTGTTTGTTATGTTTTTATCAGAAAATTATAGATGTAGTTGATTCACTAAATTTAAATAAAGCTCCTATCATGTAGTTGGGTTGGTAAAGCAAAATATTTCAGCAATAGCACAAAGTATGTCAAAAAAAATCTAAATCTATTCATCAAGTAAATCTATAATATCCCTTTTCATCCACTTCATTAAAAAAAAAAACACAGAAATAAAATGGTGGTTATGCATGTAAAGCATTCAAGATTAAAGTAAAATGTAGACTTCCTATAACTTGTTGATTTTGTCAGGTATTAAGGAAATACATGAAAACGCTCTTCTCTGTTATTTAATAATGTAATAACAGAAAGTCATGGATCTCATAATGTTGTAGTCAATGACAGCCAGCCTATACCACAGTGGACTCATAAGATCAAATCACCTAGTGATATCATAGCTTCTTGGTTTATGCAAGTGGGCTCTATGAGGATGCTCACATAGTAAGAAAAATTCCTAAGGACACATGTCTCAGAATACAGTCACTACCCAGTACATGACTGTTATCCAAAGTATACCTGGGGCTGGAAAAGATGGCTCAGGGGTTAAGAAGAGGCACTTCTCTTGCAGAGGACCCTAGTTTAGTTCCTAGATCCCAAGTCTGGGAGTGTGCAGCCACTGAAACTACAGCTCCAGGGAATATGATGTCCTCTTCTTGCCTCCAAAGATATCTGCATGCTCATGGTGTACATATACAGAGGCATCAACACTTACACAGAAAACAAGAAATTATTTTAAACGTTTTAAAAATGGGAATATAACTCAATGATACAACACTTGCCTAACTTGTATGAAGTCCAAGGTTTGGTCTCCATCATCTACCTTCTCTTTCTCTCTCTCTCTCTCTCTCTCTCATACACATACACATGCAAGAAGGAGGAGGAGAAGGAACAAGTATTGATTTTGAATAGGAAAGTAACACATTTCATAAGAACAAACATTACTTTCCTGCCAGCACTCTTTTCTTTATTTGATTTAATAATAACACCACAATGTTGTCTGCAACACAAAATTTCTAACAGGCTTCTTTCTAACAGAAATACATGCCAGAGAGAGAGAGAGAGAGAGAGAGAGAGAGAGAGAGAGAGAGAGAGA
>JANHMN010000009.1:38365085-38428651 GCA_030674055.1 Rhabdomys pumilio
GTGTGTGTGTGTGTGTGTGTGTGTGTGTGTGTGTGTGTGTGTGTGTGTGATGTGCATGCCTGGTGCTGGGGGAGGCTCAAAGAGGGCATTGGATTTCCCTAGAACTGGAGTTACAGAACGTTGTAAGCTACCATGTGAGTGTTGCGAACCAATTCCCAGTTCTTCTAACCTTTGACCCTTAATTGCTAAGTCATTTCTCCAGCCCCAGTTGTAGAATAACTTCCAAGGCAGGCTTTCTTTCCATGACTCTCAACACAAAGCCAGACTGGAGGCGTGCATGTGAAACACCATCCTCCGAGCCTTTTCCGCTGGAGAAAAAGACAGCGACCTCTCTGCTCTTGAAACACCGACACACACTTTGGAGATTGATATTGCTGAATCTTCTCAGGAGAATAGTTCCAAGCACGTTGTGGGGGGAAGGTGGCGCTTTCATTTTACATGGTTGGGAGAGTCTGCTAAACTAAGATGCAAGCACCGTTCAGTGTATTACCTTCATATCATATTGTCCCTGCCACACCACAATGAATCATCGACCCACGTGCTAGGGGATGAATCCAGAGTCCTGGGTATTTTAGACAAGAATTCTGCAACTGGGCTGCATCCCCAGCCTAGAGAGTCACCTTTTAAAAGGGGAATGCCAGGGCAGGTAGTCAGGAGTGGGTGGGTGAGTGGGGGAACACCTTCATAGAAGCAGGGGAAAAGGGGAGGGGATGAGATGGAGGATTTGTGGAGGAGAGACTGGGAAAGAGGATAAGATTTGAAATGTAAATAAATAAAATATCCAATAAAAAAATTAAAAAAATAAAAAAAAAAAAAAAGAGCCAGTAACAAAAGCGCCTCTTGCTTCCCTTTGCAAAGCCACCCAGCTGTTCTGCTGTGGAGCTGCTCTTCCACATTCTTGTGCAAAATGTTTTAAGCCCTCATTTTCCTCCTTTCAGAAGGCTTTACCTCTGTCCTTTCCCACGTTGTGACCTCTGGTCTTCATAGGAGTCAGGACTCTGATCATTTTAGTGAAACATAACTTAGCTCCACTTCCTTACCTGTGCTTAAAACTAAAGACTGCCCAAGCTTTAGTTTCAGTGTTCCACAGACCTTCTTGTCCTGGAATGAAAACAGCAGAACCTGCCCCATTCCTTCCTCCCCTGGCCCCATCCTACTAAGCATCTCCCTTTCAGCTATTTTTTTCTCATGTATTTCCCAGATTTTAATGTTTAGTCTTAGATTCTTAATTTCAATGCGTTGATGTTTCTGTGGTGGGCACTGGGATGAAGTGCACCTTCAGGTACAAACAGGGTGTGCCCCGGTAACCATTTTCTTGTTGTGATAGACTACCTAACCTAAACAACTTTACGAGGAGGAAGGAGTTATTTTACCTGACACTTTCAGTTAGTTTAGTCTGAAAGCAGCTGGTTTCATTATTTTGGGCCAGAGGGAGAGTGGCCATAATGGCAAAGGGAATGTGTACAGGAGGCGGGAGGCTGATGTTTTACATCATGGCGGATAGGAATAGAGAACCCGGAATAGACCAGGAACACTCTCAGTGAACCAATTCCTGAAGCAAGGTCCGCCTCCTAAAATTTCCATCACGTCCCAAAATAGCCCCAAGAGCTAAAACAAGAGTGAAAAGAGGAGCCTGTGGGGGGTGGGGGGGTGGGGAGAGGCATTTCATATGAAAACCACAGTATTTCCCAACCGCAACTAGTGTGGGTGTCAGAAAGTCAGTCTTCAATTACAGATCTCGCCAGAAACTATAAATGACTCAGTCCAGTGAAGCTGGCTTCCAAAGACGTTTCAGCTTCTTTTCCTGTTTTGATTAAATAAATAAATAAATAAATAAATAAATAAATAAATATTATTTAAACAAACCTGCTCTGACTGTGAGAACTTAAACTAGCTAGTCACATTACATTCACGTTCAGAGCAGGGAGCTGTGAGTTAAGCACTCATGTTTTCCACTCTTACACTATTCAGTATTCCAAGCCAAGGGAAAGGGGAGATTCGCCTTGGGTGGGTCTGCTCATATCAGTTAACATAACTAATATTCTTCCTCATAGTTATTCTCTGAAGCCCTTCTCCCTGGTGATTATATTGTGTCAGGTTGACAATTTAATTCACAACTCCATTCCTTGCCAACCTGACACACAAACATATAGTTTTAAATCATAATCCCTGCCCCATAAGCTAGTGGGCACCTTATAATACAATAAATAAATAAGTAAACAGGTAAATAAATATCAGTCCAAAATGTAAAGTCTCTATAGACCAACCTTAAAAGTCCCCACAGTCATTAACAGCTCCCATGCTTTAAAAGTCATTAGACTCTTAACTAAATCTCTATGAAATTGACACAAGTTACGTACTTCCTACATATGATAGCACAGAGCAAAGGATCTCTATAATAGTGCAGAATAAAGAGTCTTATTTCAGGCTGGAGAGATGGCTCAGCAGTTAAGAGCACTGGCTGCTCTTCCAGAAGTCATGAGTTCAATTCCCAGTAACCAAATGGTGGGTCACAACAATCTATAATTGGACCTGATGTCCTTTTCTGGTGTGTCAGTAACAGCATGCTCACATACATAAAATAAATAAGTCTTTAAAAAAAAAAAAAAGTCTAATTCCAAAAGCCAAAAACTGTACTAAAAACCAAGCTCACCAAATATAGCAGAGAAATGTCTGACATCTGAGCCTTCTAGTGTAATCATGAGCTCCAAAAGGCCCAGGCATCTTCATTCCTCCAGCCTTGCTAACTAAGACGCACACAACTCATATCTGTTGGATGGGTTGGCTCCACTGAACATCTGCAGATATCCTCTATGGGTGTGTCAGTGTCTCAGCATCCTCATCAATACTCAAGGATTTACTCTGTAGCTTATGCTTCACATTGACCACTTCTCGTGATGGTCTCGTAGAGTTTCTGTTCATTAGTTCCAGCTTTGCTGTGCAGTGTCTGGCCTCAGTCTCTATTATCCCCTCAGTCTTGCCTTTCTTTATGGTCTCAAAACCAGTACCATGTGGATGTCACCAACAATTTCTACCACCAGCTGGAGATGTGGTCATGATTAGAGCTCCTTGTAGGATTGGGTAAGAGGCCTTCTGTGTTTCTATTCCAAAATACTTGAGACTAGATAAGAAAAGTTTCTTCCTTGTAGAAGCTGAAGAAACTCAAGTTCAGGTTGCCACATCTGGCGTGGGTTTCATGCTGCATCATAAGAGAGTGAATGACGTCACATGGTAGGACAGCGGCCAGGGGTAAGGAAGATATACAGAAGAGATAAAGCATGAGGTGGTCTTACTTTATAACAAGACACTCTCGTTGTACTTAATTCAGTCCCTGAAGAACTAACTCACTCTTGCGGCATGGTCCTTAATCCCTTCTGAGGTTAGCACCCTTTGGATTAATTATCTCCCTGGAGGTTCCACCTCCTACAGAGTCCATCTCTTGAGTCTGCTATTTGGAGCCTAAGCTTCCGGCACATGAACCCTATGTAAGTCATAGCACCTTCTTTGAGATCCCCGTTATAGTTCAACTTTCCCTTCCTTTCAAAATAGCACTCACTAATAAGCTTCCAGGATGCTGACCTCCATCTCAGAGTCGGTATCTCGGGCACTTCCCCCTGGGATACCTACTACTGTGGGTGAGGGTTTTCTGCATTGTGTATCACCTATCCTCTGTCCTTAAAATAAACTTGTTCCCTTGTTTAGTTTTTTATGTTAAAGAAGATATTTTAATTGTTTGGGTGAACCTTAGCAATCTGGTGATGATGTCGATGATGATGATGGTGATGATGATAATGACAATGACAACGATGATGAATTAGACACTACCAGTCAATTAGAAACTCTCTATACTCAGATTGAAGACTTTATCCACACGAAGACTTTACCATGAGGCCATTCTGTGGGTGTCAAAATATACAATGTCTTTTTGTAGTTCTTTTGCCTTAGGCTAATCATTCCCAGAGAGTAATCATTCCTTTATCTGCCTAGATCTCCTGGTTGCCAGTGCTTTAGGTAATGGAACTAGAGCTTACAGCATTAGGTATAAGAAATTTTAGTGATTTTCCTCTTAAGTCTGGAATGGCTTTCTCCACTCTTGTGCTCTCCTCTCCCTAGATGATCATCCAGGACCAGTGTACTTTCAGTCCTTGGGGTTGACCACTCCAGGAAGGCAGAGCTTTTATTCAGCTAGGTATTCCTATTTGTTTTGATGTATGTGTTATAAGGTAGAAGTTTCACCTTAGTTCTTATAATCTTAAAGGGGAGAATTCAGTTAAGCAAAGTAAAGCACATACTCAAAAAAATTAAATAAAAGAAAGAAAGAAAGAAAGGAAGAGAGAGGGAGGGAGGGAGAAGAGGAGAGGAGAGGAGAGGAGAGGAGAGGAGAGGAGAGGAGAGGAGAGGAGAGGAGAGGAGAGGAGAGGAGAGGAGAAAAGAGAAGAAAAGAGAAGAAAAGAGAAGAAAAGAGAAGAAAAGAGAAGAAAAGGGAAGAAAAGAAAAAGACTGAAGTGAACCATCCAGAAAGGATGGTGGCGTGGACACCAGCACAGTGGGATCTGTGGTGTGAACTTTTAGGAAGCTTTAGTAAACATGTGGGAACCAGGTATCATACGTATAGGTAAGTTGATCTTTTTTTCCCCTTCCTAAATCATAGACGACTGAATCATCGTTTAGGGTATTTCTTTGGATGATGCTCTTGAGAAGTCCATGGGAGAGAGTTACTTTAAAACCACAATCAAATGGTGTTATAATGAAGGTGGGGTCATATCACAATATAGATTCTTAATTAGTGTGTACATGTAACAATTGGAAGAGCACCTGTTTATTAATTTTTGATATATCTAGAAGAACTTAACTGCAGCGTCAAGGATATTAAGCACAAAAGGATGTTCTAACTACCTGTTTCCATTTACACTGAGGTCCACAGGAATATATAGTGTGTCCCCTATCTCAAAAATAAATAAGTAAAATTCACGTATGTTTAACTGTGTTTTAGTCTCAATCGTAACCCTGTCTTCTGAAGTACATGTTTCCTCTAATGACTTTGTGATTCTACTAAACAGTGGCTGGAATTTGTATCTTGGTACAAATAATTTCATCTTTCTCAAAAATAAAAAATGTTTAGAGTCTCAGGAAGTAGCCCTGGCTAGTCTGGTACTTTCTAAGATCAGGCTGGCCTTAAACTCACAGAGATCCACCTGCCTCTGTCTCCAAGTGCTGGGATGGATTGCTCACACTACCAGACCCAGCTTAGCTTTTCTTAGAAGGCTTTGTGAGTTGCCTTTTCTGTTTCTTAGAACGGTTCATTTGAATGGTGGCATACATTCTCCTAGTTTCTTGGTCAATTGCTTTAGCAGTTGAAGGGAATGAAGGGAGGGTACGTATATGAATATATATAATAATATGTATATATTCTGTTCTATGTTTAAATAAAAGTCTTCTTTAGCCTCAGTTTTCTTCCATTTTAAAAGTGAATTTGAGGAACAATATGAGTGAGAAACTCATTTTTTCTGCTACACTCACAAGGACTTTATAGAGACCAGTGTGTCTAGATGCTTCAACCCTGAGAGCTCATGACCAGTCAGATGCAGCATAATTCAGGGTTAGTCATTTGATACTCAGTAAGTCCCAGTAAACAGAATGGATGACCATAGTGTGTGTGTGTGTGTGTGGTGTGTGGTGTGTGTGTATAGTGTCTGTGTGTGGTGTATATGTGTGTGTGTGCTGTATATGTATGTGTATATGGGATGTGTGTGGTGTGTATGTGTTTGTATGTATATCAAAGAGGTATAGGTGTCATAAAGACATAGACATAGGAAGGGTAGGCCTTGGAGTTTATTGCTCTGGAAACCAAAGAGCCACCCTGGGTCACCATGCCAGCAGAGCATCTCTTCTTTCCCTTTAAGCACTATGCTAGTGCTCTTTGCAAGAGAGGATGAAGTAAAGCAAGCAACTATCATCTTGTCTTGTTTTAATATGCTTGAGATTTGCATTTAGAATGTAGTACTTACTTTCTTCCAAACAATTTGAGATAAAGTCTTTGAAGTTCCCACGGTCCATGGGCAAACATGTCCTTTCCCCTTCTATGTCCTTTCTCCATCCTGCTCCAGTCTGCATTTTGTCCTGAATATCTGACCTGGACCGTTCATTTTATTAATTGCTTGAGAATTACATACCTGTATCTAATGTGCTTTGATCAAATCCACCCCAATTCACTCCCCTCCAATTTTTTTCCTATTCCCTCCTCCTTCCCCTCCTAACTTCATGTTTTCTCACTGAGTCTACTTAGTGCTGCTAGTATGTAACTGTGCCTAGGGCTATATATGGAATATTCATAGCCTGTTAGAGCCTTCGTGCCTTAAGAAAATTGAGTCTCCAGCCTTTGACTCTGAGGTAGTGTCTGTCTTTGTTACTGAGGCGAGTTTCCTGTATGCAGCAAAGTGCTGGATCTTATTGCTAATGCCAAGAAGTGCTTGCTGACAGGATCGGATATAACTGTCTCCTGAGAGGCTCTGCCAGAGCATGACCAATACAGACACGAATGCTTTCAGCCAACCATTAGACTGAGCATGGGAATCCCAAGAGAGGAGTTAGGGGAGGGACTGAAGGAGCTGAAGGGGTCTGTAACCCCATAGAAAGAACAACAATATCAACCAACCAGACCCCCTCAGAGCTCCCAGGAACTAAACCACCAACCAAAGAGTACACATGGCTCCAGCTGCATATGTAGCAGAGGATGGACTTATCTGGCATCAATGGTAGGGGAGGCCCTTGGTCCTGTGAAGGCTCGATGCCTCAGCATAGGGGAATGCCAGAGCAGTGAGGCTGGAGTGGGTGGGTGGGTGGGGAAGCACCCTCATAGAGGCAGGGGGAGGGGATGAGATAGTGGGTTTGCAGAGGGGAAACAGGGAAGGGGGATAATTGAAATGTAAATAAATAAAATAACCAATAAAAAACACACACACACAAAATAAAAAAGAAAAGAAGAGAAAAGAAAAGAAAATTGTGTCTCCTGCTGGCAGACATCAATTGCTCCTCCCTCACTCATGCTGGGACCTTGGCCACCTTAATCCAGTGTGGTCTTTGGCATTTGGTAACAGTCACCATGAAGTCATGAGTGCAATGACCTTGTTGGATCCAGAAAACAGTGTTTCAATGTAGATATTTCCTACCTTCACCTTGTACAATCTTTTCGTTTCCCCTTTCATGAGAACTCCAAAGCCTTGGAATGAGAGAGAGTGTAATATAAATTATTTAGGTATGAGCACTCCATAGTTTTATTCTCTGTGTGTTGGCCCTTTATGGTACTTTATATTAGTCACCATCTATTATAAAAAAGAAGCTTCTCTTATGAGGGTTAAAAGATGCAGTCGTCCAAAAAGTGTAAAGAGAAGGAGTTAGAGGGTAGTTTAATATGTTCATTTAGTAGAATGATAGTAAGTTCTCCTTAGGGCATATGACCTACGCAGACATGGGTTTTGGGCCCAGTTAGTGATACTGTGCATAGATTCCATCTTGTAGAGAGGGCTTTAAATCCAATCAAAAAGTGGTTGGTCACTCCTTTAACATTTCATGGCACTGTTGCACTAGTGAGCATATTTTGCCAGCCAGTTATTTCGGTAGCTCTCAGGGTTTACAGCTGGAAAAGACTAGTAACTACTTTTGTTCCTGCTAGTGTGCTAGTGTGCATAGCGCCCTCCAGCATGATGAAATGTACGCAGCAGAGATGAACTTCAGGTCAGTACCAGCTTGACTGATTTATTTATGTTAGGCCGGCTCTTGTGCCACCTGTTTTTTTCTGTATTTATTCTACACGTAACAAGAACCCCAAGAAAAGAAAAGGAGCGTAGAGCATTTCTTCCCTTCATCCTCTCCTTGGGGTTTTCCAGCTTCTCTTCATCACCAAAGGAGGCTGCTCTTCTCAAGGTGACCAGTTCTTCTCGAGCCTTCCTCCCGGCTACTCTCTTCTTGTCTTAACATGCAACTGGAATCCTCTCTTGCTCCATGCTAACTATGACAACTCTGAAACTTTGAAACAGGATCCATAAATGTGAAAACTCTGAATAGCTGAAAACGACTCGAACTGCTTAGGTTGGAATTTATAAACCACAAGGTTGTACAAGGCTGATGTGTTCTGCTTTGTTATCTTGTCGTGGCCTTTGGGTATATGACTAAGAAATCCACAGAAGTTCCCAGTCCAGACATCTAGTGAACATAGTCTAATAACTCTTCTCCCACACTCATGTTTAACAAGTAAACTAAGTACGTCTTCTAATTAGTTGGCACTGGCTGAGCAGTCGTTATTTTACATTGATTTAGATTGATTGATGGGATGAGACTTGAAGGAGAAGAAACATCTACTTGTAAGGAGCTGTAGGATTACAATCACAAAGTTCCTCCACTTGTATCCCAATACAATACCATCTTAGGGCTGTCCTAGTCAGGGTTTTCTTGTTGTGAACAGACACCATGACCAAGGTAACTCTTATAAGGACAACATATAATTGGGGCTGGTGCCGGGCGTTGGTGGTGCCCACCTTTAATCCCAGCACTTAGGAGGCAGAGGCAGGCAGATTTCTGAGTTTGAGGCCAGCCTGGTCTACAGAGTGAGTTCCAGGACAGCCAGGGCTACACAGTGAAACCCTGTCTCAAAAAAAAAAACCAAAATAATAATAATAATAATAATAATAATAATAATAATAATAATAATAATAAATAATAATGTTAATTGGGGCTGGCTTATAGGTTCAGAGGTTCATTCCCATTACCATCAAGGCAGGAACATGGCAGCATCCAGGCAGGATTGGTGCAGGAGGAGCTGAGAGTTCTACATCTTCATCTGAAGGCTGCTAGTGGAATACTGGCTTTAAGGAAGCTAGGATGAGGGTCTTAAAGCCTACATGCACAGTGCCATGCCTACTCCAACAAGGCCACATCCACTCCAACAAGGCCACACCTTCTAATCGTGCCACTCCCTAGGCCAAGCATATACAAACCATTACAAGGGGCTCAAAGGGGAAGTGAGTCCATATTGGTTTGCACAAATTACCATTGTACAGCTAAGGTTCAGACATGATGATAATGTGGCAGATATGGCAGTGAATTGGTACTTAAACAAAGGCTTGATAGAGATGTAAGACCATAAAAAATAAAATTCATGAAGCAATAAGGCCCAAGTTAGGTTGGGTGAGAATAGTAAAAGTTTTATGGGCTTACATAATATTTAAATCAATTTCTAAAGTTATTCTTAAGGTGATTTGATATTTCCCATCTTAGCTATTTTTGAATTGTTAAACTGATAAAAATTCTTTGACAGAAGTAATCGGGTATTTTAAGTTCTAACAACAAACAAATCATTTGGGGTGTGTGTGTGTGTGTGTGTGTGTGTAATCAGCATTGAAATTTCTGATTTTCAGATCAAAAACAGCGAGTTTCAGCACCGACAGACCGTCTCCGTGTTTAGGAAATACTGAGGCAGCAATATCTAGTATCTAATATACTTATTTTTACATAGTTTTCCAGTTGATAGAATATAAAACCCTGGTTACTTATAAAGAGTCTGTCCAATGTAAAAATACATCCAGGATGGATTTTAAAGGTAGATATGAAGGAAGCACTGTAGGTAACGGGTGTACAGGATATGCGCTAATTGACAGACCTGCTAGTGTAAACGCATGCTGAGAAATTGTGATTACTAGACTCCTCATGTGGCGCTGCAAGGGGAGTTTAGGCTTACATGCAAGTATGAATTGAGGGGAAAGTCCAGCATAGTGAAAAGCTGAGGAAAAGTAGCTGCTTGATATACATTAGTTGGCAATTGAAAGATAGGCTTCCTATAAGCAAAAGGTCAAGGCAAATCTGATTGCTGTTGGTCGTGCTGGTCAAAGCGCTATTTAGGTATGTTGGTTGCTAAATCTTCAACATCGCAACTCAGCGACTGTGTGTGTGAACTCACGATCAGTCACGAACACCAAGAGGGAGTAGCTGCTGCTAAGTTCAGAAGACCATGTGACAAGAGACTAAATTTCATTAACTACACCCTGGGAGGAGCTCAGAGAGAACAGTGGGAGGAATCCCCACCACTTAACACAGAAAGTGCTCCTCGAAGCTCCACCTGTACACTTGCCACATCGGCTGCAAAATAATGCGTCAGCCAGAGAGCTGCAGGCGGGTGAGAGGGCCAGCAGCAAAGATGGTCTACCGTGGTGGGAGCTGTACAACACACAGCATTATGCAAACAGAGAAAACATGTTTTCTAAACAAGATTTACATATGCCACCAACTCTCAGGGTTCAGTTAGCACAACCATTAAATACAGAGAAGCTCTGGCCATGGTGGTGGGCTCCTATACAGTTTCAAAATTCAGGAGACTGAGGCAGGTATATGTCTGAATTCAAGGCCCGCCTAGTCTACAGAACAAGTTCCCGGACAGCCAGAGAGATCCTGTCTTGGAAAAAACAAGCAAACAAACAAACCACCAGACAAAAACAAAGCAAATAAACAAACAAACAAAACCCCAGAGAAACTAGCAAGTGTGTGCTCAGAAACAGTGTTGAATAGACAATGAATGATATTGACAGGCTGAGTAACTTTGGCGAAGAGTCTGGCGAGCAGAAAACCTTGTTCTGGATAAACTTAGTTACTATGACGCTTTAGTGGTAAATATCTGATTTATCTTACTGATAATAAATACTTCTTGCTTAAAGACATGAAGCATATATAATTTTCAAGTTATTAGAATACCTAAATCGTCCATGGAGAGATGGCTCAGTGGTTATGGGCACTGGCTGCTCTTGCAGAGGACCTGGGTTCAATTCTCAGCACCCATATGACAGTTCACAAGTGTCTATAACTCCAGTTCTAGGGGATCAGACACCCTCACACAGACATACATGTAGGCACAACACCAATACTTTAAAAATAAAAATAAAATTTAAATACCTAATTTTTTCTTTTGTTCGTTGGGATAGAATATGGTAGTAATTTAACCCAGGCCTTACATGCACTAAGCAAACTGAGCCACTGAGTTACATCCTCACCCTGCAAATCCAGGTTTAAGAATTCCAGAGTAACAGCAACAGACAAGGTTTTTGTCTATTTTTGTTTGTTTGTCTACAGGTCATCACACCATTTTATTATTCAGTCAATAAGTATTGAATATCAAATGGCTCCAAAATTTCCTTGGTTATTACAAAAGGGACACACACACACACCAGAAATTATAGTTATTATAATTAATGCACTTCAGATGGAATGGTTCAAATTGTTATATGTTCAAAATAAAGCACAGTCAAGCATCAAGCATCTGGAAACTGAATTAAAGTACCAGAGAATTACTACACACCAAAACCAGGACAGGGAGGAGCTTACTGGTTGGGGAGGAAGGAAGAAAAAGGTTTATGGGGGCAGGGTGGAGTCTGCTAGAACAGAGACATGGGAAGTGAGAAAATGAGGTGGATGCTTTTCAAACCCACACCCACAATAGAAGCCAAAGAGAGGTACAGGTCTCACCCCATGTAGGAGACTGTAAGCACCACACTCAGGACTTGGAGATGCTGCAGTGAGAACTGACAGGTGCCATTGTTTGGCGGCTGATTTTGAGTCTTGATGTTTTGTGCTGAAGACGAATTAACTGAACAATTTAAACCTGCCTGCAGCTCAGAAAATGCGGATAAATGAAGAGTTCTGGCTAGCTCTTTGGAGTTTTAGAAAACTTTGTCTTCAGTTTTGCTTCAGTTTGATTTGCATAGGCAGTCGATGCTGAACATAATAAAACAGTGTGCTCTGCTGGTTTAGGATTCGGAAGGTTTAGGTATGCAGCCCGTGCGCGTGACTTCACAGAAGCTACCTTTCGGAAACTCATCTGTAATAGAGGAAACATGACCTCATCTACTGATTGGGAGGATGAACTATGAAGTCACTTGGCACGTGATTGGCTCTTGGGATGCCCTCCCCCTCCTCCATGCTTTCTCTTTCTTCTCACATGATAGACAGTGATACTCAGGAAGGTCATATCACTTGTTATCATGTGTTACATCCCACTCTGTAATGCTGAGAGGGAATATTTCTACAGTGTATACTGAGACACAACAGTGGTAAACTGCCGGGCGGTGGTGGCGCACGCCTTTAATCTCAGCACTTGGGAGGCAGAGGCAGGCGGATTTCTGAGTTCAAGGCCAGCCTGATCTACTGAGTGAGTTCCAGGACAGCCAGGACTACACAGAGAAACCCTGTGTGGTAAACTGAGAAGGAAGTCACTATCACTATGTTTCTCATAAAAAGAAAAAACCACCTCTCAATTTAACAAATATATAAACCACTGACTAAAAGCTTCTTGTCACAAGAGGTGTTCTATGTTTTGGATGGTTTATTTGCTTGTTGGTTTATTTCTATTGTGAAGTCAAGATCTCAGTGGATCATGGCCCACAGTAATAGTAAAGGTGGCAATGGATATGATCACAACTGTAAACTCTCACTCCTGTTCTCCCAGAATAATCACATTTTTCTCTCTCACAGCCTCTTCCCCTCTGCCGTTGCTGACCTATAACTGACCTATGACAGTTGAATTTATTTGGAGGGGCTAATGTGACATGTTGGCAAACATATATTTGGAAACAGTTGCCATAATGAAGCCAAATATCATGCCTATGTTGTGACAAGAACATGTGAGAGATGCTCTCCTAGCCAGTGTCAGATACACAGTAGTGTGACTATGGTATGGTTACCTCGCTGTCTATTTGACCTACAAAAACCATTTATTCTGCAGAACAGACCAACATGAAGCAATTTTCCCCTGGTGAACTCATTCACTAGTTCCCTTTCTGTGTTTCAGAAGGTGCTTCAGGTTCTGCCATGCTATACTAACTTGCAAAACTTCACTTTGAAGACTGAATACTTTTCCTCAATGTATATAAGATTTTCTTTATTTCTAGTCATCTGCTGATGATTGCTTCGATTGAGTCCATATCTTGGCTATTAGTAATGCAGGGGTGAACATAGGTATGACAATATCTCTGTCACTTATTAATATTGTTTTCTTTGGAGGTATACCTTCAGGTAATATTTCTGGGTCATAAGGTAGATCTTTGTTGTTGTCAAGGTATTAAGAATGAATATATCATAGATGTCAAGTGTGTGAGCTTTACCAATGAGCTGTACCCACTATGTTTGGCTTTTAGAGAAACCTCCATATTTTATAAAATGCCAGTACAAATTTCCACTCCTCAAGCAATGGATGCATACTATATGATTTTAAAATTTATCACCATGTAATAGGAATTCAAATTATAAAACCACATATATAGACCAAATGGACAGAATAGAGCGTTCATAATAAATGTACACATTTAACAAATAAATTAATACTCAACAGAAATTCCAGTAACACTCAATGGGTACACTAGTCATGGTTCTTTAGATGAACAGAACTGACAGGACAGATTGATAGAAGAACAATGGCTGTTTTTCAGTGGAAAGTTGAAGAGGCTGGATGTCTCATCTGGTCCTCATTATGTGTCAGAATCCCAAAGAAGTAGGTTCTAATCCCAGCAAAGAGAGAGTGAGAACAGGTCGGCAAAGAGCAAATGTTTCTTTCTTCCTTGGCCTTTATCTAGGATGCCATGAGACAGTATGGTTAAAATTCAGGGTTAGTCTACCCTCAAATGATATGAAATTTAGGTATCAAAGTTTATCAAGGGTATTGGTCTACTGTAAGAGGTCCAAACTTTTGGACTCTTTGGGCCACACCGGATGAAGACAAATTATCATGGGTCATACTATTGTGTAGCAGTTTTCTCCCAGATTAAAACATTCTGAGTTGAAACATTCTATCTCTGAAGGACAGTTCTTAAATCAGAAAATAAACAATTCAAAATAGCTTCAGGAAGTTCCTGAAACCTACCAAGTTCACTAAGTATCTCCTTCCCAAGAATAAGCAATAAAGGCTGTGGAAAATCAGTCTCAGACAAAACAAAATACAAAGAAGACACTGAGACCAGACTAGCTGCCTACAAGAAGCAGAAGTCAGGCAGAGCTACCTGGAAAAAGTTTTGATAAATTGAGTCACTTGGAAAAGACATTCTCCAACCTGTTGGAGCCGCCTGTAGGCTGTTCAGTGTGCTCCAAGTGCTAAGCTTTTATGAACTGTCACCCATGCTTGGATTGCCTTTGGTGATGGAGCTGTCTCAAGAGTCACTTCTGGCCAGGCACACGCCTTTAATCCCAGCCCTTGGGAGGCAGAGGCAGGTGGATTTCTGAGTTCGAGGCCAGCCTGGTCTACAGAGTGAGTTTCAGGACAGCCAGGGCTACACAGAGAAACCCTGTCTCGGAAAAAACAAAAAACAAAAAACAAACAAACAAAAAAAAGAGTCACTTCTGCCCCTGTAAGTAACCCTCATTTATATTCCTATTGAAAGACCCCTGAGGGGAGACCCCCACTCAAGTCTGGATCTGTGCGCACCCAAGGACACACGAGAGACTGTCTTGATGCAACAGCAAAAGGCAGTTTAATGGCGAGGGCCCCAGGGTCTAAACGGGGATAGAGGAATCGACCAAGACCCCAAGAAGCTTGGGACTTTTATAGGTAGAGGTTGGGGAGATCAGGAAAGTTACATGTGATTGGATAGTTTAAACATCAGCAAACATCAGCAATTTGCGTAAGCAATTGTTTGAACTGGCAGGATGTTGACCCACGAAACCTGGGACCTCCCAGATAGGGAGGAAGAGAGAAAAACACCAGATGGCCCATTTTTCATTTGGGCTTGTCCAAAGTTGTCTGGGCATGTCCTTGCTTGCCTTTTCATTTCTGGTCACTCTGCCCCTGGAGGAACTTAATATTTTTATTATGGCTATATTTAACAAGTTGTTGGTGGTCTTTGCTGACCATGAATTTTTATTATTTGTTTTAAGCTATTTTCAAATTTTATTCTCACACTATCAGTAACCCCATTAAAATTCACTGTTTCATCAAGTTGGAATTTGGTGTCTGTACTTTGGTCTGTGTGAGTTCGCTATTTGATGTGAATAGACCTGTGTGTTGTGTCTCCCCAGGAAAAGTATTGTTGAACAATACACATACTAAATATACAAACACTAATGAAAGCTAGTTTTATGCTTATTTCTTATGATCTCTACCTCTACAGATAAGAAAAAAACAGCTCATATAATAATCCTAACTATGTGCCACCCCATTCAGAGAGTCTTTAAAAGTATAAAAGCAGGTCCCGAATTTAAGCTCCCTAATAAAGAACATGTACTTTTTAACTGACCAAGCTTCATTTTTGATATCTTTATTGTAAAAGAAAAGAAAACTCTAGAAAATTTAGTGAGATATTTGACATTGTATTTGAGATACATGTACCAGGATCTGGCTTAGCTGCACTTCTCAAAGAACATTCAAGGTACTACTCAGGTATTTTGGTTCTAATTACTCTGTGTGTGTTCCATTTTTAAGTATTTGCTCTTGATGTAGGGGCTGCTAGGAAGATATGAGTAGGGTGTGGTAGTGAATGGAGAGATATTTGTGTCTGCACATGCAGGACAAGTTTAATAAAGAAACATAAGAAAAAGTCATGTAAATTAATGACAGGTTGCAGAACTATATGTCAATTTAAAAACTGGAAGAAAAATAGTAATATTGACTGAAAGCAGAGTCACAAATATACCAAAATATCATTTCCCCAGGAATTAAAAAAATCTGTCCTCAATTTTTTATATCAATTTGCAAATCGAGGCTACAAAGTTTGTACTGTTCACAGGTGTAGCCAACACGTTGAGATGCATTAAATCATTTGCTTTGATTAATAGTCAAGTTCTGGCACAAAGTATGGTTTTGAAACCGTAAGCATCCTGATAACACGTCTTGAATCATAAAATCTTCTCCGCATTTGGCCTTGACTTAGCAGTCTTCCTTCCAGAATGTAAACACTACCACCATTATCAGTATCAACACTTCCAGGAATTCTGGGAACTGATTGTGGGTCAATGCCTTTGCCCTCATGACTGCCATAGTCTTCTAAAACATTTAACACACCTTACATTATTTATTTAGTGTGTGTGTGTGTGTGTGTGTGTGTGTGTGTGTATGTGTGCATCTATGTGTATGTGTCCGTGTATGTGTGTGAGTGGTGTACCACAGTCCATGTGTGGAGGTTATAGAACAACTTATTAGGGAGACAATTTCTCTTTCTACCACACGGATTCTGGGCAGTAAGTTTGAGTTATCAGGCTCAGTGCCAGGTCCCTCTACCCACTTAGCCATCTCACAGGCCCAAAATTCAAGGCCTTGACTATTTGTATGGCATTAGCCACGTTTAATACTCTTACCCCAACATTTCCTTGATATGCTATACAACAGTACTTCATTCGGTGAGAGGCTTGGGTGACCCTTGAATTATCTCTGAATTGTGTAAGTCTATTTTCCTACCGTCTCTAGAGCACTATCAATAGACAATGAAAGTTGCTTTAGCATTCTTTTTAATTGCTTCCTGCAAATTTCCTAATTTGTCTTTTAATAGGCTTTTATAAATTAAAATATAATCAGTTCACTTTTCTTACTATAGACCCTTGTGACTCTTGTTCCAACTCCTTTCATATTCCCCCCACACTCTCATTATTAGGCTTCTTTTCTTTGATTATTATTATCGTTATATATACCCAGGGAGTGGCACTATTTGAAGGTGTGGCCTTGTTGGAGTAGGTGTGGCCTTGTTGGAGTGGGTGTGTCACTGTGGGAGTGGGTTTTAAGACCCCTCAACCTAGCTGCCTAAAAGCCAGTCGTCCACTATCAGCCTTCAGACGAAGATGTAGAACTCTCAGCTCCTCCTGCACCATGCCTGCCTGGATGCCGCCATGTTCCCACCTTGATAAAGATGGACTAAACCTCTGAACCTGTAAGCCAGCCCCAATTAAATGTTGTACTTTATAGGACTTGCCTTAGTCATGGTGTCTGTTCACAGCAGTAAAACCCTAAGACAATGTGTGTGTGTGTGTGTGTGTGTGTGTGTGTGTGTGTGTGTGTAATATGTGCATGAATTTGTATATGTATGTATGCATAAATGCATAGATACAACCGGCTTAGTCAAATTTTGTTGTTTGTGTGCACATGGGCACATGGCTTCAGGGCTGACCCCTTAGTATTGGACTCACACCTAGGAAAGGCTAAGTCCCTCCTTGTGCTGTCAGTAGTTGCCTTTAGTTCTTTGTCTAGGGGTGGGTCCCAGGTGAGATGTTCCTATTTCCAAGTTGGCATGTCTATTAGTTGTGTCTTTTGATGGCACTAAAGATATGATGTCTTCAGGAGCAATATCCATCATCTGTACCACAAATAACAGCGTCGAGCTGAGCCCTGAGCACAGCATCAGAGCTGTCATCCATCAAATCACTGACTGCATCAGCAGCTCTCCTTCTTTATCTTCTCTCAAGAGGCTTTCTAAACTCTTCCCTTTGCTTAATGCAGTCTGACAAGAGAAACTGACTTAGAAGTATCTACATATTCTTAAATACCTAAGTCTAAACTGGTTAGTTTATATTTTGTTACTTTGTGTGTATTCACAGGCCTGACATTTCAATGTCCAAAAACCGGTTTGTCTGCTCTTCTCTAGGGAAGACTATTTTTCCTGCTCTCAGCATTCCTTAGTTACTATAGGCAACTTTGTGTTCTTTGTGTCAAGTTGAGGCCTAGAGGGCTTCCTCCTTTCCACCATATTATCATAAAATATACATATACATAGGTAACAACAATTAATAAAAAACAAAACAAACAAACAAAAAAACAAAACAAAAAACAAACAAACAAAAAAAACGGGGCTGTGATTTTGAATAAAGGTATGCTGGAGAGTTTGGAAGGAGCAAAGAGAAAGGGGAAATGATATATTATAGTTCTCAAAAAATAATTAATAAAATAAATATACCTGCATTTTTTCAAGGCACATTTCAAGGCACTGAACTCTTTATACAAACTCCCACATACCCATCTTTTATAGTAGAATCTGTCTGAGTTCAAATTAAACACATTTCGTGGCTGGTAAAACAGATGTCTTTGCAGTTTTGCTAGTCTGTCCTGATTCGCTCAGAATCCTGCAGTGTGCTTTTTGCATCCCTGCCTTTTCAAACTGGTCTTTGAAAGCTTGTACTTGCTCTCTACAGATCAGAATGCCTTAGCTTTTGGCTTGACCAGAATGTAGCATCTGTCTACTGTCTTGAACAGTGAAACTGTTCATTTGTAACTTTTCTTTTGAGGAGGATTTGTTTTCTTTTGAGACATTGTGATTCCACCAAGGGATTGCAAAAAAAAAAAACCAACCCCAAACAAAGCAATGATGGAAGGCGCTAGGGAGATGTCTCAGTCTCAGTCAGATCAGTCAAGTGTTGGAATGGTAACAAGGAAGACCTGCTTTCCATCCCCAAAGACACAGAAAATCACGAGTGTGGTGTTTGTAATCATAGATATTTTGGGCCACGTGTGGGCCCTGTGCTTTGACTTGGTTCTTCTTTTTGCAGCATCTGTAACTGGTTTCAGTATCAATATAAAAGCTGGCCTTGTAAAATGAATCTGAAAAGATTCTGTCCTTTTCAATTTTGTTGGGAGAGTTTGAGGAAAAATTATGTTAACTGTTAAGCATTTTACAAAGTTCACGGGTGAGGCCATCAGGAACTTGGCTTTTCATTAATGGTAGATGTTCACTTATTGATCTCATCTCCTTACTCCAGCCTGTTCAGATGTCTGTTTCTACCTGACTCTGTCTTCAGAGATGGGATTCTTTATATTTCTGGCATACCAGTTATAATATCTCCTCTTTTATATTATTTGACTTTTGTTTAGTTAATCTAGAGAAAGACTTCATTTTGTTTTATCATTCAGAAAACTATTAGTTGCATCATTTTTTCTATTGTGTTTCTACCATTTCATTCATTTAGATATTAGTCTTTACTATTTATTTCCTTCTGCTAATTTTGCGTAGAGTTTGCTACACTGTTTTTGTCTTTTGAGGTATAAAAGTTAGGTTTTTTTTGTTTGATATTTCTTTTTTCATAATATAGGTATTTAAAAATTTAAAAACAGTCTTCAAAAATTCTGTTAGTTGTAGTCTGTAAATTTTTATATGTTTTGCTTTTAATTTTACTTGTTGAAATAGTTTTATTTTTTATAATATCTGCTTTGATTCAGTGATGTTTTGGGGATGATATCAACATTTTTTTGCTATTGTAGTTGGAAAAGATAATTTGCTTCACCTCAGTCTTCTTGAATTAGTCACAGTTGCTTTGTGATGTTCCCTGGAGAATGACCAGTAGATCCTGGAGGATGGTGTAGTTTTTGCTCTTGATGGAAGGGTCTGTATTTGTCTCTTGGGTTCTTTTAGTCTGTGATGACCACTCCACTGATTTTCTGCCTTGAAAATACATCAGTTGTTGAAGTGTAATACTGGTCGGTGGTGGTAGGAAGGCATGACTCAACAATGCCGTCAGTAGCCTGAGGAATTTTTCCTTTAGGGTCCTCCTGTTCAGGTAAAGCCAGATTTTTGGTGGTGCCTCAGAAAAGAATTTCAGAGCACGTTGGAGGGTGGGGCAATTAGTGAGTGTAAATAAGATAAGGGGTAGTGTATGAAAGGTTAAGAAGCGCTTAAAGAGTAAATAAAGCTTAGCATGTCAACATTTTCATTTGGTTTACTTATTTTTTTTTCTTCAATAGAATTTTCTTTTATAAGTTAAATTATAATGCTGTTTAATAAGGAGTATTTGGAGGGGAGGCTGTCTGAGAAGAGTTACTATTGCTATGAGGAAACATGATATCTAAGAGCAGGTGGGGAGGGAAGGGTCTATTTGCTTCCCACATCCTAGTCCATCACTGAAGAAACTCAGGGACAGAAACTTAAGCAGGGCTGGAATCTTGAGGCAGGAGCTGGTGCAGCCGTCATGGAGGATCACTGCTTGCTGGCTTGTTCCTCATGGTGGGCTCAGACTGCTTTCTTATAGAGCCCAAGACCTCCAGCCCAAGAGTGGTACCACCTACAATGGGCTGGGCTCTCCCTCATTGATCACTGCTTAAGAAAATGCTTTACTGTCTTGTTTACAATGCCATCTTATGGAGGCATTTTTTTAAATTGAGGCTCCCTCTTTTCAAATGACTTTAGCTTGTGCTAGATTGCCAAAAATTTATCCAGGTCAGGGCCTTAGGGAGATGGATGGTAACACATTTAAACTAACAACCACAAATATCATTCTGACCCTAAGCCTATGTGTGTGCATGTGGGCCTGCACACATGCATGTGCGTGCATGCGTGTGTGTGTGTGTGTGTGTGTGTGTGTGTGTGTGTGTGTGCGTATGTGTGTGGTGTGTATATGTGTTTTATGTTTTATGTGTGCATATATGTGTTGTATATACATGCTCATGTGGGTATGGTAACATAGATGTATAGATACCAGTGCATATGTACAATTCATGGTCACTTTCTTAATTTATTGTTGTTACATACATACATAAATAGATACAAACACAGATATGTACATATTTACATTCCTAAATACACAAATACATCCTGCTCAGTCTGTATGTTACTCATATGTGTTCAAAGCGGACCATTTGGCACTGGATAACCAACTGGTGTGTTTTTCTCAGGGGAAGACTATTGCTTTTGCTTTCAGCATTTCTTAGTTGCATATGGATCTTTGTTTAGGATTGAATGCTCATGAGTTTTTTGCCATCCATATTAGCATGGTTATTTGTCTCATCCTTGTTTAGATCACCTTATGGTGGCCAGTCCGGTTGGTGAGACTTTGTGGGTGTGGCTTCTGACATTTCTCTTTCATTTTCTTCTCTCTCTCTCTCTCTCTCTCTCTCTCTCTCTCTCTCTCTCTTTTTGGTTTTATTTTGGTTTGTTTTATTTTTCTTTCTTTTTTATTTTTCTCTGTGTAGCCCTGGCTATCCTGGAACTCACTCTGTAGACCAGGCTGGCCTCAAACTCAGAAATCATCCTGCCTCTGTCTCCCAAGTGCTGGGATTAAAGGTGTGAGCCACCACTGCCTGGCATTGTTTTGTTTTTCAAGATGAGGTTTCTCTGAGTAGGCTTCTCACATTTCTAAGAGGCACAGTCTTACAGCAAACAGTCTGTTCCTCTGGCTCTTAAAATCTTTCTGTTCTCTTTTCCACAATGCTCCCTGAATGTCAAATGCTGGAATTTTGTCGTAAATATATCCACTGAGACTAGGTTCCATGTATCTGTATTTTGATTGGTTGTGGTTTTCTATAATGGTCTCCATCTGTTGCAAAAAGAAATTTCCTTGCGGAGAAGTGAGGATTGTACTTACCTGTGGATAGAAGGACAAATATTTAGAATGTAGTTGGGGGTTATTCTGCTTTAGAAGAGTAGAGATTGTAGGTTCTCTTCCAAGATCCATAACTTTACTAGTGCTGGGTAGCTGACTAGATTTGTAGTTCTAGGCATATTTTTCTCTTATTGAGTATTAAGTTTAATTACAGAACTGTTGGTTCGTGCCAAGATATTCATAGTGCCACCATTGCCCTTGTTGGGGTTATGGTGACATGTTGGTCCTTGTTGTGGTTATAGGTATCATATCTGGGTAGGATTACTGGTTCCTTCTCTCCTTTGGAGGCTTGCATGATGCCTTATTGCAGGATTTTCCTTTCTGATTATCATGCGGCTTATATGAAGCATCATATAGTTATGAAAGTCTACTTTAAGCTGACAAGAACAATGGCTACACACAAAAACTATACTTTCATAAATTGCCAGCAATATATGACAAAATACTCAACATCGCTCACCATCATGGAAATAGAAGTCAAAACTGCCACAAAGGAATCAAAGGTAGCAACCTGCACACTCTTGTTTATTGAAACATTCACAACTAGCTAAAAGATCAGACCATCCTCATTACCCACCAACAGATGAAAGGATAAAAAAATGCTTACAATAGAGTATTATTCAGCCGTATCAAAGAACATAATCATGCTACTTGCTGAGAGATACATAGAACTACAGATCCTATTAACTGAAATCAGCTAGACTGAGAAAAGATTTGCTTCACACTTTCCTTTTGTAACAAAAATCTGAAAAAAAGCAAAGCATTCAAGTAGAAAGGAGATTATTTGGGAAGAGGAAGGGGATTGTCAAGAGGCGAGAAGAGAGAGAGAGGAGAGTCATGGGGAAGGATGAACATATTAAAATATTATTTATGAATGCATGGCAATATCACAATAAAACCTATTATTTTGTAAAATTAATATACGCTAACACTCTCAGACAGCAAGACACCTATCAGGAGGGCTTTTGAAGAACCCCCCCCCCAAAGTAACAATTGTTAAGGAGGCAGAGAAAAGGGAGCCCTTGTGCACCTCTGGGGACATAAATTGGTATAGGCATTAGAAAGTTCTTTGGAGGTCTATAATAACAACAACAGCTATCAACTAGAACAACGGTGTAATCTAACCATTTATTCACATGCTGTATCCAAAGGATGTGAAACCGGTGTGGCGTTCCTGCTCTCTGCAGCACTAGTCCACTAGTTGAAGCAGCACAGTAAGAAGCCAGTCTAATCCTGTATCAGTGACAAGGGAGAAAAAAACACCTCTGGTGTCGTAAACAATGAGATGTCATTTATCCTTTAAAAAAAAAAAAAAACCTGATGTTTGCAGTAGGAAATATTGATTGAAGAATTCAAATTTTCACTTGTAAAAATGAATAACTTCTGGCAATTTAACATACAGCATGGTATAGAGAATTTATAAGTATTTTTCTTTCTTATCTTTTATTTTATTTTTGAGAATTCTTACAATGTAGCACAGTCTAGTTTCAAACACAGGATCTTCCTATTTAAGTGTCAAAGAGTTAAAAATACAAGCACCTCTCCCAATGCTCAGCTCACAGATCTCCAGTTTTAAGAGCCAGTTGTGGGTAATTCATTCATTCATTCATTCATTCATTCAGCCTTAAAAAAAGAAAGTACATGACATTTTTCTTATTGTTAACAGTTCATGGTATACTGTTAGGGGCTATACAAGACAGATGTAGGTTGTTTCAGATTAGCTTGGTTTGAGTAAGTTTCTTACTATTCAGTCCATCCAAGCCTAATCAGCAAGGTCGGTGGGTAGAATTGCTTGCAGATTCCCCAAGCAGGCTTTTATGGTACCAAGATCAACAGGTGGTCCTGGTAAATGAATCCACTAGAGTTAACCTCAGACTACACTTGTGAAAGCCGGTCTGAAAGCTTGGTCTACTGGAAGAACCTCATGCCTCAGTCCACAGGGGATAGATAGGCAGGCACTAGGATTGGCCAGCAGGCCAGAATGCTGGGTTTACTAGACCAGTCTTGGAACCTGAATGCCCGAGGGCTGATCTGGTGCTATGGTGAGTCCATAGGGTAAGATATGATTCTGGATTCTAAGGGAGTTTGGAAGCAAGGTCTTCAGGGCTCTTCCTTGAACTTTAGTCGCAGCGTGTAGAGCATGTGGACCGTGCCACCAGATGGGCACGAGACCAGTGAGGTGGAAGCATGCTCAAACCAGGGGAATCTCAGTAATCTGAGATGGCAGGAGTAGGGCTGCTTACTCCCTCCCTCTTCGCCTGCACTGGAGCATGTAACCTCAACTCTCAACTAAGGTGACCACAGGCAATCAGTTGCATAACACAGCACCTGGACTGAACCGCCTCTTCATGCTAATGAAACATCCCAATAGCCTTGGCCTTCAGTCAATGACCTTCTCTTCCTGGATATTCTCATGCCTTTCCCTCCAAATCATATAATCTCTGTCTCACCCTGAATAAAGCAACTGTATCTAAATCCACGCCCCGCCCCTTCCCCCTCTCCTCCCCATTAAACACTAAGAACAAGCAAAGATAATCTCAGAGAGCTGCCTCATTTGAGATTGCCAGGGGTAAGGCCTTTGCCTTAAAAGAGCCGTGACACTAAGACTCCTAACGAAGGTCTTCTCTCTTCTCCCATTCCTTTGGCATTGGGCACGTGCTCTCTACTGATTAGCATCTTGCTGGGCCAGGCCTCACCTTTCCCCTTCCGGCCTGCAGTGGCATTTGACGCCCCAAGGAAAAATGGGGTCTGCGGGTGGACTTCCCGTTTGGACTTCTCAGGATTAGTGTACCTGCGGCACCTGGACACCTTGTGAGGAGACCTGGAATTGCAGCATTCATCCTAGACCTCGATTTCCCCTTCCAGCCTGGCGCACAGTGGCACTCTGACCTAAAGGGAAATGTTGACTGTAGACTCCCGATACCAGGATGTATTTTGCCCTCCCTGAGCCAGTGAATTGCCAGAGGAGAGGCAGTTCTCAACACGGGACCACAATAGTGCTTGCCAAGTTTAAAAGACTGGGCCTGGAATGTAGAAGGAGTAGTAGGCTTTTACTCTGAATCCTCCAGAGCCATGGGAACTAGCCTAGAGCCTCGCACCAGAGACCAGTTGGGAGCCTAGGATCCCCTTAGTGGATCCTGTGTCCATTGGAACTGGGAGAGGGGGTGTTGCATGGTGTTAGGAGAGGGTCTCTGGGGACTTTACCAGAGCCTAGGATCATGGATATAGTCATTGGCCTGGACTAATGTGTGGACCCATAGGAACTGAATTGTTAATGGGAAGGCCTGAAATCAGTGTTCACAGATGTTAGCCTGTTGCTTGTCACTAGGTGAGGTAAACCTGGCATTAGAGCTGACACCCATTGCTGTATGGACTGACTTGGGTTTGGATGGACCTGGAACCTGCCTTCATCTGTATTAGGTGGCAAAGCCCAAGGTAGTGGGAGCTGGCCAAAACCTGGGTGGACACGGAGTGTTAGTCTATGGGGTGGTTCTGGAGCTCCGTGTCTGGGCTTGTGGTGGCTGGCTTATTGTGGCTTTCCTGGAACCCTGGAGCAAGAGCATGGGGCTTGGATCAACAAGGCAGCTACCTCCTATAGTGGCTTGTTTTTTTTTTTTGGTGCCTCCCCCAGATGCCATAGTCTCTCTTCTTAGATGCTGTGATCATTTATGTACAGTAGTTGTTTACACTGATGCTTAAGAGAGACATCCTGGAGACCCATGTTCTGACACCCATGTTCTGACACCTTGCAGACATCTTTACCCTCTTCTTTTTCTTTTTCTTTTCTTTTTTTTTTTTTTTTTTTGTTTTTCGAGACAGGGTGTTTCTGTGTAGCTCTGGCTGTCCTGGAGCTCACTCTGTAGACCAGGCTGGCCTGGAACTCAGAAATCCACCTACCTCTGCCTCCCAAGTGCTGGGATTAAAGGCGTGTGCCACCACCGCCTGGTCCCTCTTCTTTTTCAAACCCCTCTACTTCTAGCAGAGTAGGGGGATGAAGAAATGGGTCTTAAGTGGGCCAAGACAGGATAGAAAGATCATTCCTGGACTTACAATGGTTTAATATGTGGCTTTTGATTTTACTGTGGTATGAGATGACAACGCTTCAGTAGAAACCACGTGTCAACGTTTGAATACTGACAGTTTCCTGTGGTACAATATTCTCTTCCTACACTTAGCAGTATCAGCAAGCTGCAGCTTCAGCCAGCCACAGTCAAACATAAAACTGACCGGTTCCATGATCTGTGTTGCTAAGCTGGGATGACAGACAGATCCACTGAATTAAAGACCTTAACACTTAAAGAAATATTTATTGTTGTTGTTGTTATTTGATTCAGAGAACTGCTGCAATTTTGAGGCCAGCTTCAGATTTATAATGGGTAGCCTGGCTATATAATGGCTAGCCTAGGCTACATACTGAGGTCCTGTCTCAAACACCAGTAACAACTGCCCTACTCCCAAAGTCCACAGAACAACAAAAAGGGGAAGAAATACAAACTCCCACTTCCCACTTTCAAGGTGACTTGTCATCTACATATACCTCAGCACTTGGTGGCATTAACACTGTGTTTGTGTGCTTACCCTCGCACTTGATCCCATGATTGCCAAACAAGCCGATGGATGCTCTCAATCTAAGTGGCTTCTGTCCCACTTGTTAATTAGCACCTTCCAGTGTCTGACTGGGCAGCCAGGAGCAAAGTGAGCCAGCCAAGGCTGGGCTGCAATCATCTCTGCACTTTTTTTTCTTACAGGAACTGCTTGCAGCATGCAGTGCTCATTATGTGGTGGGCCTTCCCACTCATGCTCCCAAGACACGTAATGTTCAATTTCAGGTCTTTCTGTTAGGGCATGTTAGCAATCCTATAGACATCTTCCTGGTCTCCTTAGGATGCCAAGCTCCCTTCTGCAGTGTTACGAATGCAAGCGCATCAGTGTTACAGAATGCAAGGCAATCAGAGCCAGCTTCCTTTTCTAGACAGTTTTGCTATGCAGGGATCCTCCTGTCTCAGCCTCCTGTTTGCTGATATTACAGGCAAGAAGCAAAGCAGGCTTCAGACAGTCTCTCAACACCTTTATGGTATGTGCAAGTAAGTGTAGGGAGCCGACTTTAAGCAGAAAGCGGCTAGAAAGCAGTTATCTTTGCAGCCATCTGGAATCATTTACCCTGATAGAGACTTGGTTTTTCAGCAGCCTACAGCAGCTGAGCACACTCTAACAAATATCTTGTTTATCCCACATAGCTTGTTTTGCTGTTAGTGACCTCAGCTGCATGGTGCATGTGGTAAAATGTTTTCACCTGTGTTCTCCTGCGTGTGCTTATAAATACCCAGGATTTCCTTGTACTAGGGTGAATGAGAATCAATAGGAGTTAAGAATATATATGCAGTCAATAGAATTAAGAGGTATATGAGTAAATAGGGTTAAGAGGAATGAACAAGAGTGACTATGCACCAATAGAAGAGAAACAATAAAGGAGACTTGAGACTTGACTCCAGAACCTCTGCCTTGTCATTATTCTTCGAGACTCAGTCCCCGTGGACCTGAGTAGCAGTGCAAGCCAAACCAGAGTACCGGTTCTCAACAAGTAAGGTGCTCTCTGCGTCTGAACTCTGTGCTTTCTTGCTTTGTGTTTTAGTCTTTGGAGTATACATTACTTTACTTTTCATTTTTCTATGGGGTCTTTGGTGGCAATGAATTAAAAAATAAAAAAAATAAATAAAAACTCAAGGAGAGATGGCAAAATTAGCATCACCTACGTTTAGGAATTTTCTGTCAGTGTTCCCAATACATTCTTGAGATAAAAGCATGCCAGTCAAAGAGTTTAGACATTTACTTTCAGTGTAGGTGTTTATTATGATGGAAATAACCAACATCCACAGCATGGCAGCAATGCAGACTGGTTTCCTTGACCAGTTGCCAAGGCTACATCTTCACTGGAGTGTCTCCGGCATGTAAGTCTTCGAGTGTTTTAAGTAGAACTTTAGGCTCCTTCCTTATCCCATATCCATTCTCACTGCTGTCCCTTAGTAAATGGCCACAAAGCTCGTGGTGGCTCTTGCTCATCGACAACTCTTCTTTAGTTTTCTCTCCCTTATGGACATCTATTTCTTAGGTAGTTCATCTGGGTGATACCTCTGTGATTAGTAACAGACATCTTAGTTTCACTGCAAACTGACTCAAAAGGCAGAATTAGGTATCATTTTCTGGAGTGTAGCAGCCATCTCCTAAGTATCTTTCTTAAATCTACACTTGGCTCAGTGGTAATCAACTTCTCCCAGAAAGGGAAGGAAAATGTAGCCTCTATCATGACTTGTAAAAACCCTTCAGAGTCTGGACTCTGATGTCGTATCACTTCTCCTAGCCACCTGGGCTTCACATCAATGTGCCAGCTTTCCTTGAGCAGCCTCGAACATGCATACCTGTTCCCTTTGTCAGGAAGCCTCATCCTGTATCTCTGCATGTAGTTACCAGTCATCTCATCTTTCAAATGGCAGTTCAAATGTCAGCACCTAAGAGATGTTCCCTCATCGACTGTAGCTGAAGTACCCTGCTACCCATCTTCTTGGTTCTCTTGTCTTTTTAGGTTTTAGCACTTTTCACTGTAAGACAACTTATTTTGTTTATGTTTACATGTTTCTTGTTGGTCTCTGATTCCTAGATTATAACCCCCCTTGAGGTAGGTCTCTAGGGACAAAAATGGCAATAGTTTAGAGGCACAGTCCTGCTCTTTCTCATTAGGTGATTCCCATCACCATCTTATAGTGCATCAACAAGGCTGGCATCGCATGACAATGTAACAGCCTATCTGGCATGGATGAACATATATCTTAAGCAGACACTTGTGGTCCACTCTTTGGCAAACAGACTATAGGAAGCATAAGCCTCTAGAAAGGAGAATCTGCATAAGACTCTCCTGCTGGGAGAAGAAAGGCCCAAAAGCCTTGGTGCATTCAGAAAAGGAATTTGTTCCAGACAGGAGGAACTTGTCTTGAAAAACATTTACAATTTGTCTGATTACATTGCAGGAGAGGCTCACCTGGCAAGAGAGACTAGGAAATGAGACAAGGGTGGACTGGGGACCACACCTTGGCCAGATTGCGTAGTTATGCGTAACTCTTGCTTTTCATGTAAACACCACCCTCCTGTCACAACCGCAGGTAACCGTGTGTGTGTGTGTGTGTGTGTGTGTGTGTGTGTTTTGCTGATCTCTTTGTCCCTCTTTCCAAAGCTTGAATAAATCTCACCTTTCCTGCTTTCCACTATTAATTTGGTTCCCTCAGTTGACTTATAGAGAACCGGTAGCTACATGGCTTCTTGGGGCACAGGCTGTGTGACCCCATGATCCGTAATATCTTGGACTTTCCACTTCTAGAAGTGTTTTAAGAGTGTTCATGAATTTTTTTTTTTAACTTTTTTTTTTTTTTATTTTTAAGAACCATAAAATCTTTCAGTTTCTAAATACTTTTTCCTTAACAATAAGTGTTTCTACAGATTAATAAAATTTCTTTTGGCTTTAGCTTTCATTTCTTTAATGTGAGGATAGAATAGAAACAGTAGCAGATTAATATCTCTTGCTCGCTCTTTCTCTCTCTCTGTCTCTCTCTGTCTTTGTCTCTCTGTCTTTCTGTATCTTTCTCTCTGTCTCTCTGTCTCTCCCTCTCTCTCTTTGTCTCTCTGTCTTTCTGTCTCTTTCTCTCTGTCTCTCTGTCTCTCTCTCTGTCTGTCTCTCTCTTTCCTCTTTTTTCTCTTCTATTTTTTTCCCCTGAGACAAGGGTTTTTTTGTGTAGACCTGACTGTCCATCCAGGAGCTTACTCTGTAGACCAAACTGGCCTCAAACTCACAAAGATTCGCTTGCCTCTGCTTCGCCCTCCCAAATGCTGGGATTAAAAAAATGTAAATTCATTTGTGCCACCACTGCCCAGCCCTCTTTTAGTTTCTTATGTAATGCTTTTTAAATCCTACAACTTGGCCAGAGAACAAACAAACAAAAAAAATTGACTACATAAGCATTGAGTGTTGTTTATAGTCTCCATTTAAAAACTATCAGATACTATCAACTACCAAATGATTGAGATTCACTTGAAGCTTACTTTTGTTTTGAATGAGCTAATGTTCCAGTCAAAAAGAAGGCACATTCTTTATGAAGAAAATGGATTTCAAAAATGGTTCTGTGGTATAATGTAGACTAACTTCTATTTCTGGTTGCTTCTGGTAGACCAGAAAGCACACTTCCATGCAGGCAATCTTAGGAATAAAATGCCCCTGGGCTTCCTGATTTATCTTTATGGTGACTGCTTTACCCACAATCTATACCTCACAGGAATATGGAGGGACTCAGCTAATAAAATTGCCACAAAGCACTTGGCAACTCGATGAAGGCAAATGTGGTAAAGCCTGTGCTTCTGGTCCATGACATGATATGGTGATTCAAATATCAAGACAAAACATGTGCTTTTTTGCTTTCACAGATTAGAAGTGGTTTTACCAGTTGGCTTGCTTGAAAAGACCACTAGATTTAAAGCTTTACTTCCAATCTTGCTATTAGGGCTTGCCACAGACATCCAGGCATGAATTACTTAAGGATTAATACCTGCTTATTCAAAGAAGAAGTACAACATATTTGTATTGGGAATCAGAGGTAATGAATGAGTCACGTAGCAATCAATGGCTTTAGTTATGCCACCACAGAATAGAAATTAGCAGTGCTTATTGGGTAGATTTCTTGAGTGACCACATTGAGGACACAGTGTAATTACTGTACTCAGCACACACTGGGTTGACTGTTCTTGATACACAACTCTATCCACGAAGGAAATGAAGGGAAGACTCAGGAAGTATCCATGTAGCAGGCTAAAAGTGCCATTTGTCCTTACTGATGCAAGAACTCTGTTGTCACCTGAAGATGACAGGTGACAATCAGGCTGAGTCAGGGTTCCTAAAACTTCCTTCCCATTCTAGCCACTCCCAGCTGTCCCTGTTGGTCATCTCAAGAAGACAGCAAGAAAACCACTCCATGGTGAGCAGAGCTTGGAGAAAGGTGTTCGAGACAGTGCCTTTTCACAAAGAAAATAAATGTATCCTCATAGAATTGAGATCTTGGGTAGTTTCTTCTGCCTTCCCACAGAAGGTTGCAAGTAGTTTTCTCACCCTACTAGACACCAGATAACAGGCAACAGACACTAGTAAGGAAGTGAGGTGATGCCCATACTTTTTGGCACCTAAGAGAACCCTTAATTTTAATTTTTATCATGTCTGATTTGTAGTAGAAAGAAATGAGGGAGGGAGGGAGCCATCAGATATGTTGGGATTGTCAATCTCTTTAGTCTTCAAGGAACCATGTGCTGTAGAATTGTGTTTTTTGTCCTGGTGTTTATTTATTTGACTGAGTTCTCATGGCTGGCCTGCTGCATCTCTCCACACCCCCGAGCCCATTGTGTATGGTTATACATGCCATGTTTGTCTAGTGACTGTATTGTAGGAAGAAAAAACTTGGCAAGCAGCATTTTTTTTTTTTTTGAATGTTCTTTTACATCAGGATTAGGGTTGTTTATAGAGGTTGCTGATATTGTTGGATCGACAGTTTCATATTAGAGTCCTTCCAGTAAATTCTAATGACCTTGCTCTTTAGAGTGAGTGATTACTCATTCTACTGAAGCATTCCATGGGTGTGAGCAGGGCTGTCACACAATCATGATGTTTTATTTATGTGGAGTATCTCGTGGGTGGGGTCAGGAGCTTGCTTCCCATGCAGTGCACAGGGTTACACAAACATTGTACTGCTTCTTGAAGTTCAAGAGAGATTTTTTTTTCAGAGTCCCTGAAGAAAATTCAAGTCCTCCGATTACAATCTTCTCGTCCTACTCTCCTGCCAACAGTCTCTGCTCTTAATTTCAAGGACCATTTGAAGTTTTCCAATGTCTGGCAGGCTGAGGAATGAAGATAAGCGTGAACTAGCAGAAGCTGGTCAGAGGTAAGATAAGTTATTTTGCAGCTTGGGATAAATTGCGTGGAGAAGGGGAAAGAAAGATGTTTCATTATTTGGTTTTTTGATAATACTCTTATTAAGAGCTTAACAGCAAAAATAAATTTTAATTCACCATTTGAAACTGGTGATTATTTGTTTATGTTCAGTTTTGGTAATAAAGGTATCAAGATTTGTCTGTGGCATTTTTGTTTACACACTGGAAGGTATCTTTGAATTTGACTTTTGAATCAACACAGAAAGTAGGTTTTTGGCAAAGATACTGCTCCTTCATTCTCCCTTCTGGCTTCTATTTCAATAGTACACACGTTCTGTTGACGGAGACTTTACCTTTAGATTCAAATGTTTGATACTGCTGTAGACTACATAGGAAACACTAAAAGAATGTTTTCTTTGTTAACATTGTCTCAGTTAACATTAAAACTCAAATTAAAACATTTTAAAAAATGATACAGGGTCTTACCGTGTAGTCTGTCTGATCTCAAACTCATAGAGATCCACCTATCTCTGCCTCCCTAATGCTAAGGTTAAAGGCACAGGTCATCATATTCAGTCAAGAAGAAATCACATTTTTAAGGATATTTTCTTAAGAAATTTGACTTGTTGGATATTTTGTTGAGAGAATTTTTCTTCCTAATGAATGAGGATTAGAATGTTATTAATAAATTTAACCTAATCTTAAGAGGAAGCCATGTAGAGTTAGATTCTAGGGAATACAGCACTTGGGAGGCAGAGGCAGGCGGATTTCTGAGTTTGAGGCCAGCCTAGTCTATAGACTGAGTTCCAGGACAGCCAGGGCTACACAGAAAACCAAAAAAAAAAAAAAAAAAAAGATTCTAGGGAATCGCTGATTGGAAATGTGCTGGCTACAGTAGTTGAGGAGCAGGGTGCGTCTAAAAACTGGATTCTAAGTTAATTATTTGAAACCTTAAACTTTGATATAAACTGATGAGGCCCACCACCAGCATGTGGCTAGCTAATAAATAGAGAGTCCATTACTTCCCAGCTTTAGGTTAGAGCAGAAGTAGGCCAGAAATGAATACACGAAAAATGTTAATTAAAAAAAACTGGGAAGGAATATAGACAAGAAAAAAAAGAATGGGAAGTACATTAAATGGAAGAAATAAATACAATTTATCAACAGATATAATTGATACTTATTCTAAGAGCCAAGGTACTTGGACTGTATTATATCTAAAGCATTAGTGATAGGATTATTTTCTAAATACTTCTGGGAGTCCTGTGTGCTTCTTTCTTCTTCCCAGAGGGAAAGGACTGGGAAGGAGTACTCCTGAAAACTAGTAACATTTCACTTTGAAGGCACAGTAAGTGCTTATCTCTGTGGTTATCCATACTTGGAGAAACAGAGGAGCTGGCTCACAAGACAAGCCAGACTTGTACCAGACTTGGGATTCTTCCACATCATGAGTGGGTAATAGCGTCAGCCAGAGGCCATTTGAGTGTAGCTTGAGGAAAATGGGCACAATCAGGTATCGAAGAAAAAGCTCGGTTTAGAAAGTTTCTAAGTGCTGGGTGGTGGTGGCGCACGCCTTTAATCCCAGCACTTGGGAGGCAGAGGCAGGCGGATTTCTGAGTTCAAGGCCAGCCTGGTCTACAGAGTGAGTTCCAGGACAGCCAGGACTACAAAGAGAAACCCTGTCTTGAAAAACCAAAAAAAAAAAAGTTTCTATGTAAAAGGATCAAAAGAGCTATGCTAATACCAGGAAAACATTATTAACCAAACAGAACAAAACAAAGCCCAGCCAATCAACCAAAAAAACCAAACAAAACCCCAAACAACAACAAAAACCATACATTGAAGGGAAGAAAGTCATAACATATGAGAAGTGGTTTGATTTACTAGGTAGGCTCAGGGTTCATACATTGGAATATCTATTATTATTATTATTATTATTATTTTTTTTTTTTGGTTTTTCGAGAAACCAAAACATTGGTTTCAATAAACATATCACCATGACAGGTTTATTCTAACTTCGTTCTCCAGTAATTTTTGATAAACTATGTACTTAAACCATATCTGTCTGTGTTTATTTATTAAGCTCAATAATATCAAACTATTGTAGTTGGCCTCAAATGTGAATGATAAGGAGTAAAAATATGTGACATTTTGTTTTCATACTTAGTATGGCTTGAATAAGTAACAGTGTTAACGTTACAAAGTAACTGTCACTTTACTTAATCCCAGCAATGGATGGTGAAAACATTTGTTACTGTTTTCTCACCCCAGACTAAGAATTCATGGCACACTCACCCTAGGCAGGATCATTTTCTTTGGAGAAGAATTAATTATAATGAAAGGGGAAGCTCACACATTTCAGTCACACTTGGGGCACAAGTGTTTTTTAGGTACAGAATTTATTTCAAGTCGTTGGAGTAAGCTAACTTGTTAATTAGGCAGCAAAAAACTTTATATGGGGAAACCATGTAAACATAGTATAGTCAGCCTCATTGTGAAACTGAAATTCATTGATTTGCTCCAAATGTCTCACAAGAGGCATAGCATTTTAAAACTTACAACACAGTCCTCATGTGATAGGCAAGTCATAATTCCCATTTTACAAATGTAGGTAGCGAGAAACTGAAGTTAAGCATCCCACACCAAGTCAAGCTGTGACAACACAGTATACACTAATATAGTCCTTTTTTTGCTTTGTTTTTAAATTACATTGGGAGCTCATTTTTTAAATAAGAGGTTTGTGATTGTAGATTATGTCTTGCTATGGCAACACCATTTTGGACAGGAAAGTTTAAGATCAAATCTAGTCTTTATTTTCCAAGGCTCCTTGTCTGACTTTTATGTGTCGTGACTCATACCACATTCATACCACTTTGGTTTCCTCATTCTCATCCTTTCTGTGTGGATACAGTCTGAAGTAACCCTTACTACATGACAGTCACTCTAGCCTTGTCAAGGCTGAATGCTAGCTGGGAGAAAGCCTTCCCCAGTCCCTAAGGAGTCTGTGTGACTCTACAGTCCTGGACAATGTTTTGAATGTCTACCATGTATCTTTCTAAATGTCTTCTTAGTAGATCCCGAATTTGAGACAGCAGCAGACAAGACAACCAGAAGCCACAGTAAGAATCCGGAACAGCCAAGCTTGGTTAGATTCCAATTTGGCCACTGCCCACGGCTTCCTTATCTCAGATCCAGACTCTTGCTCTGGATTAAGGTACCCGTAGCTCAGGTGTTGAAAACACTGAGCCAGTGTTTATCACTGCTTACAGAAACGCATGCTTCTTCGGAGTTCTGGAAATCAGATTCCACCTCCTCCATCCTTCTTGGTGCCCTCTCAGCTGCCCTAGAACGACACTCTAGGGGGCCTGCCACTGTGTGTTTAAAAGTTAAGTCCTTGGCTGTGCGACAGTGTCTGCGGCAGGAATGTGTTTCCCATATGTGCAGGCAACTGGAGCCTATCCTTGAGCTGTTTGGCAGAGCCGTTTAGCAGGTGCAGAAGTCTGAACATTCCTGAATCAGGAGGGGGCGGCTCTGGGTTTCAGAGAGCACTACCCAAGCCAGGGGCAGGAGTGGGGCGGAGGCCGGAGCATCCACTTGAGCTCCCAATTTGCAATGAATGGGAGTCGTGATGTGGGAACCCCGGGGCAGAAGTGCTTTTCCAGGACAGGGACGGCTGGAGCCGGTGCCCAGGACAGCAGGAGGGCAGGTCCTGTCCCGGGCCCGCGCGGCCAGGTGCAGCCGCAGGGCGCGTCCCCGTGCGCCCCCTCCCCCTCCCGGCGACTTCCTGGTTCGCCGAAGGTGGCGGAGCCGCCGCCGGCCGGGTCGCGGGAACCGAGAGGCGGGGGCGGGGGCTGGGGCGTCGCCGCCGCGGTGCTGTCCCCGCGAGGCCGCGGAGGGCGCCGTGGGCCGGCCGCGGCTCTGAGCAGCGCGTCCCGGACGGCGTGCGGGCGTGCGGGCGCGGGGCGACGGCGGCCCCGCAGCGACATGTGACCATGGACCGCAGGACCAGGTGAGCGGCGGCGGGGCCAGGCCTCCGCGGCCCCGGGTGCGGCCTGCCGGGTACGGCCCGCTGCGCGGCGGTCGGCGCTAGGCCGCAAAGCCTGCCCGCCGGGCGACCGGGCTTCCCCGGGCCCGGTCGGCCGTGCGCCGCCGGGGCGGGCGGGCGGGCGGCTCTGTGAGCGGTGGTTAGGGAACCGCTCTCCCGGCGTTAGGGTCGCCGTTGCTCCCTTTAGGATGATTTTCCTGGGTGGTCCGAGTTGCTTTCTGATGCTTTCCCTTTAAAATGAAAGCGGTGTTTGTTTATGCAGCCGCTGTGTGTGTGCGGCTAACAGAGTGGTATGTGCACTAAGGTGGCTTTTCACCATTGGCCATTTTACTTGTAGGGAGTAGGTAAAAAGCACTTTGAATAACGGTGGCGGCTCTGCTTGGAGGTGTCTTAGAGATGGGCATTTGCTGCCTTTTTTCTCTAGAAACTTTACTTTGGGAAGACATCTCATCTTCTTTGACTGCCCTCTCCCTTTCCGTTCTACCTCTCTGTGTATTAGAGCCACGGTGACAGGCCCTGTAGATTGCAGAGAAGTATAATCGAATCCGTATATATTTTATCTACCTAAGACACATTCTAACTATCTTATGAAAATAGAAATGTCACACATTTTAGAATATTTCCTTTAATGTTTGACACCATAGAGGGCAGGATGACTTAAAAAAAAAAACTTACTCTTTGGACAATTAATTGCTATGAGGGAACTAAGAAAAAAAAAGATTGTTGGAGCCCATTTTATGCTCATGAAACAAGTTAATAGCGAGTGGGGTGAGGAAGTGGAGAAGTGGATATTTATAAATTAATTTGTATGACTTGTCTTTTCTTCCAGTTCTAAAGAATGTCATGTAATATAATTACACTATATTATATTACATATAACATATATATGCAAATATTTAAAATCAATGTTTGTTTAGTAGTGAGAGGTAGCATTAATCTCTTAAAGAAAGTATGTATTAAAAAAGCCAGTGTACAAAGGCACTAGTCGTAACAGAAGTAACTGAAACATACATCATCACTTTTTTGCATTGTGATGTCTTTTCCTTTAACAGTTCCCTCTGCCTCTCCCTCCCATTATGGTCAAACCCAAGGCTTCAAGCACTCTAGGGCAGATACCCATTTACTGGTGAGCTACATCCCCAGACTTAATGTTATACCTTCTGATGGAAAGAAACATTACAGTACCAAACTTTTGTTTGCTTTAAGCATCTCAGTATATTTCAGTCTGCCTTTTGAAATGTAGCAAATAAATAGATTAAGCATGTAGTATAAGAAATTAGGAAGAAAAAAAAAATAACCCAAAACTAGTACTTCTAAAGGAAGTGAAACAAACTTTCTGTTCTCCGTGGGGGATTTAATGAGTAGGCCAAATAGCCAAATTCCTTAAAAATAATTGGTATAAAGAAAATAATTTTTGTTAGGTTTTGTTCCTTTGGAGTGTGTGACCAGTTCTCTACTTTGAACTTGCTCGAGTGCAATAAAGAATGTGTTAGGAAGGCCTGTGTGAAATATGCTAAGTATGGAGCACTTTTCTGTGAGTCTGGAATGCAGCAGGAGTCAACTTTTCAGCCTCTGTGTTATGGCAGGTTCTTTGGAGAGAGCAGGACAGCCTGGGTTAGCTCTGTGACATCGTGAGAAGATGCTTAAGGGTGTACTGGTGTTTTTAGTTACGATTCAAGAGGGTAACATACTGCTCTACAACCTTCTTTCCCATATTGATTTGCTGTTACTCTGTGAGGTGGGCAGGTGCCTTACAGGTGAGAAAGCATTCTTACAGCTGACACACTTTGCCCCCTGATTCAGAACTCCAAAGTCTAAGCTATTAACTCTTATCAAACTGATAAAACATTTTCGTTTATATTTCTGCATCCTAGTCAGGGAGTATCACAGAGTATGCTGAAGCAGGAACAGGATTAGGTTTAGAGGTGGTGGTACACTCGGGAGGCAGAGGCAGGCAGATCTCTGAGTTTGAGGCCAGCCTGGTCTACAGAGTGAGTTTCAGGACAACAAAGGCTACATAGAGAACCCCTGTCCCAAATAACAAACAAACAAACAAACAAACAGAGTCAGTAAATTACAGGGATGGAGTTTTTAGCACAAACAGGCTCTGGGTTCAATCTTTAGCACTACAAAAACCCCACACATATGGAAACATCCTTGTATAGAAGCTTTATAGATAATGGCTATTTTCTGTGCAAAGTATATATAATAATATTCTTTTTATTTTAGGGAAAATCCAGAAAGAACTTTTGACTTGGTATTGAAAGTGAAGTGCCATGCCTCTGAGAATGAAGGTATGTGTGTTCCTTTACTCCTAATGTAATCGGGTGTGTCAAAACAAGTGTTAATACTGCCTTTTGCTAGAGCACGATAGTATCAGGAACCTGATAGTGCCAGATGTCTAGTCCAGTATCTCAAATTGCTAGTAATAAAATAGATGCCAGGTCTTTGCTTTGGGTCTGTAGAAATCACGGACGTTATCTGTGCACCTTGGATTTCAGCTTACAGCTCAGTTTTATTCCCTGTTGACAAACTGCCCTTGTTCATGGTGGGAAGGCATTGCCTTTTCATTTCCTTTCATCTATTTGAAACGTCAGCACCATTAAACAGAAGATAACGCAAATTCTGCTAGTACCAACGGGACCTTCACCAGTCCCTTCTGCTGTTTCTGGAGTGCAGTGTGTAGACTGAGTATCTCCTTCGGTCGGGTTTATTCCAGTTGCACAGTGCTTAGGGAGGTAAACATGGGTGGCATAACTTGGGAGGTTTTCATGGTCAGACCTATACAATTTTATGGAAGAGCAAATAGTTACTTTTTAGAGTATTGTGACTTTTGTCTAGTTTTCATCACTTTTGCTATAGTGTCTCTGTGTTTGGGACTGGCATATCAAAGCCGAAGGCATCTCCTTTCACTTGTTTTGTGCATGGTATGTCTTCATGGCTGTTTATAGCACATGGCTCATTAGCAAGATACTTAGCCCCAAATGGCAAGGCCATTAAGTGTGGAGTTTGGTGGAAACCAGTTAGCCATCCTGAAACCTGGGAGGAAAGTTTCTGAAACTCTTTAGTCGTGAGACTAGTCAGCAATTACATACTCGTAAGTAATTTGGCTCTGCATACCTTAAAATAGAGGAGCCCAGCCCAACGCAGCTGTGGTGAAATAGGCATGGCTAATTTTAGGTAGGAAATCACACACATTGTTGGCTCCAGCATGTCTGTGTGCTTCACCTCTGCTCTGCTGGAACCACAGCTCTCATCAGGTTTGCCAGCTAGCGAGAACCCCTAAGGTTCCAAGGAGCCTCTTCCCAGTAGAGAAATCATCTTCGTTGCCCTCTACATGGTAGAGTTTGTTCACACGTGTTCTCTCCAAGCACAGCCATATCCTCTGTACATGTGTGTATTAGTTTTTCAAACCCTACTTAAATTTATAGTGTATTTATGGTGCGGGTTAACCTTAAAAGAACTGCCATGCTATTAACCTCAGGAGTATGGAGCAGTGCTCACCTGTTATCCAACAGGAAAGGCTCTTTTGGGAGTCATGGGCGCTTTCTCATTGTAAGTGTGTGTTCTCCAGGTCACAAAGTGGTCTTATGAAAGTATGAAACTGCTTCATAGAACAACTGGTTTGCTCATGTGTTAGCGAATCCGCGACCTTCGTGTAAGGGCTCCGTGGTTTTGTTCCTGCTTCCTCCCTTCCCTCCTCCTGCTTTTTATGACTGGTTATTCCAGCTGTTACTAACTTCTTTTATTGCCGTCTTGCCTTGTGGCTGCTGTAAAGTCAGTGCTTTCCAGAGACATCTTCATTTGTATTTTAGCAGTGTATATGGTCTGGCGGAGTTGAACATATCATAAATGGACAAGATAAACAATTTTAGCTTCTCAAGCTGGTCAGTCCATTCTTTGTGTCTGTGATGTGTGTGATTGTGTCTGTGTGAGTGCTAGCACACACTTGCCATAGTGCATGTGTAGAGGTCAGAAGACAATTTCAAGTGTTGGCCCTTACCTTCTACCTTGTTTGTGATGAGGTCTCTGTTGTTCACAGCTATTATGTATACCAGCAGGCTAGCTGCCCTTGAGTTCCCGGGTGGACTTGGGGAGGTTGTCTGTCTCTACCTCCTGTTTCCTCCTGGAGCTGGGATTACATATGTGTACTACCTCACTAAACTTGAGTTATGGGTCTTACTTATGGGAGACAAGCTTTTTACACACTGATCCATCTTTCTAGCTCAGAGAATAGTCAGGACTACCTCAAATCAACCCCTCCCCATCTCCAAACTTGGACATTGTTAGAGATTGAACTTAGTACTGTATGTTTATTCTGTGAAAGTCGGGACCACTGAGTTGGAGCCTTAGCTCCTAGTCCATTCTAGCGGTCTACTCGACCGCAGTCTCTAAAGGTTTAAAATGTTTTTTTTTTTTTCTTTTTCTTTTTTTTTTCTGATACTGTTTCTCACTATCTCACTACTATAGCTCAGGCTGGCCTCAGCTTGGCATGTTTGTACTTTAGCTTCTTAAGTGCTGGTATTGGGTGTGCCACTACACCTGGCTTAAAGACTTCCTTTAAAGCTACATTCAACCACATCAAAAATATTACCTTTTCCTTCTTCATTGATGCTTTAAATCATATAAACATAATGAATATTTTAGGTTCTATGAAGCTATAATCTTTTATGTCCTAAAAAGTCATGGTGCTTATAGCTAAGTGGGCTCTAGACATATAACTTTATGCCAAATTGAGAGATTGCTGTGTCTATAATCTCTTATTAATTACTTTTTTTATTGGTAAACGTATAAAGGGAAACATGTGGAAATTCTTTGAAAAGTATTAGAGTATTTCTATTTTAACTGTCAATACTTGTCTGTTTTAACAAGACCGTGGGCTGTATTTTGGCTTGTTTGGAAGTTTGTTCTATCATTATGATTGACTTGGAGACTAAGCCATGTAAATTAGGATGCTTTTACAAATGGCCCTGAGACTACAGGCATTTGACAGTCTGTATAAGAGGAATGCCATTGGATGAGTCATCAGCTCTTATTATGAAGTTACAGGTCCTGTCATTTGAAGGCTTAGATATCTTGTGGTTTCTAGATAACTATCAGCAGATCTTGGAAGCCTGCTCTTTTGAATATGACTGCAGGTGGAGGGGGAGGGCACTTTGGCTTTTATGACTCTTTAGAGCCAGAATTTTTCTTTGCTAAAATCCCTTAGAAACTGTCTTGTTGAACCTCAGTGGCCAGAGTTGTCATGGTTGTGACCATTGCTTAGGAGGCTATCACTGACCCTGCAGGGATGGCAGACTGTGGTCAGGGTCATTGTGATTAGCTTGCTAATTAATTTGCAAGGAGTAGATATTAGGAGACTAACTGAAGCATTCTTTGTAAAGGGTGGTTGAGACATCACTTTGTTCTTTTGGTGGCTTATTTTATCAAATAGAAAATGTCATTCACATTCATTTGTTTTTTTCATCATATGTATATGGTCAGAAATAAAATTTAAAAATAAGTTTTATTTCTCTTCATGTGAATGTATGTGTGCACATATTGGTGCCTATAGAAGTCAGAAGAAGGTTGGGTATCTCCTGGAGCTGGCGTTACAGGTGATTGTGAGCCACCTGGCCTGGGTGCTGGAGCTGACCTTGAGTCCTGGAAGTGCAGCAAATGCTCTCTCAGTTGGGGACTCATTTCTCCAGTTCTCAAAGATAAGTTATTAACTATTTTGGTTCATTTGGACCTACTAGTTGGTGAAGTATAGCTTGACATATCGTTTCTTCATCTAGTCAATTGCTGTTTGTACTTGTTTCAAGGCATTTTATTATTATTATTTCTGAACACAACACATTTTAGAGTGCTGCAAAATAAGTTAGTTTTGTTTGGAGTCCCTACAGATTTGAAGCTTGCTCTGAGAGGAACTGATGATGGTTCTCTGTCTTGCCCCCAGTTAATAGAGCTGTTTCTGGTAGTGTCTTCATGTTGGCTTTGGCCTCTTTTTTTTTTTAAATGGAGACTTTCCTGGCAAGACAATCTTCCAGTAGCTTGTATTCCAGAGCACGGTGCCACAGTTTAGATCTTAATACTGTTCTTGGTGGCTCTCCAAGCTCATTGCCTTTGCTGCTCGCCCACTTTCCCACAGAGGCAGGAGATAGAGAGAGCAGAGACAGCCTTGCTGGAGTTCTAATAACAAAACTTATGCTGCTCTGCTTGTAGTGCTTTCTCCAAAGAGTCTGGACATTTCACAGAAATGAAAACTGATGCTTCCTTAGTCAAAGCTGCCTTCTGAGTCTTTCTTTTTTGGCTTTAGGAGTCTGCTCTCTGTGTTGTGTTCCTACACCCGTGACGCTAACTGACTGTAAGGAACAGCAGCAACAGGAGCAGCTAATATTTACGGACTGTTTACTTCACGCCAAGCACAAGTCTGTAGAGTAAAAAAAAAGTACTAGGTACGTTTAGCACTGAAGTCTTACAAAAATCTTATGAGATAGGAAGTGCCACTCTTATGAAGAAATTAAAAGCCCAGGGAAATTAAGAAATTTGCCTAAAGTAGTGTCTCCATGCTCTGAGTTTAGTCATTGCAGTGGCCTGTTTTTATAACGTGAGGGCACAGAGTATTAATGATGCATGCTACAGATCATTTAAACCTCCAGTGCTGTGCGTTTTCTGAAATTAGTAAATTAATTATAATTCCTCTTAAAGCAATTACTAAACTTTTCCTTGTATAATTCTTTTTATAGACTAAGGAGATTAGGTCCCTCCTCTTCATTTATAAGGCTTATGTCTTCAAATGAAATGCCTTTGATCTAACACTTCTAGTTATTAGCAATTTCAAACACATCCTTAGCAAACTTTGCTTATTTTATTCCTGTATTATTATCTGGATTATTTCTTTGAGGATCAAGTCCCTTAGCTACAGGGTTTTTATCTTATTTTACTTTGATAAGATCATCCAACTTGGTATTGAATATCTACTTTTTAAATCTCTGACTCATGTTAATAGTTGGACAACATTCATTTTCTTAAATCAGAATCTTCTGTTGAATAATTTTTAGTCCCCCCCGTACCTTGTATAAGAAGGCATTTATTAACCTGCATTTCATTATTTTTTTTCTTGACAGTGTGATGATACAGTTTGCTGAATATAGCATTTTGAAACTTACTGTTTTTTGTAAAGAGTTTAATATAGTCATGTATAGCTATAGAGGTAGCTTGGTTAAGTGTCTGTTTACCTTCTAGTAAATTCTTCATGAGCCACATTAGTTATTCTCTTAGGAAAAAAGAGAAACCTCACCACAGAATCTGAATCCTTAGTGAACACAGAATGAAAAAGTGTGTCAGTTGGATGTAGGTTAGTGCTGGCCATTGGACAAGCAGGTGCTGATTCATTAATTCAGAGAGCTGCTTGCAGAAGTTGTTTTAAACACAATTGTGCCGGTAGAGCAATTTTAAATGCAAACTGGCATCAGAGTAGCAGGAACACTAGTGAATGGAGGAAGAAAGAAATGAAAGGAAACAAAAATGATTGTTCTTGGGTGTCAGCACCAGATGAAAAAAAAAAAAAAACAACTTAAAAAAAGGAAAGGAACCATGGCTGCTCCTAGGTGTGGTGGGAGTAAATTTGTTGTAGAGATGTGTGAGAGCATAGTTAGAGTGTAGAGTAGGAGAGTCCAGGGTGTGATGACCAGACTGAGCTGTGCCACATGGGGAGAGGGGAACTAGCCCAGCAGCCGGGAGGCCCAAAGGTACCAAGAGAGCAGGTATCCCAGATGGTTGCATTATATAGGGAAAAGCAGTCCCTCCTACCTACTGAAAGTTCAGGGTCTGGGTAGGGCCTACCAGCCAGGAGCACCCTGTAACGGTAGAGACTGAGGAATGCAGGGACAGTCTGGAGGTCAGCCTCCACCATGTTCCAGGTTTGAACCCTAACAGAAATAGATATGTCTATAGAGTGGGCATTGCAGTATCTCCTGCATTCTCACATTCTACTGTATAATGAGACTGTATCTCAAAGTCACACACACACACACACACACACACACACACACACACACACACACACACACAATGAACATACTTTGATGTACCCTGTGCTTAAGTTTCTCATATCAAGTACTTATGTTTCCCTTCCTCTCCTCACATCACAAGAATCCAGTCAGCCCAGGAAGTAGAGTGCTAGTGGGGAATACACACTCAAGTGCTTTAGGAGACTTGACGGAATTGACCATCATCGGAAATTCTGCAAGTCGGATGTACTTAGAATACCTGTCTTAGCATACCTGGTTTATGTTCATTAACATGTTCTGTGCAAGTCCCTTTCCGTCCAGATGTAGTAGGACAAATGAGGGCAATCTGTACTGGAAATATTTATACACTACCACATTGCTCACGAAAATGAAACTACTTCATTTCCCTGTAGATACTAACTGGGAAGAAAATTTACTGTGATTCTTTAGAACCATATTCGTGGAGTATGCCATTTTTTTCCCCAATAACAAACAGTGAAGAGTGTTCTTTTATGTTTGTGTGGGATGTTATGGTTTCTTCCTGGACTTGCTGCCTGTGTGACATGCAGGATAAGCATCCAGTTTTGTATGTGCTCCTTGTGACTTGGGGAGGGTTCAGTAGTATTTCACACTCCATGATCTGCTCTTAATAGCTGCTTTAGTTGTTTTGCTGCTACTGTAGTCTGAGGTGACTCCTTGTCTTTAAATTTTGAAAGTCCCCACTGTGATGTGAGGCCCCAGATCCTCTACTTGTGTTCACCGTCCTGTACTCTAGGGTTGAGGTCCGTGCCCAGCTGGTGCCGAGCAACCGTTTGTAGGCTTTTTCTTGAAATGCTTTTTTCCTAGGTCTTCAAGGTGATAAGGTCTTAGAATACTTGTGACAATAGTCTTTACCTTGGAGATTTTTCTTATGTTTTCATGCTGTTTCCTGTCTTTCCTGCAAATATGTGTGTTTGAGACACTATTTGTCTACTGTGGTATACATTTTAACACTTAAACACTTAAGATTCTTGTGTTGTAAGATTGAATTGATATTTCAGGTTAAGTGGGATATTATTTGTATACAAATTCAGGATAAGTTAATTTATTTCAGATAGCAATTCATTTTATCTGTAGTAGAATGTGTAGTTCTTATTTGTGTAATATGCCAGTCATTGGCTTAGTGGAAAACTTGTCTACAGTGTCCCTGGGTTGAGTTTTGAGAGGTTTTTGTTTAGGAGGCCATAGCTCAGCAGTAAGTTCTTGGCTAGCACGTGCCAGGCCCTGGATGATATTAACGCTCAGGACAGTAGAATGAATCAGGGAACTTGCAGTTTCCTAGAGGGGAAGTTGCTCGGTTGTTTTAACAGTTGTGAGCCTCTCTCTTCCTGTGGGGCTGTGGGGCAGTTACCTGCTGCCCAGGGCTGCGTCAATCTCAAGTACTTTGTTATAAAATTACCCAGCTGCTCCCCCAACTCTTCGAATGACACATCAGGTGGGTGGGTGTTGTTTGAAGGGCTTATATGAGTGAATTTACAGTGAGGTGTGAACAACTGATAGACAGCCCTCAAGGGGACGTGTAAAGTTACAGAAAGCCTTGTAAACAGTCTAAAAAGATACAGTCTAGGACTGGAGATGTAGCTCAGTGGTAAGTACTTGACCAGTGTGTGCGATCCTTGCATTAATCTTTAGCACAGCCAAACAATGACATAAAATAAAATGAAAAATAGGTGTGGTTTGTCATAGAGGAACATTCTGGTTGAGTCTTACTGTCTTTCTCCCAGCCTTATTAATGTTCAGTAATGTTTGAATTAGTGGCTGTAATAAGTATATTTAGAATATGTATGCATAAGTTCATTAAATTTTGTCATATGTAGAACATTCTCAGATAATAAAATAAAACTGAAGCATCATAGTTAAAGACCCTTAATTATGTTTTTATTTGTGTGATTAGACTTCAAGCTAGATGTTTTATAGAAATACTGATAAAAACAATATTTGGCATTCATAATATGTCAGGAAATATACCAAGTGTCTATTATAGATATATTATTTTTACTATAATTATAGGAGGTAGAGACTTTTTTTTGTTTTTTTTTGTTTTATTTTTTTTGTTGTTGTTGTTGTTTTTTGAGACAGGGTTTCTCTGTGTAGCACTGACTGTCTTGGAACCCAATCTGTAGACCATAAACTAGGCTGGCCTCCAACTCAGAAATCCACTTGCCTCTTCCTCCCAAGTGCTGGGATTAAAGGTGTGAATCACCACTGCCTGGCAGATAGAGACTATTTTCAAGAAGATAAATGGAGGCTGAAAAAGGTTAAATCATTTCCCCAGCATGCACAGCTTCAAGAGGTAGGACTGGGATTTGAACCTGAATCTGTGATATGGAGCTGAAACTTGTAACTTAGATCTTCAACACTAGTGAGATATTTTACAGTGATGTATATAAAGCCAGAAATTTTTTGAAAATCCTTAATTCTAAGTTTGGCTGCAATTACATTATTATTTTATTTTAAAATTACATTTCTTTATCATTTAGAGTGCATATGGACATGCATGCTTACACTGTGGCATGGATGTTAAGAAGGTCAGAGGACAATCTCCAAGCACATATGCTCACTGAGCCATCTCACTGTCCCAGGGTGATATTACGGTATTCCTATAAACAAGGCAGTGGGAAGATGTGCCTAAGCGCCAAGCAAATGTTTAGTCTTCTCATTCCTTTCAGGGAGTCTTTCCATGTGCCAGTTAGAGTCAGGCACAGACAAAAAGATGGCATTGTTGAATGGGGTGTGTCACTTTCCAATTGTAATAATGCAGTAAAGGCTGTGGTATGTAGCAGTAACATGTGAAGTCACTCACCCCATCCACACTCTGTTTTGTGTGTGAGTCGAAGGACAGTGAAGCTGTGACGTGACGGAGGGCGTGGTCACCAGACATTTCCCAGCCATCAGTTGGGTGCCAGGTGATTATCTTTTCCTCAAATGATTTTGAGTTTTCCTATTTAAACTCTTGTGAGTGATTCTGAGGAGATAGACTGCTTTTGGTGTTAACACATCTAATGTAGTTGTTCTCAGCCTGTGGAGTGTAACTCCTTTGGGAGATTGAGTGACCCTTTCACAGGGGTCACATATCAGATATCCTGTATATCAGATATTTACATTACAACTCATAACAGCAGCAAAATTACAGTTAGGAACTAGCAAGGAAGTAATCTTATGGCTGGGGGTCACTGCAACATGAGAAACCCTATTAAAGAGTCGCAGCATTAAGAAGGTTGAGGACCACTGAGCTAAGGTGAAAAACCAAGGACTCCTTCCTGCTAGTGTAGTTCAACCTGTCCTGATGGTGCTACCGGCTCTTACAGGCTCCTCAGTGTGTACAATGAGTTGAATACTAGGAGAGCATCAGTTGAGCTGTCTCAGGACTGTTATTATTTTAGTGTATTTTGTAGCAGTGCTGGGGTTGAGCCCTACACTGAACCACATCCCCAGCCTCTGGGCTCGTAAAGACATGGACATCCTCAGCTGGTATTGAGGGTTTACTGGTGGTTGCTTATCAAACTTGGTTTCTTTAAAAACACATAGTTTTGGGAAATGAAGTTACAGACTTTAAAAACAATACAAACAAGTTTATGAATAATATAGGTCACTGACATCCTGAGTGTTGTCCACTAGATTTTCTGCAGTTGAAATCAAGTGCCTATCTCACTTGAAACCTTGAGAAGGTGTGTGTGTATATATATGAATGGTGTTCAGAATTACTTGGTAAATTATCTTGTGTTATTAAAGTGAAATTAGAATAGGATTGTCTTGTACTCCTCAAGTCTAGTGGGGATTTTGAAATCTGTTAGAAAATGTCAATGTAAAAGACTTTGAAAGGTTGCAGATTTTTATCATCACATCAAATGGGTGCTCCATTTAAGACATTTTAAAAGTAGAACTGTTGATAACCACAGACTGTGACTTGGTAGGCAGAAATGATAAAGATCAGACAAGGCCCTTCCTCTTTCAGTTCCTTCTTATTTGTCATTTGAACATGTAAAAAAAAAAAAAAAAAGCAGCTAGCTATTGGTGTAGTATATTCAATGGTCATCTGTTAAATGTGTAAGCTTCCAGAAATGACTCATTTCAGAAGTAGGTATTTCTGGGGTTGGTAGAAGAAACACAGTCATATAAGGGTGTGTTTGGTCATCACATTTACAAGTAATTACAATCAGGCAGGCTTAAAACTTTGTTCTCTGAGCAGCTTTAAAACTGCTCACTACTCTTGTTTTATGTGTGTTCTAGGTGCTAACATTGGTTGGATTTAGACTCCACCAATTCAGGTATATGTGTGCTTGTAAAGAGTTATTATTTCTAATTATGTGTGTGTATGTGCTTGTGTCTGGGTGTGTGCAGGAATGCAGGTGCCTGAGGGTGCACTTCATGGGAGTACTGGGACCTGAACTCTAGTCCTAGGCAGTAGTGCTCAACCACTTAGCAGTCTGTCCAGCCCCATAGGTGTGATTTAATGCTTAGGAACAGCACATATCTTTAGGGTCTATGTATTCTTGCTCCTGAGATAATTAATATGCATAAAATGCTTTAGAAAGGAACTAGAAATAGTTTTTGTTAGAGTCCAAGTATTTCAGGTCCCAATTATGGAACAGGGAATTGTGTAATTATTTTGGGATTGTTTTTAAAAATCTTGAGTAACTTAATTTTTTTCTGTAAGTCAAATAGTATTTCTGTAATAGTTGTAAAGCAACTAATGGGCTTAATTTATTTGGATTAGTGACTGTTACCACTTTTACTATATATCTATTATGTTATATACATACACACACACATATATAAATTTTATTACCACAGAGGTCTTAAACACTAAGTTTGGGGGCCTTATTGTTTTGCTGTCATGTGTGACTTCATGATGAATACCTGCAGTGCAATCTTGACAGTAAGGGGCAGGCAGCATTTTTATCGAGATTGTTTGTTTACTGTGAACAAATCCAGATGTGTTGATGAAGAAATGTAGGCTGAGAATTGGTAGAAAAAATTATACATGCTAATGTTTAATGGCAATTATAGTATTTGTAGTGACATGGAATGCTTATCGTAATAATAGTAATGTTAACATTCATTACTTGTTTGGACACAGGATTTAAATATGTAAACATTTGTCTGACTTCAGTCTCATAGTTAAAGACATAGTTACATCCATAGTTCTGCATACAGTGTATCATTTTGCTGGGTATGGTCTGTGAGGCAGGTGTGACTGTCCTTTGCATCTGCCATGACTGATAATGACTGCATTACTGACTGGGAGCATGGCATTGGCCAAGTCCTTTGACTTGTATTGCTTTCATTTTTGTATTTATAAAACCTTGGCATGGCACATTCAGTTTTTATGAGACCCAAGTACATAGTTGTGGAGAAAAGTTTTGTAAATTGTGCTCTTAAATGTTATGGAAAGAGAAATGTTTATTTGGTTTCTAAGCTTCCTGGTGGCTATCTGTGTTAAGATTTTAATCACTTGAATAAGAACTGTCAACCTGGAAGAAGGGTCAGCTTAATGGAAGTGACTGGTTTCTTCTACCTCCCCTGTTTAGTGTTGTAGAAAGAAGCATTAGGAGCAGGCTGGTGAAGGCTCCGAGCTATTCTGAGCTCAGAAGTTAGTTTCATGCTACAAGGGAAATTTGGCAGAGAAGTCTGCATCATCATAGTGTTAGCACCAGTTAAACTTGCCTGTGTTTCAGGTGAGACAAGGAAGACATTAGATGTGGCTCTGTTCTTCTTCCCTTCTTCTCCCCTTCTGTTTCTTCCTCTCCTCTCTTTCCCCCCACCCTCATTTTCTAGCACTGGGATATGGTCCTTGGCCTTGCGCTTGCTAGGGACATGTCTTGGACTGCTATACCTTCATCAGGATGTACATTTCTTGTTCCTCTCCCCTTCAAAAATTTTTCATGGGTGCAAATCCTAGTAAGAAGGGAGTTCCTTATGTTTGCAAGTTTTCAAACTTATAAGAGTTAACACTGAGAAGCTAAAAAATTGTTATGAGTGCTGTTGAGATTTAAGACATTACACAAGTATAGGAGTTCTCAGAAGGTATCTATCACTTGAAGGATCTGAGGTAATCAGCTAAGTTCTATAAAAATCAATACTAACAAGAGGTTGTGAAATTTTGGGAAGGACTGCTTTGCATTTCAGAGTTTTTCAAAATTTGGAATATTTTTTGTGTCTGTATAAACTTTACCTATATATAAAATAATTGAGTATCATTTTAGATTTTAAATATATATATATATATATATATATATATACACACACACACATACATACATACATGTAATATGTATATTCATGCATACATGTGCAGTATCTGGGAATGGAACCAAAATTTAAGATAAGATTCAATTTATTTATAGCTGAAGTTAATTTATAATAAATTATATGTGTATATATATATAAATGATTAAAGGTATATATACATATATATGTCTGTACAACATACACACACACACACACACACACACACACAACTAACTAGTTTATACCTTTTGGGTTTTTTTATTTTTTCTTTTCTTTTCCATTCCAGCATTTTATTTTCCATTTTCATTTACAAGAAATAAAATTTATTTGGAATTTAATTACTATTATTATTTTTAAAAATTTATTTATTAAATGTTAATCAAAGGCTTCATAAGTTTGGTAATGCTCAAAAACAAGATACCCATAAAATCAGAAGTGTAACCCAATACCCAACCTAGATATACCAACTATCTTTGACTGGTGGAGACACAGGAACATCCGCCTCCATGTTCCCCTCTCTCTTGTCTCCTAGCTCCTCATCTCCTCTTCTTCTTCTCCTTCCTCTTCCTTTCCTTACTCCTTCCACCTTTGCTCCTCCTATATATCACCCTTCCTGTTAAAATAAAACTTTTTTCTCAAAATACAATTAGAGCATAACTATACCAATTTGTATCAGTAAAGTACAAGATAGATCTAATACCCAGTCCATCATTTTATTGACTAACCAGAACCTCTGTCATCTTTCCTAACTAAAAGATTTAGTTCTGAACCTGGCTTTTTTATTGGCTATGAGACTATAAGTCTTCAACCTCGTCAAAAATCCAGAATGACTGAATTAACTGAAATTATGGGAAGCACAAATCATAGCTTCTAAAACGTAGCCAATTTATAGAGACCACTGAACACCTGGACAGTCCCTATACTACAAAATGTTGGAGCATCTGATCTTCAGTCTTCTGGCCCAGGATCATCTGACAGACCTAGTGATGCAGAATTATTAAGGACTGATTACTCTGTCTTGACAGACATAATCAGTCAACTCTTCTGCAAGTGTGTCCTTTTCTGGACAGTAATTTGTCTGTAGATGGAAAGAGGCAATTCTTGCCTAGTGGCTGTCTCACCACAACTGGAGTAACTCCAAAGATGCTTAATTTCCTCTTAGAATCCAAGACAGGAAGCTGTCAGGAGCAGACAGGTCTGTAATCAAAATGAACATTAATACAGAAATGCTTGTAACGTCATTTCTGTGGACTTCTGATGTTTTGAAAACCAACTATTTATGTAAGGTAGCCTGGACTGTTGTGTGTTAACTCCTCTCAGCTATTTCTAAATAAAATATAGAAAACACCCTAGCAATAAACTCATAGCCCTGAATTTGCTATAGGCCCTTAACTCACAGGCTAACCATCTCAAATCAGTTTAAAAAGTTAAAGAAGGACTGGGTCTAAGGTTTGTATTCCTAAATGTGTTATACAGGCACAATGCCCATGAGAGTAACAATATTTACTTTTATATCAATAAGAAGCTCGTACCAATGAAAATCTTAAATTTGAAATCAAAGTAAATCTTGTACCATTTAAGAAATTATAACTTCATCTTGATACCAATTATACATATTTCTACCAATAGGTTATGGCTATGAGATAAATCTTAGTTAATCTTCCCTGTTCCAACAAAACCACTACTTTTCCCTAGAAAGACAGCCCAATATTAACCACCTCAGTCCCCAAGCCCAGGGAATAGGAGCGCTGACTCTTCATTAACTTCTTCAAGCTGATTATGGGCATTGAGATGTTAGAAGAGGGACATGGGGAAGAGTAAATTGATAAGCCTCTGACACTATGTCTTCACTGCATCAAGCTGGAATTCCAGGACATCAGAGGTTCAAGCAGGTTTGCTCAGCTTGCTTGATGAATAGATACACCAAGGCTGTGTATTCTCCAATGTACAATTCCAAAACAAATTTTAGTATCAAGATAATTTTTTGTTTGTATTCTGGAATTTAGTCTTCTGGCGCCCTGCCTCTGTCATGTCTAATCCATATAATTCTGGGAGTTTCTGTGAGGGTGTGCTTCCACCATCCTCCCATTCCTGCCACTGATGCCTAACCCCTTACCCCATCCCCCCTCCTCCAATTACTATGAGGGTGTGCTCCCACCATCCTCTCATTTCCACCCCCAACACTAGGGAATCCAAACTTTCAGGCACCAAGGCTGTCCACTTCCACTGTTGCCTGACAAGGCCACCCTCAACTACCTATACAGGTGGAGCCAAGAGTCCCTCCCTTTGTGTTCTTGGGCTGGAGGCTTTAGAATGGCTACTCCAGCTTGTTTCTTAGGACCATTTGCTTGAAAAATTGTTTTCCGGCCTTTTACTCTAAGGTAGTGTCTGTCTTTGTTACTGAGGTGAGTTTCCCGTATGCAGCAAAATGCTGGGTCCTGTTTATGTGTCTAGTCCATTAGCCTATGTCTTTTATTGGGGAATTGAGTCCATTGATGTTAAGAGATATTAAGGAACAGTGTTTGTTGCTTCCTGTTATTTTTGTTATTAGAGGTGAAATTATTTTTGTGTGGCTATCTTCTTTTGGATTTGTTGGAAGAGGATTACTTTCTTGCTCTTTCTGGGGTATAATTTCCCTTCTTGTATTGGAGCTTTCCCACTATTATCCTTTGTAATGCTGGGTTTATGGAAAGATATTGTATAAATTTTGTTTTATCATGAAATACCTTGTTTCTCCATCTATGGTAATTGAGAGTTTTGCTGGGCATAGTAGCCTGGGCTGGCATTTGTGTTCTCTTAGGGTCTGTATGACATCTGTCCAGGATCTTCTCACATTTATAGTATCTGGTGAGAAGTCTGGTGTAATTCTGATAGGCCTGCCTTTATATGTTACTTGGCCTTTTTCTCTTACTGCACTTAATATTGTTTCTTTGTTTTGTACATTTGGTGTTTTGATTATTATGTGACGGGAGGTATTTCTTTTCTGGTCTAGTCTATTTGTCGTTTTGTAGGCTTCTTATATGCTCATAGGCATTTCGTTCTTTAGGTTAGGGAAGTTTTCTTCTAATTTTGTTGAAGATATTTATTGGCCGTTTAAGTTGGGACTCTTTACTCTCATCTATACCTCTTATCCTTAGGTTTGGTCTTCTCATTGTGTCCTGGATTTCCTGGATGCTTTGTATTAAGTAAGAACTTTTTGCATTTTGTGTTTTCTTTGGCAGTTGTGTCAATATTTTCAATGGTATCTTTTGAACCTGAAATTCTCTCTTCTATCTGTTGTATTCTGTTGGTGATGCTTGCATCTATGACTCCTGATGTTTTTCCTAGGTTTTCTAGCTCCAGGGTAGTCTTCCTTTGAGATTTCTTTATTGTTTTTACTTCCATTTTTAATGTCCTGGATGGTTTTATTCAATTCCTTCACCTTTTTGGTTGTGTTCTCTTGTAATTCTTTAAGGGATTTTTGTGTTTCCTCTTTAAGTGCTTCTATCTGTTTACCTGTGTTTTCCTCAAATTCTTTGAGAGTGTTATTTATGTCCTTCTTAAAGTCCTCTATCATCATCATTAGAAATGATTTTAAATCTGAATCTTGCTTTCCTGGTGATATGGGGAATTCAGGACTTTCTAGTGTGGGAGAACTAGGTTCTAATGATGCCAAGTACCCTGGGTTGCTGATGCTTATGTTCTTGTACTTGCCTTTTGCCATTTTGATCTCCTTAGTGCTACTTGCACTCACTGTGTCTGACTGGAGCCTGTCTTTCCTATTATTGTGGTTGTTTCATAACTGTGTGGGGTGGGTGTTACTACTGGGGTTAGAGCTGGGGCCCAAGATCTGCTCAGTGCTCATGTGCAGACAGGAAAGAACCAGTGCTCCGGGCCAGAAGTGAATCCTTGGGTTCTAGTGGGTCACAAGTATTCCCTGTTTGGGATGGATGTTGCTTTCTCCTTATTTAAGGTACTGCCCAGGTTAGAGCCCCTGGAAGGCCTGCTTCCTCTGGGTTCTGTGAGACTGGGGGCAGAGCTGCCTCCTGGTATCTGCTCAGTGCTTGGGCCCAGACTGGAAGGAGCCATTGCTCTGGGCCAGTAGTGAATTCCTGGGTCCTAGTGGGTCCCAGGTATTCCCTGTTTGGGATGGGTGTTGCTTTCTCCTTACCTAAGTTACTGCCCAGGTTAGAGCTCCTGGGAGGCCTGCTTCCTCTTGGTTCTTTGAGATTGGGGGCAGAGCTGCCTTCTGGGATCTGATCAGTGCTGGGGCACCACCTTTTGGTTTTTTGAGACAATGTCTCAGTCTATAGCTTGAATTGGCATAGAACTCACTATTTAAATCAAGCTAGCGTCAAACTTTTGGCAATCCTTCTGTGTTAGTACCCAAGTATTGGGATTACAGGCTTGAGAAGGTCAGATGTGGAATTTTCCATTTGTTATGTCATGCTGATGTTGATGGTGTCAGAGTTTTGAGGATTTATTCAGATTTTTGGATTAGGAATGTATCTGGACTGCAGTTTATAATTAGAAAGACAGTAAATACAAGCCTATCCACTAATGATATCACTTCTACTTATCTGGATTTGTTTATAACTTTCTTGATTATGAAATTTAATTGGGGTCTAAAAATTGTCTTTGGAGTAAGATTTTGTTAAATTATTGATATATACATCTTCTTTATGGGTAATTTAATAAATTTCATGGACCTTGTATTTGCCAAACAAACTTAATTGGCTTAAGATTGTACATTATGTCTTGACTGTAGTGTTTCTTAATTTTATTTATGTATGCCATAGAAAATACCAGTAGTTGTGTGGCACATCTGGGAAATAGACCTGCAATGATGGGGGTCACTGGGCTGGCCTGGCCAGGGTTGCAGTCTCTTCATGGTCTCAGTCTTCTACTCCATTATTGACATAACGTAGACTATTCCCTTCATGACCTTTTTGGTGAGAACCTACTTTTCCCCATTGGTTTCATCGAGTATACCACTGTGGAATGGCAGAACTCTATAGTGAGAACGGAATAGAAAGAATTTGGGCTAGAATTATGGCTTAATAAGCTTTTTAAGCCTTAGTATGTATGTATGTATGTATGTATGTATGTATGTATGTATGTATGTATATATGTAAGTAATTATGTATGTTTGTATTTATTTATTGTTTTTTTTTTTGAGGCAGACTTTCTTTGAGTAGTAGCCTTGGCTCTCCTCCTACCTCTTCCTCCCCAGTGCTGGGATGAAAGGTGTGCATTACTACCGCCCAGTGAGCCTTAGTTTTTAAAAAGAGTCTTTAAACTGAGTGCGATTAAAGCTCCTTCTCTTTTTATCATAAAACTGTGAGGAGTAAGAGAAATAGCAAGAGGTGCACGTGTGCGTGGGCACACACACACACACACATGCACACACACACATGTTTTAAACAGGAATTTTCATTATAATTTAAGTAGGCACATTTCTTTTAATATTCTCTTACTGCATTGTATGTATAGATACATATTTAATGTATATTGAGCTAATGACACAATATACCAGTGAGGGCTTTTGATTTTGAATCTTGTACAGAGGAGAATTATAGGATTTAACAATGACAATAAAAATTAAGAATTATAAGGGTGCTTTGGCCTTGACATTAAAATCTACAAAGTAGGCAATTATATTAAATTTGCTAATCATGATTGGCAAAGCATTCTGTTTCTCAGTCATGTAGCTGCTTTCAGGATAATTCTTCATTTTTATTCATATAAATAAAGGATTTATAATCATTTATATGAATTCTTCATTTATATTCATATAAATAATATTCATATTTAATAAAATATCTTGTCTGATGCCATCAGTGACGAGTTTTGGGTTTTCCTAAATGTCTGTAGAGGTATTGTGAAAACTAACAGCTTGTAGTGGAGCTGGCCATGGTGAAAATGTGGAGCCCGACACTTAAGTGTCTGCTACAACTTTATCCCAACCAGTGCCTGAAAGTGTTACCGTTGAGACCTCACTTTCTCTCGTGTTAATAGGTGGTACAGTGCAGTGGTTCTTGAGTGTCACCCGTGAGGTTATTTGGCAAGATGGCTGGACTATATCTGTGTTTATCTTTTTGGGGACACCACTTCTTGTCTACATGTGTGAAAGAACTGTATGTTCTTTTTCTTGGAAGAACTGTTATTGTTTTCTTAAGTGTAATTCAGCGAAGCACAGCATCTGTCCCCCAGAGGATCTGCACTGTGCTGGTGTCTAGGCTTCCTCTCATTCCTGCTCACTTTGCTTTCAGTTTCCCTTTCTCCTCCTTGTCCATTTCCTCTGTTGACTCCATCTTCTCTTCCACCTAGTCGGTGGACGTATGTCATCTTCTGCCAGTTTGCTGGGAGGACACATTGCACCGATCACCTGTTCTCCCACCTTTAGTTAACTTCCGTATCAACTGTCATTCTGCCACTACAGGAATTCGTCTTGTCAGCAGTGACCAGCTCTGTTTCCAGACATTCAAAGCATTATGTTGAACTCTAAGTCTCAGTGGCACATTTGTTCCATTGGTTGTTTGTTCATCTGCTGAACATATAAAAATGCCTCTGTTTTTGATAACTCATTTTAATTATACAAATATATTGGCTTCACTGTGATGCTTCCACAGTGCTTAGATGTGTTCTGCTCCTGACCGCACTGCCCTTTTGCCTTTTGATCGTCTTCTCTTTGTCTCTCTGGAGTCCCCTTCCCTGTTCTCTAATATTTTCTCTCTTACTGTCAAATCATACTTTAAAATGTCATGTGGTGCTATAAGGAATGTGTAGATAATCCTACACCCAGATACCAAAGATGTGTGCAATTTAGTGAGATAGGAATAAATTTAGTGCCTACTAAATTAGATTGTTTTTTAAAGTACCACATGGGACTGCTTCACTCATAAAGACAGAATTCTTGAGAACCGAGAAATTACAACTAAATGAACTAGTATACTTTGTTTTGGGGTGAGTGAAATTCCCCTGCTATTAATGTGTTTGCTGAACACTGCCACTTCTTGTTTGAAGATTACTAAGAAGGTGACGGGGAAGAGCTGCTCTGAAGTAGCAGTAGCAGCATGGATCACAACTAGCCTTTTGGCTTTGGTTTTCACTACATGTTTTTTGGGGTCTCCATATTTAAAAAAAAATCTCTTCATCCTTTTTTTTTTTTAAATGCTGGATACGAGAGGAGGAGGTGATAGAACATTTAATTCCTGATGACTTCCTTTCACTTTTGGCACTATTTTAATAACCACTCAACACTGACTAAGTGTTACACTGAAGACTATTTAGTTTAATATATGTATGCTAGCAACATTGCATCTAGTAGCTACAGAAGACCAGTTCTCCCTCTGGTTGTAACTGACAGCAGGAGGCACTCAGCCAGCTTCATTCCCACGGTCAATCTGCTGGAACTTCATGTTGCTTTTATTTCAGCTCTGATATAGTTATGGTGACTCATTACATCATTTATTTATTTTTATTTTATTAATGTTTATTAAAAAGAGCAGAAAAGACAGAGTGTAGGTTCCTAGGGATAGGATGGAGCAAAACAAACAGTGCAAGCATCTCCTGCTTGGTGTATGCACTTGCTTACAGTGCAAGCATCTCCTGCTTGGTGTATGCACTTGCTTACAGTGCAAGCATCTCTTGCTTGGTGTTTGCACTTGCTGCCATAGTTGGCCATCTTGTTGTTGATAGGCATTGTGAAGAAGTGGTCAGGCAGCAGGCACATAGTTCTTTTCACTAAAGTCCCAAAGAGGCACATGAAAACCTTCAGATTGGGAACTAATCCAGGCATTTGGGCTCAAACATATGGTTCAGGCTTAAGATATCCTAAGTGAGAAAATCCACAAATGTGAGTTTTCCCCTTGTAAACTGTGAGAATTTCTCGAGGAGTAATGACGTTTGTTCAAGTTGTATAGGTAGCTATTCCTAGCATTGCAGCTTTAGACTTTCAGGCTCCTGCTGTAGCAGAGCCATAAAAGTTGTGAATGGAAATCCCTGATTCACTTTTTTATGATGTTCACTTCTGTCATTTCTTCTTCAGTATCATCACATGTGTTGTGCTTACCAGTGAGGTAGCTCGAGAATGCATTGCTCCAGGTGATCCTCTTCTCATCAGTGAAGTAGGGTGGTTAGGGAAATCCAGAGCAAGCTTGAATTTCCTGTCCAGCTCCTGACTCGGGAGGTAGTCAGGAGCTTCCCCACACATGCATCTTTCTGCTCATAGTCATCACCAGTGACTCCAGGAGCATGCAGATGAGTGGCCAGCCCTAGGGTATTCCAGTAACCCAGACCCATAGATGACCTGTGACAACTAACTGTAAGGCTCAGATTCTCTCTTTATCCTGGGTTATGTATTGTCTGGCTGCTTGGCTCCATGTAAGTCCCAGTTCTGTATTCCATATATTTGTGTGGTGTTCTAGTAAACTCCTTAAGTCAAATTTTCAAATGCAGTACATAACATCAGTGTAACTGAATTTCATACGCCTGGTGTGCTGCTCTGAGATTTTTGAAGGCATTTGAATGAGTGTGTGCTAGCGGATGAGAATGTTGATCTTTTACTAAATTGTCCTCCAACTCTGAAAGTCAGATAGTTTCCAGTATAATATCTCCCCTAATTTTTAGTATGCTGCTCATGAATGTATATTACTACTACAGTTTAGAAAATATCTTTCATAATTATTCATTTGATTTTTAAGTTAATCATGTAATAGATATTAAAATCTTGAAGAAACTGAAGTTGTATAGAGATGAAGTGACCAGACTCACATAGATAACTGGGAAACTTAAATTCTAAGATTTATTCTAATTTTAACACACATAGATTTATATATTAAAATGAATAAATTATGAGTGACCTAAACGAGTCACTTCAGTGACTTTACGTAGAATTAACTCGTTCTTACTAAGGTAAGTTGGTTAGGAGTACCTTATATTACTGGTGTGTGTCTATGTTGATCTGTGAGTGTAAATGCTTCTAATTTAGGCCCATCATATACAATCCAAATGAAATAAGAAGATAATAGGAAGGAACTAGAAACCATTTTAAATGCCATCATATGAGAGTATCATGACTAATATCTTGTTATACCTTTATATAAATTTCTGTGTGAATATGCATTCATCAGTTTTACACATTGTCATAAATGGGCTCATCACTAACTGACAGCTTAATGTAGACATCTTTGCAGTTCTGATTTGTGTGTTTTGACACAGGGTCTCACTATGTGGCTCTGTCTGGCTTGGAACTCTGTGTAGACAACTTTCAAATTCAGGGATCTGCCTGAATTTGAAATCTGCCTGTGCTTTCCAAGTGCTGGGGTTAAGTGTGCACCATGCCTAGGCTCCCTCTGGTTCTGAAAACAGAGATCTACCTGAGATTGAATTGCTCTTAGAGTCCCATTGTTTGAGCCTGCTAGTCACATATCTCATTGCATGTGTATTATTATTTGCTTTAAATAAATACTTAGGAATGTCAGTAAACTTGTAATATATGTTGGCTGCTTATCGTCTCACAAAAGGTATGCCCCTTTACTTTTTGTGAGTTCTTTGAGAGTTTCATAGAATGTGTTTTGATCATATTCATCCCCCTCCCCCAAGGTTTTTCAGGTCCGAGTCCTTTCTTTTACCCAGCTTTCTGTCTTGTTTTTGTTTTGACCCATTCAGTTTATGTTGCCCAATCTTGGATGTGTGGTCTTCCACTGAGAAGTGGTCAGTTTACCAGGGACTGCACTTTTTAGAGAAAACTGTCTCCCCTGTCTCAGCAGCTAGCATTTGCTGCCACCAGCTCCATGGCTACGTAGGATTGTGTGTCCAAGTCCCCTATTGACTCCATTCTGGAATTTGGTCTGGCTTGGGCTCCTTCAGGTTTTGTATATGCATCATCCACTGCTTCAGGCATCAGCACTCTTTCAGCCCCTTCTTTTCCAGGGAGCACTTGGAAGGGTGGCTAGATTATGTAGGTTCCCTTTGGGTCTGAGCATTCTGCAGTCTCTGCACCTTGGCCAGTTGTAGGTCACTGGGTTAGTCACCATTTACTGTAAAGAGTGCTTCTCAAATGAAGGTTGAGTGGTGCACTGATCTTGGCTGTGACAGTACGTTACTAGGAGTTGCTTTACTGTTGTGTCCATGTAACAGGGATGTACTCTTTTCAACAGTTCATAAAGGCTCTGGGAATTCATTAGTGTTATCAACTGCATGAGGTTGCACCTTTTGTTTTAAGAAATTAGCAAAATAGTTTACTTTAGTATCTAAGAAATACTTCAGTATTCCATCAGTATTAAAGCATTACTCAAGCAGCTTAGATTATTTGATACTGATAATCTTTGAAATTGTTTTCAAAAATAGTTCTTTTAATTGTATGGACTGAACAGGTTATATTTATGAATAAGAAAAGAACGTGGATTTGTTCTGAAGAACTTTAATATTGTTACATTATTTCCTAAATGTATATTCATTCATTAAAGTCTAGTTGAGTAACGTATACCATAAAAATTTAAGTATAAATATTACTTTAAAAATAAATTACATTTATGGGTATGTGTTATATGCATGGATTCATGCATGCCATGGCATGTATGGAGTTCTTAAGATAACCAGTGGGAGTTCGTTTTTTCTTCTATACTAGAGGTTCTGGGGATCGAACATCAGGCTTTGATAGCAAGCAGCTCTATCTACCAAGCCAATTCATTGGCTCAAAAATATTTTACTTTTTAGAGAAGTTTAAAATTCATCAGGAAATAATGACTGTCTCATAGGCTGAGACTGAAACATATGGGAAGTCAAAGTTTCCATACATTTCTTGCCCCACAGATGCATAGAATTACACAGAGTGGCATGTGATTTACTAGAAGCAGTGACTCTCCATTGACACAGCATCTTCTCACTCAGCACAGACTTTATTGTTCCTCCTTCAGAATGTTTAATAGATTTATAATGCTCTTTGTTCAGGGCCATATCATGACATTCTCATTGACACACTGCTGTCACCTGCAGGGCCCAGGTGCTTTAACACCCAGTCTGGACAACTTTATGTTGCTGTGTGTCCTCTGTCACAGATCACACACAACAGCTTCTCAGCTTGACAACTTATCTGTTCCTGCCATTTAGCTCTTCCCCACAATTCTGAATACTTTTTACTGTTTGTACAATTTTTCAAAGATATTTATCCTCTGAAAAATTTTATATCATTTTTGAATATTGTGCTAATTATAAAAGTTGACCATTTTTCTGATGACATTTTGATATATTTTCTATTTTTGTCCTCTGATACATTACATGTTTATATTACATATCTATTAACTAATGATTTTTTGTTTTTAAGTTTATTTTGTACACCCATGTTGAACTATGTGTGTGTGTTCATGTGTATGAGTGCACCAGTGTGTGGATATATGAAGGGCAGGTGACAGCCTCTAGTGTTGTTACTCAAGGGTTGCTTTTTTATTTTTTCTTGACTAGAATTTTCACTGGCCTGGAACCCCTGTAGTGTATACTGGCAGATAGCAAGCCCCAGGGGTCCACTTGTCTCCTCTTCAGCCTTGGCTCCCAAGTGTGCAACACCATACCCAACCTGTTTTTTACAAATGTGGGCTCTGAGAATTGAACTCAGGCCCTTATGCTGCATAGCACGTCCTTCCCCCATTAAGCCTCCTCCCCAGCCCCAAATCAAGCTTTAAAATTTCCATTTTTGTTGCTTTTCACTAAAGAGCTATTGAATACTAGGAAGAAACAGAAGATGTTTTGTGTGTTTCTGATAAAATTCTCATTACAATGACACCTTAACTATGTAGAGGAAATTCAAGTTAATTGAATTAAATGAATATAACCATTTGAGACTAAAGGTCTATTTGCTGAACAATCTTAATTTTGAATTCCATTTTTAAACAGATAAAAAAATTCAAATCTTTTGTATTTTTCTTGTGTCATTTTGGATAATTTGTGTTTATTAAGAAGTTTCTTCACTTAATTTTAAAATTAGTTGGGACAAAGCTGTTAATATAATTTATTTTTGATTTTTTAAATATTTATTTATTTTATGTATGTGAGTACACCACATAAAGTCGCTTTCTTCAGTCACACCAGAAGAACGAATCAGATCCCATTACAGATGGTTGTGAGCCACCATGTAGTTGCTGGAAATTGAACTCAGGACCTCTGGAAGAGCAGCCAGTGCTCTTAACCACTGAGCCATCTCTCTAGTTCCCTTATTTTCAATTTTTGCAGGCACTAGAACTGGAAAGATCCAGTTTTCTTCCAAGACTGATGATTCCTGTCTCTTAATAGTGTGTTCTGGTGTTAGCCAGCTTCATTGATATTGCCAGTGTACCGGTTAAGGGTCTGCTTTATTAAAACAGTTGGCTTTTTTTAATGTTTACATTATTATTATTTAATCTCTTTTAACAGTCCACCCTCAGACATTTCTTCAAAACATCCTTCCCCCACCCCCTTCCTCCAAGAGGATGTTCCCCACCTCACTCCACCAGGCCTCTCCCCTCCCTGGGGCCTCAGGGCTCTCCGAGGTTAGGCCCTTCTCTCACTGAGGCCAGACCAGGCAGTCCTCTGCTGTATATGTGTCAGGGGCCTCATATCAGCTAGTGTTTGCTTCCTGGTTGGTGGCTCAGTGTCTGAGAGATCCCAGGGCAGGGGCGGGGGCGGGGGTGGGGTGAGTGGGGCGGCGTCCAGGTTAGTTGAGACTGCTGGTCTTCCTATGTGGTCGCTCTCCTCCTTAGCTTTTTCCGTTCTTTCTCTGATTCAACCACAGAGGTCTCCGACTTCTGTCCATTGGTTGGGTGTAAGTATCTGCATCTGTATCAGTCATCTGCTTGTTGGGCCGCTCAGAGGGTTGCCATGCTAGGCTCCTGTCTGTAGGTAAAACAGTTGTATTAATCTGCGTCATTGTTTTCTGCTCATTATTATTTTCTTTTTATATTTATTTTGAGTTTAGTTTCTCTAGGGATTCTTGATTTGGAAACTGAGAGCATTGACCTTAAATGTTATCTAATAAGTGTTTCTCAACCTTACTAATGCTGTGACCCAACCCCACCCATAAAATACTTTTATTACTATTTCATAACTGTAATTTTGCTATATTACTAATTGTAATTGTAATGTAACTATATGTGTTTTCTGATGTTCTTAGGAAACTCTTGTGCAAGGGTCATTCAATACCCCCAAAGGGGTTGCAACCCATAGGTTGAGAACCACTGTCTAATATAGTCATGAATATGTAATTTTATCTTTAGGCAGTATTTCAACTGCAGCCCGTATGTTTGGATATTTGCTTTCATAGTTATATACTTATAAATATTTTCTAATTTCTATTGTGTCGTGTTTTTAATATGTATGCATTATTTAGAAATGTAGCATTTAATTTCCATTTTTTTGGTATATTGTTTTTATTATAATTTTTCTTTTATTTTTTCTTTTGAGTTAGAGCATATACTCTCTATATTATTAGTCATCAAAAGTGTGTGTTCTACTTTATGGCTTTTTAATGTGACTTATCTTGGTGAGGATTCACTATGCCATAACTAGTATTTATATCCTGTAGTTGTGGACATTCCTGGTGTATACATGTCAGGTAGGTAAAGTTGATTGATAGTATTCTTCCAATTTTTTATGTGTTTTCTGACATTTTTGTGTCTTTCAGTTACCAAGAGAGAAATGTAAGAATTTCATATGTGATTGTGTATTTGATTCTCACTTTTCTGATTCTTAGTTTTTGTTGTATGTATTTTGAAGTTATTTTGTGAGATGCACAGTTATGATGGTTATCTCCTTATGAATGCTGGTCAAGTGATCTGTCACTGAGCTGCAGCCCCAGTGCCTTGTTGCCTTTTGTTTCAGGGTCTCTTGGTTGGCCTGAACTTACTCTGCAGTCAAGTCATGTTTGAATATTTGATCTTTTTGTCTCTGCCTCCTGAATAGCAGATATCACAGGCTTATGTTCCAGCCCCAGCCCCAGCCCCAGCCCCAGCCCCAGCCCCAGCCCCAGC
>JANHMN010000009.1:38428661-38441072 GCA_030674055.1 Rhabdomys pumilio
CCAGCCCCAGCCCCAGCCCCAGCCCCAGCCCCAGCCCCAGCCCCAGCAGTTTATTTTTATAGGCTAGCTCTTTTAATATATGCTATTTTTCTTTGTCTTTTGTAATACATTCTGTCTTAATTTAGTTTCATATAAATAGAATTCCTTTCTTGTGATTAGTGTTTGCATGAAATTCTTTTCCTATTTCTATTATAAAATTATATGAACCTTTTATATCTGTCAGTTAACATATTTGAGTTTTGTTTTTATACCTAGTCTGACAGTTACTGACTATAATTAGTGTTTAGTACATTTACATTTTGATGCGTTTATTGATATGGTTAGGATGAAATCTGCCATTTTGTCATTTGTAACTAGTTTTAAAAACTTGATTCAGTTGTTTTTTTGGTGAGGATAGGAACAAGGAATTTACTGTGGAGCCCATCCTGGACTCCTTAGAAACTCTTGCTCTCCTGCCTCTGCTTCTCAAGCGCTGATTAACCGGGTGTGCTACTACACCAGCCATAGGTTTCAATGGTACCTCGGTATAAATGTCCGCCAGTACTGCCTTGCGTGATAATGCACACTCACTACTGCTTTCAGTGTTTCCTCTGTATGGGGAATTTTCAGAAAAGTAATTTTTCTGTGCTTGTCTAAGTTTACTTTATCTCCCTGGGCGGGGTCTTGGATTTGTAGACTTATAGACCATTGTTTTCCAGTGGTTTTCATACATCTATATGTATTAGCAACATATACAGCTCTTGCTTATTAGACCATTTGATGTAATTCCTCAGGTCCTGGAGGCTCTTGGTTGACTCAGTGTCCTTTTGCTCTGCTGCTTTAGTGTGTGTAGTTTCTCCCATTCAGTGTTCAGGTTCTCCGATCTACACTGTAGCTGCCAGTCTGCTGTCAGACCCATGTAGGACTTGTTTATTTCAACCTTGTTGTTGTTTTTAAGTTCTGTGTATTCTATATGGTTCTTTAGTTTAGTTTGTCTTATTCCACTGGCTCTTTATCTGTTCATTCATTCTTCTGATCTTTTCTTTTAATCCAGTAAAGATATTTTCACCATTGCAGTATAATATTTAGCTTAATTTTATATTGTGTATAGTGAGTTGACTACTTTATATCCATCAGTGCTTGATGGCCAAAAGTGTATACACAGTATTGTGCTATCTAGATTCTAATAGTCCTAAAATTAGATACTAGTTTTTAATTTTTCAGAATATTATACAAATAGATACTCTGCAAATGTGTCATATTCCAGAGGATAACAGAGATCTGAGATTGAAATACAAATTATATCACCAGAGTATAAAAAAACTCATATTACTTTTATGGTGACGCAGAATAAGGAGGTTGTATGAAGCATTAGTTATAGGTACTTACTTTCATGAAGCATGTCGGTCACTGAAATGTTTTTGTTTGTGGGGTTGAACCAAGGCCTTGCACATGCTAAGCCGATGTTCTGCCACTGAGTGTACATATCCTCAGCTGTAGATATGATAGCTTTATATGGACTGTTTTGAAAGAATAAAACAATATCAATTTGTAGAAGACAGCCGTATTTCATTGTCTTCACCCACATGAAACACTACTACATTATATTTACCTGTGTAATTTAAATGTAACTTGCAGAGCAAAATGAGGTTTTCCATATATATAATCTTAAGTTAACTTTGAACTTTTCAACAACTCTATGTCATGTTTCCCAGCTGTGGCCTTTACTGTTGGGTAAGTAAACCTTGAGGTTTTTTTCATGCTGAGGTTTCAGAATTATGGAATGAATGGAAGAGCCAGGACTAAAACAGTGTGCTCTCTCCGTGTTGTAGGTATAGATTGCCAGATACATTTTAGTTAAGAGATTAAAAATATCTGGTCTATAATTTGTAGTTTTAATTGTCAGTTGGATAGTTAGGTTTAAAGTACCATGTGGTGGTACATGCCTTTTATCCCAGCACTTGTGTTTTAGAGGCCAGCCTAGTGTGTTTAGTGAATGCCAGGATAGTCAGAGCTACATTGAAGAGACCTTATCTCAAAAATCCAAAAACAAGCAAGCAAGCAAGCAAGCAAGCAAACAAAATCCCCCCCACTTATTAAAGGGTCATAGAGATGGCTTGGGCTTCAGAACACACATTGCTCTTCCAGAGGACCTGAGTTTGCTTCCTAGCACCCCAGTTTTAACTTCTGTAATAATTCCAGTTCAGGTACCTCTTTCTTATCTCCACTGGTCCTAGGTATGCTTGTGGTACACATGTTAGTTACATGCAGACAAAACACCCATATATATACAAAACCACCTTGTTGAAGATTATTCATTAATACATCTTTATATGGGATTTATTTTCATGCTGCTTGAATATTTTAACTTTAGAATCTGCTTGAAATCACTTCCTTTTGAGTCTACTTTAATGATTACTTATCCCACTGACAAGTATATAGAAGGTGGTATCATAATCACTTTGCGTTCTCATCTGGCTCACATCTCCGTGTTTGGGTTGAAGTGCGGGCTGTATGGAGTTTGAGCCTGAATCCTGCTGGCTGTTCTAGCTCAGGGCCTGGCAGATACTAGTGCTTCAGTGAGAGGACTTGGCAGGAAATGTTATTTTGTATCAGCCAGTGTGGCGTTTGATCTTGATTGAATGAAGCTAGTTCTATCCACACATAGGATAATGATTTACTTCCCTTATCCTTTTTCCTTTGTAACTTTGAGAAATCTCAGAAAACAGAGACTTTTTGTTAGAGAGAAAATAGTCTTTATGTGTAAAGCTTTGGCTTCTTTTGTTGTCAGAACACAGAGGCTCTTTATCTTTCTGTCCATTGGGTTTATTGTGCATTAACATAGCCATGAGCTTGGCTTTCCTTCAGAATTACAGGGAAGGGTTTTTGGACATGATAAAGGCAAGTGACAATGACCAGCACTCATCAGTTTTGGAGAAGTGCTTTCCAGCATTTGTCTACAGTCTGCCCTTCATCCATTGCTGCTGTGGGTTGTGCCTGTGAAAGAGCTCATTCCGAGTTCTCCCTGGGCATGAGAACTGGTTACATACATGACTTTGCAGATAGTATTTTTTCTGCCAAGGTTCCTGTGTAAAACAAAAATTACTGCCTGTTTAATGCTCCTTTAGTGTAAGCACTTTTAAGTATATTGTGCTTTTAACTACATCTGAAATGATCACAGCTAGGATTTCATCCTTTAGTAATTCTTACAACACATTGTCTAGCACATTGGATATAATAATCAGAATTTGTTTACAACTTCACCTCTCAAAGCTTCTCCTTGTTCTGCCTATCGTTTCCTCTTTCCCATCCTTATATCTTTTTAAATTGGCAAATAAACAGTAAGGACTTTTTGAAGACCTACGTGCCCTCTATTATAATGGCCTGAATCCCTTGCTTCCCATTTTAACCTCATCGTTTGCATCTTTCTCCTTGTTCCCTCAGTTGCAGCCACACCAGTTTACTTGTTCTGCCTGGAGCATGGCAGCCAGCACCTTCTGTTTTTGGTAGTCATCATGTTTGTATGGCTTGTTCCTTTACATTCTGTCTCCAAAGGTGTTCTCATTTTCAGTGAGAACTAATTTGACCAAGTTGATAGAGGTTTCACATTCCCTTCTAAGGGACTCTTGATTAGTTTGAGAACCAGGCACAAATAGAGGGCAGTGACTGTTGTATTGACATAAGATTAGACCTGATGGCACACCACGTCTCTCACAAAGATAAATGGCATTGTCAACAGTACCTTAGCACACTAAGGTACTAATGGTTAGTCTATGTCATTTAATAGGGGAAACTTGAGCATCCTTGGCTATCTGTGGGGTAGACTGGAACTAATGCCACATAATGAGGAATTGCTATATTAAGAAATTTCATTTATGCAGTAGTTTCAAAGAGTCAAAGAATGGAGGGCTGGGTGTGTGCTCTGCATGAGGAAGCTGTTTTCAGAATGAGTAACACAGCAAAAATAAGTATGGCAGTCACAAAAGGAAGGGTACAAAACCAGCAGGGCCTTGGATATAATTCAGCAGTCACATCTATAAAGATCACAGCAATAAAATGTTAGTTTCTTAAGGGTAATTTTAATGATATTTATAGTATTTTATCATTTCATAATAGAATATAGTGATTGTGCAAACCATTTTGTGTCTTTGAGTCTCAAAATGAATAAATTGGATTAGATATTTGATGTAAAAATTGACTAAGTTCTGTAAATATTTTAATCTGTAGTTTATGAACTCTAGATTTTGGTAGATAACCTGACTTTCATTTTCTAATATATATTTTATTAGCAAAAGTCTAATATTTGTAGCTGTCTCCTTAGAGGGCTGCCAGAGTCTGACATATTCAGAGGCAGATGCTCACAGCTATCCATTGATCTGATCAAGGGGTTCCTAATGGAGGAGTAAGAGAGAAGACTGAAGGAGCTGAATGAGTTTGTAGCCCCAGGAGGAGAGCAACAATACCAACCAACCAGAACTCCCTGGGGTCTAAACCACCAGCCTGGGAGCACATAGGGAGAGACCCATGACTCCATCTGTATATGTAGGGGAGGATGGCCTTGTTGGGCATAGGTGGGTGGGGAGATCCTCGGTCCCATGAAGGCTGGACACCGAGTGAGGGTGAATTCGAGGGTGGGGAGGTGGGAGTGGAGGGGTAGGTGGGGGCACATTCTCATGGAAGCAGGAGGAGGGGGGTGGGATAGGGGGTTCCTGGGTGGTGGGGGGAATGGGGTTAGAGGATAAAATCTGAAATGTAAATGTAATATCCAATTAAAAAACCAACCAACCAAGCAAACAAACAAAAAGTCTAATATCTGTTGTAAAGTGAATGTGACATTAGTTCATGCTAAAGTGAATGTAAACTGCTGGACAGTACTTCCAGTCCCTGCTTCTGACAGGAAGTATGCCCAAGTCTATGAAAACTAACGTAATGATTTGTTTTTAAAGTAGTTTTGATAGTGAAGACTGAGACAAATCTCTGCTTGGACTTCTAACTTTACACTTTTACTGTCTCACTAAAAGCCGGGCTATCTTTTTCCATGCTCTCTATGGAGCTAGAGTTGTCCACTAACTAGAGAGGCAGTGAAGCAGGCCTATTTGCAGAATGTGTAGCAGGCAGGCCCACCCGCCCTTAGCACTTGGAGACATACAGTTGCTGTGCTGAATGAGAATCAAATCTGACCTAAACTTGATGGATTGATTTACTTATTTATTTATTTTTGATCATTTGTTTGAGACAAGGTCTTATATTTAGCCTTGGCTGATCTGGAACTTGCTATGTAGACTAGTTTTGCCTGGAACTCACAGAGATCTGCCTGTCTCTGCCTCCTAGGATCAAATTCTAGGATCAAAGGTATATGCCACCCCACCTGGCTAAGGTTCTATCTTTTGAAGTTTGAACTTTGTGTAGGCAGAGATAAGAAACTGAAATTGGGCTGGGGAAATGACTGCTGCCAATGTGCTTGTGGAGCATGCCTGGGAACCTTACTTCAATTTCCAGAACCCATATAAAAACAAGAAATGTGTGCCTGTATCCTAGTTAGGGTCTTATTGCTGTGAAGAGACACCATGACCAAGGCAACTATTGTAAATGCAAACATTTAATTGGGGCTATCTTATAGGTTCAGAGGTTCAGTCCATTATTATCATGGCAGGAAGCATGGCGCTGGAGAAGGAGCTGAGAGTTCTACATGTTGATCTGAAGGCACCCATCAGGAGACTATCTTATGCAGGCTGCCTGGAGGATACTGGAACTCCACACTGAGTGGAGCTTAAGCCTAAGAGACCTCAAAGCTCACTCCCACAGTGACACACCCACTCCAACAAGGCCACACCCACTTCACCAAGGCCACACCTCCTAATGATGTCATTCTCTGTGGATCAAGCATTCAAACACATAAGTCTTTGGGGGCCAAACCTATTCAAACCACTATACCCTGTTACCACAATATTGGACAAGTAGAGAGTGATTGTGTCTGACATTTTGCTTCAGCCTGTATTTTCTACATGCATGTGCATACATGTGCGTGCACACATATAAGGAAGCTGAATTTTATCTTTCAGTTTTGATATGATAAAGTAATATTTTCATTTTGAAACACTGTCATGGTTTTGCTATTAATGAGAGAACTATCTGTGTATCTTGTGCATTTTCTCAAGTTGCTCTCTGGAGAGGAAAGTCCATCCATCCATCCATCCATCCATCCATCCATCCATCCATCCATCCATCCATCTATATGAACGTGCAGCCTTTTTTCTAAAAGTACCAGGGGCACACAGTGACATTAGAGTCCAAGTTATGCTGGTTTCCAGAGCCAGCTTTGAAGATCAAATTTTTTTCTGGTCCTTTCTCCACCTCCTGTGTGTTCGAGGATAATCCCTAAAGCTGTTTTTCTAAATCAGCTTTCAAAACTGTCCATTCAGTTTTAATCTGTGTTCTAAAGAATAATAGCCAATCTGCTGGCAATGGAAATCCTCCAAGTAGAAGCCTGAGAGAATGTGGAGGTTGAGAAGCAGATGGTCCATCTGGAGGGTGCTACTCTGTGAAGTTATCTAGGGCTTCGTGTTTCTTTCCCCTTGATTTTCTCTTATTATCTAGGATTTTATTATTGGCTGTGGAATCAAAGCCAAGATACTAACTCTGTCTAAGTTCAAGTCATGTGACAGGCAAGAGGAGTACTTCAGGCAGGAAATTTCTTTGGAGGCCAGGCAGGGGCATCTTTCATACATTACTTTCCTTGTAAAGGACTTGGTCATTGACAGTGCTTAGCCTCACTTAAAAGGAGATTGGAAATTGTAGCTTTTTCTCAGTGGGCAAGTGCTGAGGAAGAGTACTTTTCTTAAGTCAACATGCACTTAGCCATTCATGGCAGTCTTGAGCTGCTGCCTTGTGTGCCTTCAGGAGCTCACTCCAGCTCAAGGCATCTGAGCACCTATATAGAGGCACCACAGGTTGTGTTGTTAGTTCTTTGCCTAAACTTTTCCCTTCTTTCCTTCTTCCCTAATTTCAAAATGCGAGTTGCTGCATTTTTCAGGGGTTTAAAAAATGACAAGGGAGGAGGATAGAGAAATGGCTCAGTGGTTCAGAGGACTGGGTGCTCTTATAGAAGACATGGGTTTGATTGCTTGCACCCACATGGCTCACAACATCTGCAACTCCTGTCCCAGGGGACCTAGCACCTCTTCACAGGAACTGCATAAATGTACTGCACAGGCACAGCTGCAGGGATTCCCACATATACATAGAAAATAAGTCATAAAATATTACCAGGGAAAGAGTGATGGGAAGCAGCTAACTTCAGATTCTAGCTGAGCTTGTCAAAAATGTTTAGTGTCACTTACAGTAGATAAACTGTAAAACTATGATAAAGCTTTATAAAAATGTCAGATGTCCTTGGCGACGTGTCCTGTTGATCACTGTCATGCTAGCACGTGCCCTGTTTCCTAGGGTAAGTTCTGTGGCCACCGTCAAGCTGTTTTACTCTCTGGTGTCCACTGTGAAGTACAGTGCTGGCCACCATTGAGCCAATGTCCACTGTGAAGTGCACTGCCAGCCTCTGTCATGCTGTTGCCTTCTCTGATGTCACAGTGGTGTGCACTGCTGGCCACCACCTTGCTATTATGGTCTCTCGTAGACTTTCTCCTTTCACTACTTCCCGTTGTACATTATTCTTTTTTTTTTTTTAATTTTAGAATGACTTATATCTAACGGCAAACTTAAAATTTAAAACCGGGAGATCAGTGCATGCTTATAATATATATCAATCAAATCAAGGCCACAAACACTCCTATCTCATTGATCATTTTGTGTTTGGAGCTTGTTCTAGCTTGTTCTAGTTTTGTCAGTGGTAGTCCCGGTACTATGCTGCGGAGCCCCAGAAGGTATCACTCTACCAGAGCTTGTTATACCTTATCCGCCCTCCATCCATGTAGCTCAGCTTCCCTCCTGAGCCTTTAGTAATCACTAATTTATGCTTAAATCAATGATTCCAGCTTCCATTCATGAAGAACAACATACTATATTTGTCTTTCTGTCTTTTCCGTTCATTTAACAGAACACCCTGCGGTTCCACTTGTGTTACACAGATGAAACACTATTGTTCTCTTCTGCGAATGAAGCATGTTTTGTTCTTTCCATTTGATTTATCTACTTGTCTATTGATAGGCATCTAAGCTGATGACATGTTATCTATCAGGGGTAGTGTAGCATGTATCCTAGATATGGTGATATTCTTTTCTTTAAATCATGTAGGAGAGTTTTAGACATTGTTGGTGTGGAAGGAGAGTTACAAGGGATTGATGTTGGGGTCTCATGCGTGATAAGCTGAGATTTAGTCTCAACCCAATTTGCACTCTTTTCTTGAGAAACTTCCACACTATTCTTCATTTTGGCTGTACTAATTTAATCTCCCATGAGCAGTGTTTAAGAATTCTTTTTACTCAGTATCTTTACCAACATTGTGTTTTTAGTGTATAAGTAGATTTATTTTATTTTATTTTATTTTATTTTATTTTGTAAGACATGAGATCTTGGCTGTGTTGTTTTCTAAATTGCTAGACTCAAGTGCTCATCCTGTTTGTTTCTGAGGTAGCTAAGATGACAGCACCAAATCTGTTGTGGTGCTGATGGAGAAGTCAAGCCTTTCTATTGGGTAAGATAATTTACGGAAGGAGAAGATACTTAATGCTATGATGATAGTCCTATTCAATTTTGTGGTTTGTAACAGTTGTAGCATACTGGTAACTTAACAAATATTTATTTATTTTTAATGTGTATGGTTGATTGCTTGCACGTATTGTTTGTGTGCCACATGCATGCAATGGCTGCAAAGGCCAGAAGTGATTGTCAGTGCTCTTGAGGTTAGAGTTACAGATGGTTGCGAGCCACCCTGTAAGGTGCTGGGAACCTCCCGGGCTCCTCTGCAAGAGCAGCCAGCGCTCTTAACTGCTGAGCCATCTCTCCAGTCTCTGATTCGTTTTTATATTTATTATTTATATTATTCATGTATCATAGATTTAACCAAATGCTATTTGGTTTTATTTAATGTTTTCTTTTGAAATCTATTCAAATTTCATAGATTTTTCCCTATTGTGGTAGAAATGAAATACTTCACACTTATGCCCATCATTGTGGGTGCATTTGGTTCTGTACTCTTCACCTTGAAAGCGTCTTTCCTAGGTTCGATTTCCATGTGGTACTGAAGTAAAGGCATGCTTCTTTAGTGCAGACAGGCATGTGTTTAAGCATTGGTGATTTCCCTAGATTACATCTATCTCTCTTGTTAACTATGGTGTTCATTACATCCTGAAATAATTACCGATAAAAGTTTCTATTTTTCTAAAATGTGGAGAATCAGTTTATATAATTATATACATAGTGATTTGATTCTTAATAATTGCATTCAAGTACATTATCTTAAACTGTTCTTATTATTCCATATTTTTTTTTATATTTAAAAAAATTATCCTACTGTGTTAGACAATTTTGAAAGCAGGTAAATATTATTTAACCATATTGAAAGCGTCTACTTTTGAATATCACCTTTATGATTGTAGTCCTGTTATAATTTTAAACATCGTTTGTTGCTGTGGATGTAATTTATATGGGATGTAATTTATATGATTGTATTTGAATAAGTTCAGTGCTTCTCATTCTATAGCAGGTATTCCTGAATTCATCTATGATTTGACATGGATAATTTTTTCCTGCCTCATATGACCTCATTTGTTCAATGCATTCAGTATCTTAAAATTAAAAATAATTTATAAATCATTTTTTATTTATAGATTACTCACTATTTCTTTTCCAGTTGTAAGTTTTAATTACCTGTGTTTGGTTTTTTCATTATTGTTCAGCCTTATAAATTAATATTTATGTCTAAAGATAATGAAGTTGTCTTTTGACCTGTATTTTGATCAGTCCCTTCACTGATAAATATTGCAATAAAAAATTGGATGAGGAATATCTGTTGTAAAAACTGCAAATAAAAGATAATTAACTGTAATTTTTGAATACGCCTTTGGTTAGGCAGACTTTTAAATGCAGAAGAAGGACATGATCAAGCCTATTTTAGGAGTGTATACAGACAAGGGCTATATGTTAGAAAATATGTTGACTGACTCACCCATGTGGGAATTAGTGACTGAGACTGTGAAGGCAGTGAGCTCAAAGTTTTTCCCTTATCGCTGTGTTAAACAAGGGAAAGTTTTACCGTATGGTGAAATAACATCTTCATCAGGTTCTCAACAGGATGCCTTAGTTAATTTTCAGCTGAGTGCCTGACAGGATTTTCTCTCTGGCTGGCTGGTTGGAGGAGAGTCTAGACCTAGAGGCTTGCAGGGCTTCTCAATTTCATAATCGTGCATGTTGAGCAGGAGCAGCCTCCTCTGATGTGGGGCTCCACGCCCAAACAACAGGGACAAAGACATAGCTTTTGTTCTTGAAAGAGGAGCTAATCCGACTGCAGCATACTGTGAAAGCCCATTATGGGAGGGGAAAGCATCTCTTGGAAGGTGAAGGCTTAGCAGTTAACCTCTGACCATAAAATCATGCAGAAAGCAGAAAATGTGTTAGTGCAGCAGAGAGGGAAGACAGACATTCATGAAGGTCTGTGTGCTGAGCTCCTAAAAGCAGGTCAAGTGGGTGACTGTCACAGATTAGGCACTCGGTCCTTATAAGAAATGCAGATTTCTAGGTGTGGCTTTTGAGTCCCTATGCTCAAGCAGTTGTTTAACTTCGTACTTGGAAGATGGTGTACAGCAGAGCCCAGTACAGATGCACAGAATGGAACAGTAACCATTTTCTCTTCTTCTTTATCCAGAGAAGGCTCATTGCAGACCTTTGCCATGTTCTGATTACTTACTGTTTGCCTTTGTGGACAAAAGCCTTGTCACTCATTTTCTTCAATGTTTACCCTGCTTTGCTTAATATGATGGTATATATTTGCATAAATAGTATCTGGTCATATTAAGAGGCCCCGATTTGGTCCTTGTCCCTTTGGCATTTATTCTGTTAATACAAAGATCTCCTAGAGGTCACCATTGTTAAACAGTTAAAGGGAAGAGCTAGTTGTAACTTTAGCATGGAAAGAATCTGGAGCCTTCTCTTTGAACCTGTATTAATATTATAAATACTGGTAATGTAGTTACATGTAAGTTAGATTTGATAAAACTTAAATGTTAATTCCCGTCAGCATGACTGATATGAACTAATTGTTTCACCTTTTCTTGCCAACACCAGTTCTTCTCAGATAGGAGTTTTGGCAATAATTAAAACTTAGATTTGGGCTCCCAATTTAGCAATAAGAAAGTGTATAAGTTATCCTGAGAATAGCCATGTATAGATTACAGGTTAAGCAGATTTGATTACATTCTAAAGAACATGCATGATTAAAGGAGATAAAGGATGTATAGGAGAGGACAGGAAGGGAGAAATGGTACTGGCTATAACAAGCAATGATAAGGAGGAATAATGGGAGAAAGGGAAGGAAGGAAGAGAGGGGGTAATATCAAGTGGACAAGTTAGGTAAGAATTTCTACTAGTGAAGCTGTAGTGTAATGCTCTGAGTTTGAATTCTAGTCCAAAGCTGTAAATGTGCAGATTCATTAGCCATCTGGATCTGGTGGCACATACTTGCAGTTCTAGCACTTAGGTTGAGGCAGAAAGATCACAAATTCAAGGCTAGCCTGGGCTATATAATGTGTCCCCTCTCTCAGCCTGTTAGAGGATTACTACGTAAAACAAGTATAAGAGCGTGGTGCTATATGAAACAAGTGCCTGCACGTTGTAGGTTCTTGGTAAGGGAAAGAGTGTGTGTATGGAATGCAGAGATGGAAGTGGTAGTACACTAGCCATCCCCACACTTACATCTTCTGTCATTCTTCTTGCCTTGCATTGTTTATTGCATTCTAACGATGGCAAACACAGTTACAAGGCCTCCGAGGTGTTAGAGACTGTTCTGAGCAGTGTGTGCTCAGAACATGTGTGCATGCCTATACAAAAGTCACTTTTATTCTCCTGTTGTAATTGTTGTCTCGGAGGCTTAATGTCTCTCTGCTAACCTAGGCCTAGTCCTGGAAGCTTCTAGTCTCCATACAATCTTGTTCAGGCATAGAATGTTTTTAACTTCTGACACTTGCTGTTGAATGAGCTCACCTCTTCTAGTTATTTCTGAACTCTCACTAGCTGCTTCAACTCAGCTGTTTTGGTTCAAATTCCTCTCCAGACTGACTGATTTCAATTGGCTTTTCTCGGTTTCTCCTGAATTGCTCTGCTTGACCTCAAACTAACTCTAGCAATCTGTTCTGATTGTCTGGCTTCTTCTCATTCTCTGCCTGCCTGCCTGCCTTCCTCCCTTCCTCCCTCCCTCCCTTCCTCTCTTTCTGTCTTTCTCTCTCTCTCTCTCTCTCTCTCTCTCTCTCTCTCTCTCTCTCT
>JANHMN010000009.1:38446790-38469971 GCA_030674055.1 Rhabdomys pumilio
ACCACACCACACCACACCACACCACACCACACCACACCACACCACACCACCCACCCACCCACCCACCCAGCCAGTCAGCCTACCAACCAACCAACCAGCCAACCCAATTAACAACCCCTCGCGTGCCCAATAATGTCTGCACTGGGCCCAAGTGCTGTTACTTAGGTCCTTCTGTTGACAAGAGTTGAGAACACTACATTCCATATAGGAAGTGATGTCTGAGGGAAAGGAAATAGCTACAGAATTCTAGGTTTGATTTGAATTACTTGTGGGAACTACTCATTCTCCTTTTTGCCATTTCATGCAAAGAAGCAAAGGATTAAATTATCTTAAGAGAGATTTAGTTGTACTGTCATGCTGATTGTCAGTTAGGAGGGAGGCTGGAAGACATGGAGCCATTTCTCTGTACAGAGAGAAGATACATAGCTCGGTCTGCTTTAGTGGGACATAATGGATCCTGATATACATGGGCAGGCCCTCCTTGTCACCAGTGCTTATCTGTTCATCTTACATGGTCAGCTGTTCTCCTAAACTTGGTGTCCTCCTGGAGCATCTCAGAAGTAGTCAGTCCAATCTTGCCTCCAGGGCAATCCCTGTTTTCCATTTGAATGTACAATTGATTCTTTTAAATTATAACCCCAATAAGTAATATTATGTAATAAGGAAAATGGGTTCTAGGAATTAATTATTAGTACGTATGTTCAGACTATTATTTTTTTTCCCCTTCTAGGAAATTAATCATTTTTTAAGAACTGACTTTATATTTTTTAGTCATAATGCTGACTTCAAGGGTTAAAGATATATGCCTGTTTTCAGTTCAGGACAGTTCTGAATACTTTCTAGGAAGATTTTTTCCTAAGGTTATTTTATTTTATCTTTTCCTCATTTTAAAAATCAGTTCCTTTTGTGTTGGCCAATAGTTGCTGAGCCTAAGTCCTGCCCTAGAGTGTGGTTGGTCTATCCAATGTCACTCCATTAGAGAAAACTGATTTTCCCATTTCTGTGAGGTATCCGTGTAAACAGCTTCTTGGTTAAGGATGGGACGTCGTGCCTGGTTTTTCTTCTCCACAGTGAGGTTTTGTCTGTTGTGAGTTTGTACATGTGTAGTATGTGGTGGTTCTTATGTCAGTCTGCACTGTCGTGCCTGGAAGACACTACTTGGAGTCATCCACTACCTCTGGCTCTTGCAATCTTTGTCTGTGGGAAACTTCTCTTTGCAGTAGATGGAGACTGAAGTTATTTTTTGTGCAAGGTAATAAATAAGGGTCCATTTACTTTTTCTGCATATAGATATACAGTTTTCCCAGGACCATTTATTGGAGATATTTTTTCTCCAACAAATATTTTGGCATCTTTGTCATACGAAATCGCTATAGTTATGTATACTCAGTTTGGGTCTTTGATTTTGTTCCGTTGGTCTATGTCTGCATTTGTGCCAGTGCCAAATGTTTTTATTTCTATTGCTCTATAGCCTACCTTCTTTCCTTCCTTCCTTCCTTCCTTCCTTCCTTCCTTCCTTCCTTCCTTCCTTCCTTCCTTCCTTCCTTCCTTCCTTCTTTCCCTCCCTCCCTCCCTCCCTCCCTCCCTCCCTCCCTCCTTCCTTCCTTCCTTCCTTCCTTTCTTCCTTCCTTCCTTCCCCCTTTCCTCCCTTCCTTCCAGGGTTTCTCTGTGTAGCCTTTGCTGTCCTGCAACTCACTCTGTAGACCAGGTTGGCCTTGAACTCAGAGATCTGCCTGCCTATTTTCTATCACCTTTTCATTTTCTTTTTAAATATTTCTTGAGTTAGAGGGTTAAAGTTTTCATTGTGGAGGTCCTTTACATTCTTGGTCAGGTTTATTCCTAGATATTCTCTGAGGCTTTTGTGAATAGGAATGTGTCCCTTTCCTCTGTATGTTGTTGGTATATAGAAAAGCTATTCATTTGTGCAGGTTGGTTCTGTATTCTGCCACGTTGTTAACTTTTGTTTATGTCTTTTACCAATGGTTATTCCTTTCAGTTCTGAAAGTGTATAAACATTCCTGTTCATGCAGTTTTTGTGTAACACACTCTTAGAAGTTTTGAGTATTTATTTCACTGTTTTTTGTCTTTCATCACTTCTCTGGAGAAGTCTGCTGTCAGACCTATAAATACAATATTTTTTCTTTCTTGGAAGTTTTTAGAAATAGCCGTATCTTACATTTTGTAGTGTCACTGTGATGTGTGTCTAGCATCTCTCTCGAATTCCTTCTTAGCTTTGTTGTGGTTTCTCACTCTGCAGATTTCTGCCTCATCAGCTTTGGGGAAATTTTTAATTCTTCTCATATTATTTTCTTCTTTCCCATTATACACACTCCTCTCTTTTGGTCTAATCTTAGAATTCTAAGTAGATTTATGTTACTGTGCTGGTTAATGTTTGTCAACTTTACACAAACTAGAGCCACCTTGGAAGAGGGAACCTCAGTGGAGGAATTGCCTTTGTCAAGCTGTCCTGTTTGTATGTAGTGGGGTGTCTTCTAGATTACTGATTGATGTGGGAGAGTTGGGGTGCATTTCATTGTGGGCAGTGCTACTCTCAGGCGGTGTGGCAGAGCAAACCAGAGGACACAGGCCAGTAATCATCACCTCTTCTTCTAGGGTCTTTGCTTTTGTTTCTGTCGGTGTGCTTCTGGCTCTAGCTCCTGCTCTGCACTTTCTCCATGTTGGACCAGAACCTGTATAGTTTCATAAACTGTCTCATCTCCAAGTGGCTTTTGTTTAGTGTTTTATCATAGCAACAGAGAAACTGACTTAGAAAGTTAACATTCTGTGCTTTATTTTTCTAAAACTTTCCCCTTCCCCTCCCCCTTTCCTTATTCTTCTTTTTCTCTCCCCCATCTTCTTGTCTTTGTTTTTTTCTTTCCCTTCTCTCTTCTTTACCCCTTCCTTTTTTCTTTGTCTCTTTCTCCATGCTTTCTCTTCATCTTTTTCCTCTTATCTGTGGGCTCTCTCTCTCTCCTCAGCTTCCATCTTCTTGTGCTTCCCTAAGCTTGCTGTCATTTATGTCTGTCTCAGTTCACTGTTTCTCACATCTAGTATATATGGTCTATTTCGTCTACCTGCCTTCCTGCAGGTTCATTTTTTATAATTAGTATGATTCTGATTCTGATCTCTTCTTTATTTTAAAGTGACTAAAAACTCTTTTATGTATAGGAGTACGTTGTACTCCATTGCCTTTGTGTTAAAAATAAAAGCCTTTGACCGGAGTTGTGCTTCAACTCATAATATTTGGTGTAATATGAACAGTATTTAAATTAATTATGAATAAAATGAACTTTGGGATAGGTTAAATTTACATTTCAGAATGATAAAGTTATTTCTTGTAACTAGTTCAAAGAGTTAAATATACTGAATATTGTGAATAAAAATATATCTTTTAAAGTCATTCCTTGTACAGAGAGTCCTAAACAGCGAACAGTGACTTAAAGCACTGCTTCTTACCTGTGAGGGAATCTTGAAGGTAGGTGACAAGGGCACGCTGTACTGTTAGCTGGGTCTGTCAGGTTTGTATCACAGAGCATCTCTCCACAAGCCAGCTTCTCACTTTTTCTTCTGTGTTCTTGTAAAAACTTTTGTGTTGGCTTTTAATGATTGGTATCTGAAAAATGTCAAAACATTGATTCTCAGTTGTAGGCTCCTTGTCATAGATTAATCAGGATTGAACATCTGTGTAACAGCAATTCTTTCCCTTTTTGTTTGTTGATTTAAAAAAACCTCTCTCCTGAAGGGCCCTTGGGACAGATGGCCCCTCACTGTTGATGGTTCGATTACCATGATCACCCACAGCGTCAGAGGAGTGCGAAGAAAAGAAATTGCTTTCTTTGTCAAGGTGTTTTCAATTCAATTCTCACCCATTAGCCCTGTTTGGTTAAGTTTGGAATTACTCTATCAGGTGATTGATGAGGGGTTCATTTTATCATAATAGGTCTTGTATAAAAGGAGTGGAGGAAGCACACTGATGTACCTAATGTGCTGGGTTATATTTCGTGAGGTTCTTTGAAGTTCTATTTCTATTGTCCAGTTGGAATTTGATGATATATAAGCAAAAAGAGCATTCTTATTTTGAGATATGAAACGAATTTATATCATTCTAGAAGAAACATTTAGAAAGGCTAGAATTAAACTTTTGTTTGTATGGTTGTATTGTTTACAGGAGTAGGTTGGTTATCCAGATGACTTTAGAATGAGGCCATCAACAAGGGGACATTGAATTGGACTCTATGTGATAATTGCTTATGTGCCTTTTTTTTTTTTTTATTTCGAGACAGGGTTTCTCTGTGTAGTTCTGGCTGTCCTGGAACTCACTCTGTAGACCAGGCTGGCCTCGAACTCAGAAATCCGCCTGCCTCTGCCTCCCAAGTGCTGGGATCAAAGGTGTGCGCCACCACCGCCCAGCCGCTTATGTGCATTTTTAAGATAGTAAAAAAATGAGCACATTTAAATAATTGCTTTAAATATATATTATCTTTGTAAAGTGATAAATACACATGTGATCTGTTTTTGCAACTGGTTATAAAAACATTAAAATAAGGTTTTCACTACTCTGCAATTATATATATGATTTAAACTTATGGTTTTAAATGATGGCTTTATTACTGACATACTAAAGTGTTGTTTGAGTACTATTAGTGATTAATAGCCTTTTCTAGGTCTCCTTATACTCAGGTACTGTTGATATGAAGTCTGTAGAATTTAGACTTTTTCTTTGAATGAACAATTTAGTATTTGGTTTGCTAAAAATATCTTCTCTTAGACAGTAATAAAATAATCCCGCTTGTGGATGTCTTTTAAGCCATGGCCCTGTGAGTGAGCAATTAGCTGTGTTTTGTGGAGTGCAGCAGAGTAACAGTAGAAGCAGACACCTGTGCCCCTCCCTGTTGCATTAGTGTCCAGCATGGAGTCAAAGGACACACAGCTCTAGGTCTGCATGCAGAAAAGGCTGGTGAGGGCTCTCCTTCATCCAGAAAATCCTAAGATTCTGTCTTATCTTAGTATGAACTTTCTCTTGAAAATATGAGTTAACGATGAAAAGAGAGTCCTTGGCTTCATGTCACAGATGTTCTTTGTGTTCATCTATTCTCCTGGTTATTCAGATGGAACTAGCCATTTAAACAACATGAAATAAATCATCCTAAGAAATATGGCAAAAAGTATTTCCTCACATAGCTAAGAGTGTGGAATACAGAAAGATCACTCTTGATAATCTAGATAGTGGAATGCCTGTACATTTACACATACATTAGGGACAGGGAATGTTAACATAAATGTATGTGTATATACATGTAAGACTGTAGTCCTCCATAGTTGCAGCTGAAATGGTCCAGCTGCAAGTGCCATGTAACATTTCAATTTTGATATGACTCTTTTCAGTAGGACCTAGAAATAGAATTATGATGTTAGCATTTATCATCATGATTTATTATTTTCAAAATATTCAGTAGTGTATTTTTATATGGAATTATCTAACGTGGTTGCTGTGATTGATGGTGACTTTCCTAGTTCTGTGAAGACACGCAGGTAGATGTACATAATAAAAGCACACTAGGGGTTGGAGAGATAGCTCTGAGTTTACAAGCATGTGCTTCACAAACAGGAGTGTTGGGGTTTGTATTTCAGCACCCACATAACAAGCTGAGCATCCTGCAGACACCAGTAACTCCAGCACTGTGGGATCTCACCCCCTCTTCTGTATTCTGTGTGTATATATACATATAAATAAGTCTTCAAAAAATACAGAGGATTCTGAATTACTGACATAGCTTAGAATATTTATAGCTAATATATATTAAATTCCTCAGTGCTAATCCTTGTAAGATGGCTGTGGTCTGGTATTAGTTCTAAAGGTGTGATTCTTGTAGGATGAGCAGGATCAGGACCGTATAGAGCTTGTTAGGCCCACCTATGCTGGATTAGAAGTTCTGTGGGAGCCAATAAAAAATAGATAAATAAGAAAAACATACTCAAAGGAAAAAACAAAAAGAAGTCCTGTGGGTAAGATCCAGCATTCTGGGCTTTACTAAGAGCTTTCCTGTGTTTTTTGTTGCACACTGATGTTAAGAGAACTGCTTACCAGATTCTTAAGAGGTTAATAAAGTTTTGTATTATTATGTTTTGCAGTATACATTTCAGTTGTCTTAGTATTTGTACACGTTTATTGGACAGCTCTGACATCTCAGTAGATGTATTCAATGTGTTATGATCAGACCTTTGTAATTGGCATGTCTATCACCTATCATGTGCTAATTTTAAAATAAGTTGTTCAAACATCTGACTATATGTTTTATTGGGATTGAAAGTTCTCTAATTCAAATGATCAGAAATGAATTTCTTTTATTTTTAATATTGCTTGTGTTCTCAAAGTGTGCGATGTTACATATTCTTAATACTTTTTTGTGGTGGGTGTATGAATCACTGCTTTGCGTTACTAGATTGTCAGAATGAGTGATATCTTTCCACCAGTCTTGTAAAGATTGCCTTGCTGTGGTGCATGCTGGGCAAAATGCAAAACATTGATTGTTCTGATCTTGGGAGCTTCAACATTGCCCTAAATAACTGTGTAGAATGCTTTCCTAAATCCTTTGCCCACCAGGTTGGATAGAAGAAAGTCACAATAATTATTAGTTTGAAACACTGGCAGATTTGACAAAAATTATAATTTTTACTTTGGTCTATATACTTATAAATATTCTTACACAATAGCACTTGTACAAGAAGAGCATTTGTGGGACACACTTATGTCAGCAGGTGAGGCTGTTCTGCAGTTGAGCCCAGAGTGGGGGAAGGTAGGTTGATTTTTGTGGATCTCAGCATGGTCTCTGGTGCTGACAGAATCATCCTGCTGCAGTGAGGAGAGAGTCAGCACTCCCAGGGCCACATCTTGTTATTTTACTTGTGCTTCCATTTGCTGTCATACTTCTCAGTTGTTTCCAAATAGTCATACATCTGAAAATATACCTTTTAAAATGCACTTGTATATTTTGGTAAATACATAGTTTGATGGATTTTACTGAAAAAGTTTACGTCTCATTTGAAGTTAGTATGTGATAACTAACTCATAGTTGCAGCTACTCACATATTTAAGTTCTCTTTCCATCAGTTATGGCTGACAAACTTGAATGTTGGCTGAATCAGCCAGATGTCTCTCCCACATTGTCATGATGGAAAGTCCTAATTTGTTGGTCTTCAATGCCATATTAAACGATTACCTAAACTGAATACTTAGCATGAACTATTGATTCATGTCTCTTTGTCAAGGTTGTTTCAGAGAGCTTTCCTACATAATGAAGGTGTGGGGAGGAACCAGCTTCTGTATACAATTCTCCACACCAATTCCTCAAATTTACTCAGAATTACACGTCTCATGTCCTTTTCCTATAAATGTCCTGCTTCTATTCAAGCTCTAGGTTGTTGTCCTGTTTACGATTCTACTCTCCTCTTGTCCTTTTAAGGGTCTTGTGTCTCTTCTTGGCTAGCTTTCCACTATGTCATTGGTTTCTGTCAGCATGCACAAACACATATTGTTATCAAAGAAAGGGGAGTGTAGCTGAATCTTCACCTCTGCCATTGTCCTGTACAGCCTTGTGTAGTTCATTTGCTTGGACACAAACCTCCTGCCCAGTGCTTATCCCACAGCTTCTCTGTCTGCCTCTTTCCCCTGCCCTGCTGTCCTTCCTCTGGCTTTCTGTCTGTAACTGTGGCTGTCATTTTGCTGCCAGCACCTTGCTGTGGCTGCAGCACTTGTGAATTTTATTTTCTTTTAAATTATTTATTTACATCTCAAATGTTGACCCCCTTCCAAGTTCCTCCCCCATCCCTATTCTTCTTTGCCTCTAAGAGGACACCCTCCCCATTACCCCAATCCTGGTGCACCAAGTCTCTGTAGGATTAGGCTCATCTTCTCCCACTGAGGCCAGACAAGGTAGCCCTCTGTTGCACATGTTCTGGGGGCCTTGGACTAGCCAGTGTAGCTCTTTGGTTGGTGGCTGCTCAGTAACTAGGAGCTCCTAGGGGTCCATGTTAGTTGACACCGTTGGTTTTCTTATGGGGTTGATATCCTTTTCCATTCCTTCAATTCTTCCCCTAACTAACTCTTTCATAGGGGTCCCTACCTCCATCCAATGTTTGTCTGTGGATATCTGCATTTGTCTCAGTCAGTTGCTGGGTAGAGCCTCTTAGAGGCTAGGCTCCTGTCTGCCAGCACAACATAGCATCATTAATAGTGTGAGGGATTGGTGCCTGTTGATGCGATGGATCTCAGAACGGGGTGGTTACTGGCTGACCATTCCTTCAGTTTCTGCTCCATCTCTGTCTCTGCATTTCTTTTAGACAGGACTAATTTTGGGTTAAAAGTTTTGTAGGTGAGTTGGTGTCCCTATCCCTCAGTCCTGTCTGGCTATTGGAGGATGGTCTCCAAACTGGAAAAGAAGAAGTCAAAGTGTCATATTTGCAGATGATATGATAGTATACATAAGTGACAGAAAAATTATACCAGAGAACTCCTAGAGCTGATAAACACCTTCAGCAAAGTGGCTGGATACAAAATTAACTCAAAATAATGAGTAGCCTTCCTTTTACACAAGCAATAAATGGGCTGAGAAAGAAACAGTACCCTTCACAATAGTTGCAATAGTCACAAATAATGTAAAATACCTTGGTGTAACTCTAACCAAGCAAGTGAAAGACCAATATGTCAAGAACTTCAAGTCCCTGAAGAAAGAAATTTAAGAAGATATCAGAAGATGGAAAGATCTCCCTCATTCATGGATTGACAGGATTAACATAGTGAAAGTAGCCATCTTTCCAAAAGCACTTGACAGATTCAGCACAATTTCCATCAAACTTCCAACACGGTTCTTCACAGACCTTAAAAGAACAATTTTCAAATTCATATAGAAAAGCAAAAAACCCAGAATAGCCAAAATGATCTGGAACAGTAAAAGAACTTCAGGAGGAATCACCATCCCTGACCTAAAGCTATGCTACAGAGCAATAGTAATAAAAACTGCGTGGTATTGGCACAGAAGCAGACAGGTCAATCAATGGAATCGAATCGAAGACCCAGAGGTGACCCACACAACTACTGACACTTGATTTTTGCAAAAGAAGCCAAATCCGTACAAGGGAACAGAGGAACGCCTTCAACACTTGGTGCTAGTCTAACTGGCCATCTGCATGTAGAATAATGGAAATAGATCCATATTTATCACCCGACACAAAACTCAAGTCCAAATGGATCAGGATCAGAAACCTCAATGTAAAGCCAGACACACTGACTCTAATAGAAGAGAAAGTGAGAAACAGCCTTGATCGTGTTGGCACTGGCTGACATGGCTTAGGCCCTAAGGTCAAGAATTAATAAATGGAACCTCATGAAACTGAAAAGATTTTAGTAAGGCAAAGAACACTCAATAGCACAAAACAGCAGTCTACAGATTGGGAAAAATCATCCGACCGAGGGCTACTATCCACATATATAAAGAACCCAAGGAATTTTGTTTTCTTTATTCATCTCTAAGGGTATGCCATGTCCCTTATGCCCAAGCGTGGCAGCTGCTCTGTCCTCCCTGGATGTTCTTTCTTCTTTGGTTGCTGCTGCTTCTCTTGCCAATCCAGCTCCATCCCTTCATACTCTCTCCCTACTACATTATATTCTTTTTTAAATTTTTATTTTATTTATTTACATTCCACAAGTTGCCCCCCTTTCTGATTCCTCCTCCCCGAGTTCATCATCCCTCCCACAACCTCTCCTCTCCTCTGAGAGGGTGCTCCCCGACCCAGCCAGCACCCCTCTTTTCTGGGGCGATCCAGTTTCTACAGGATTAAGTGCTTTCTCTCCCATTGAAGCCAGGTAAGGCGGTCCTCTTCTACCCATGTGCCCTCAGACTATGATTATGCTTAGTCTCTGCAAGCTCCTAGGGGTCTGGTTAGTTAACACTGCTGTTGTTCCTTTGGGGTTTTATTCCCCTCAGCTCCTTCAGTCCTTCTCTAACTCTTCCATAGGGGTTCCCGACTTCAGTCTAATGGTTGGCTGTGAGTATCTGCATTTGTCTGAGCCAGCTGCTAGTTGAGCCTCTTAGAGGACAGCCATGCCAGTCTCCTGTTTGCAAGCACAATAGAGTCTGGAGTTTGGTGTGCACACAAGGGACGGATCCCAAGTTGGGTCAGTCCCTTGGTGGCCGTTTTTTCAGTTTCTGCTCCCTTTTTGGCCCTGCATTTCCTTTAGACAGGAAAAATTCTGCGTCAAAAATTTTGAAGATGGGTGGGTGGTCCCCTGCCTCAACTGGAGGCCATGTGTATCTACTGGAGGTGGTCTCTTCAGGTTCCACCTCCTCACTGTTTGGCATTTTGGCTGATGTCATTACCATTGAGTCCTGAGAGCCTCTCCCATCCCTGGTCTCTGAGATTTTCTAGAGGTTCCCCCTGCCCTCCAACCCACACTGCTACATATCATTCTCTTGGCCCTCTGGGGCCTCCCACACCACAATACCTGATCCTGTTCCCCCTTTCCCTCCTCTTGCCCTCTCCCACCCTGGTTCTTCCCTCCTACTTCCTTCCATCATAATTTTGTTTCCACTTCTAAGTGGGTTTGAGTTATATACACTTGGGCCTTTTTTCTTGTTAAGCTTCCTATGGTCTGTGAGTTATATCATGGGTTTTCTGAACTTTTTTGGCTAATATCCGCTTATCAGTGAGTATATACCATGCATGTCCTTTTGGGCCTGGGTTACCTCACTCAGGATGATATTTTCTAGTTTCATCCACCTGTCTGCAAAACTCAGGATGTCCTTGTTTTTAACAGGGACACATGCTCCACTATGTTTGTTATATTCTTGATATGGTAAATTTTGCTTACCTTTACAAATGATACTTGGTTTTCTTTTATTCTTTGAGTCATCATACATACTGTTTTTCCAATCTACAATATTTCTGCTGCCCAAGTTATCCATTGGTGATAATTACATTCATTGGAGCTAATATAGTATCAGTTGGCAGGACCTCTTTCTTAGTTAGGAAACACCATGAAATTCCATGACCAAAACCAAAAACAAGTTGGGGAGGAAAAGCATTATTTGGCTTACATTTCCACATTTCCATCATTGAAGGAAATCGGGGCAGGAGCTCAAACAGGACAGGAACCTGGAGGCAGGAGTTGATACAGAGGCCAAGAAGGGTGCAGTCCTGGAACTTGCTCTGTAGACCAGGCTGGCCTCGAACTCAGAAATCCGCCTGCCTCTGCCTCCCAAGTGCTGGGATTAAAGGCGTGTGCCACCACCACCACCACCACCCGGTTCAGTCTGCTTTTTAAAATAGAACCCAGGACTACTAATCCAGGGATGGCACCACCCACAATGGACTAGGCCCTTACCCACCAATCACTAATTATGAAAATGTTTACAGGTTTGTCTACAGCCTGATCTTTAGAGGCATTTTCTTAATGGAGGTTATCATCTCTCAAAGGACTCTAGCCTGTGTCATGTTGACATAAACTAGCCAGCAAAGCCTGGACTCATCATGTCATTCAGTGACTCTAAATTAGGTTACATTTAAATTAGGCTACTTTAGTTCTTTGTCCCTTTTCCCTCCTTCTCTCCCCCCCCCTTCCTTCCCCCTCTTCTGCCCCTCTCCCCCCCCCCCCCCCATTTTTTTTCTGCAGGGGCTCTTTTTGTAGTCCTGGCTATCTTAGACTAGACTTAAAGATCTCTACCTGTCTGCCTCCCAAATGCCTTGTCATTCATAAGACACACACACACACACACACACACACACACTTTTTTTTTGTTTTTTGTTTTTTTTTCAAGACATAGTCTTTCTGTCCTGGAGCTCACTATGTAGATCAGGCTGGTCTCAAACTCACAGAGCTCCACTTCTGAGGTCTGCTTCCCATGTGCTGGGATTAAAGGCACGCACCGCCATAACCTACTTATATGTGCTTTCCATTTAATGTTTCTCTTCTCTGTAAATGGTAGGGATCCTGTTTTAACTTCACTATGGTATCTCATAGGTGAAAAAGTTACTCATTTTTATTTAGTAATTTTTATTCATTTATTTTCAAAAGACATTTGTTCATTAGCAACATTTTTTGAATTTATTAAATGAAGGAATCTTCAGATTGATTTGAGTTGTCCTATAATAATCTTGCTTATGAAAGAATGCTTTGCACAAAACCTAGACAACCTTTGACAATTTTGTCCATGAATGCTCTGGAGAATCAGAGGGCAAAGGTTTAGTTTTGAATGAAATAGGTAGAACTTGGTTAGGTAAGTCATAAAGCTTTCTCTTATTGGGAAGGATTTGAGGTTCACTCCAGTCTTAATTAGCTAGCTGCATAATGACACTAAGAAGTTCTCAAGTTTGACTCCGTCTCCTTGTACATAAACTTCATTCTACAATATAAATGAATCAAAAATGGAAAAGCTATAATCAAAAGAGCTCAAGAAACACTCAGCAGTTAAGAGCCCTGGCTGTGCTTGATCCCCGCTGGTTCCCAGCACTTACCGGGTGGTTCCTGACTGTCTGTAATTCCAGTGTCAGGAAATTCCTTGCTTTCTTCTGACCTCCTTGGGCACCAGGCACATATGTAGTACACATACATACATGCAGGCAAAACATTTATATAAAGTAAAAATAAAAACAAATTACTCCTCAACCAAAATACAAAGATATTATATTCTATTTTTTTCCAGAAGTATATAGTGTCTGAGTTGTGGTTTTCTAAATCCTTATTTATAAAGAAACTATATATTTAATTCACCTTTGAATTACTCAGAATCAGAGATTTTACTCACTTATGGAAATTAGGAATTTTTTTTATCCTTTTTTGGTAGTTTAATGTAATCCACACTATTATCTTCAGCTATTTTAATTTTTTCATTAAGGGCTAGAAAATATGAAACATTGAATCACAGAGTTTGTTTTATTTTCTGTTTCAAAAGTTATAATTTAAAAACATTGTGCTCACACACAAACAACAGTTTATTGCTATCTACAAGATTACTGATTTAGACAAACTTTGTGTACTTATGCTGTGAGTCTGTGGGAATGAAGTTCCGTGTTCTTCTGGTCAGCAGCAGTGCTTCTAGGTAGGACGTGGCGTCTCCCCAGACTCAGTGGCTGTGGGAAGAACAGCACAATGCCCCCCATCGCCACTCCACAGCCCCACCCACAGTTCTCATCCTATCACCCATAAGATCAGCATAAAATCGGCCCTGGCAGATCAGGTTGAGGATCTGAGGGTAATCCTCAGGGAAGAGAAAACTCATGCTTTGTTTGAAGTAGCAAAATTGGATTATTTTTCTCAGGTCTTTTGTTCCTTTGCAGTACTCTGAAAGGTTGCTATAAATATATAGTTGGAATATAACCACATAGGCAGTAACTAAATTAATCCATTTCTAATATGAATGCACAGGATTCTAATACTGTTTTGCATGCTGCTGAAGGATGAGATTACTTTAATGAAAATAAATAGGATATTTTCCACTAGATGTTTAATCCAATAAACCTTTCCATACAGTCATTTGTTTCACTTCTGTGAAAGTATAGGATATAGAAAAAAACGGATGAGCAAGAGGTGTGTGAAAGCGAGGCAGCTAAAGCATACTCAGCGGAGTGCAGCCCAGTCAAGTGCGCCTGGGGAAGTGGCTGGAGAGGGATGCTGTGTCTGCTCTGAAGCCGTTCTGTGCTTTGCCACTAGCCTGCTTCTGTGTGGTGATCTGTTTTTATTACCATCGATTGACTGCCTAACTATTCATGAAAATTCTCCTGCATACTTTTGTTTTATGACATTCAAATATTAACAGCCCTTAGTTTTGGTAAAAGTGCTAAATAAACTTATATAAATTGGGAATGTGATTATCTATGGGATCTGCAAGATAATTCTGCTTAAGGGTTTTCAGTTGGTCTTGGATGTTTTTCACATGAATTTCAGAAATGTAGACATTTGTTTTATGTGGATGATGACGAATGATTGATGTTTGTCTTTGCAAATTTTTCATAAATTTCTACTATATTGTTTTATGCAAGATGTTTTACATGACTTATTTACATTGCTTTATGTGGAAAAATTTAATTCCTTAGTTATTATTAATTTAAAATTTTTATGGACAGCATGGTTTATTTGTTTGAAAGTTAAAATCTTAGAAAAACAACCTCATTGACCTTACAAGTGCAAGCATTATATTAGACAGTGAATGCTTAAAGTGTTACTAGCTGTTTAATGGATTTTAGAATTAATGGTTAATTCTGCACCCTGATTTTTACTTTTAAGAATGTACTGTAGAGTGGTGGTAGTTGTGAGGTAGAGCTGTAGGTGTCCACCGACTGGATCCAGAGTAGAGACAGTCTGTGGGCCACCAAGCCCTTTACTTGGAGTGGAGTTTAGATTTTGTCAGACTGGCAGCACTTGGCATGCTAGTTTTATCAGCAGCCTTTTCCAGAAATGCGACTAATCCATGTCAGTGACCCTTTAAAATCTCATTTGAAATGTTCAGCTTTATTTTTTGGGGGTAGAATTAAGAACATGGTCAAAATATTTATTAGTGCCAATTAAAGCCAACAGTACTATTCTTTGCCACCTTTAAGAAGGGGACGTTAGAAATTTGAAAATAAACAATTTGTATGAATATTATAAAGCTGTTGATTTGTTATACTGTATCTAGACATTAATATACATAGATTATGTTTTATTTCTTAAAATATATTTGCAAAATGAAGTTTATTTTTAAAAAGCTGTCTTAAATCTGCCTAGTAGCTTATGTATTACTTAAATACTACTTTAAAGTTTAAATATGAGAGTTTAAAACTGATATAGAGATGATCAGACATTCTTAATTGGGATGTAAAATGGAATTTTAGGGCAATTTGCTTTGGTTTAGTCTCTGAGGCTGTGTTTATTATTATTGTTATTATTATTTTACTACTTTTATATTTTTATTTTCAATCCAGTCTAGTGTTTTTATAAGTAGTTTTATTGAAAATGAATTGTTCAGAATCTTAAAATTTGAGTCATGTAAGTAAATAGCTTACTAAAAGGAATGGTTTTTAATAATTTCATTAAGTTATAAATTTTATTTGACTCTCTAAGATTATTTAAATCCAATGTCAAAATATTTAATTTTATATAAATAAAGAAATGAATTACAATTGTGTTAAAAAATCAGAATTGATCATTATAAGAATATTAGCAAAATTGCTGCCTTAAACATCTTCCAATTTTTCTTATTAATGTATGTCAATTGTTTGCAGATCCTGTGGTATTGTGGAAATTCCCAGAAGACTTTGGAGACCAGGTTGGAAACATAATTTAAAAACATTTTAAGTTGAAATATCACATTATTACTGTGAACTACTGATACTGTATATGAATAGCTGCGATTGTTTCTTGATGTTTCTTGATCAACTTTGAGAAAGAAAAAGTGTGGAGAATATACAGAAGAGTTTTTAGAAGTGACCAAATGGGTATTAACTTTGTAGACCAGGCTGGCCTTGAATTCACACAGATCCCAATTTGTCTGTGTCCAGAGTGCTGGGACTAAAGTTGTGCATCGCCACACAGAGCATCCTCAGGGTCTTTAAAATTTTTTATTATCACTTATTCATTGTATAGAACACTAGGTTTCATTATGGCGTTTCAAACATATGTAAATACACTTTGATCATCTTCAATCCCCTGTTGTCATAGCCTGCTCCCTCATCCTATATTCCCAGGCTCTACCTCCAATGACTCCTTCTACTCTTGTATGTGATTTCTGTTGTCTTGATTACTACTGTTAATATAAGCATACATATAAATATGTAAATATAAACCTACTGAGTCAAGTTAGTGTTGCTCAAGTGTGTGTTTTTAGGGCTGACCAGTTGGGATTGGATAACAGATCAAGGGGCTCATCCCTGCGGAAGGTTGAATCTCTCTCTTAGAGGTCACTAATTGCCTGTAGCTCTAAATCTAGTGGTGGGGCTTTAGGAGAGTTCCATCATCCACATTGGCATGCTGACCTCATTTTCCTGGACCAGGTCTTGTTTGGACTACCATATTGCTAAGATTTCTCCTTAATCTTAAACCCCAGCTTGGAAGTTAGTTCTTCTAAGGCTTCCTTGAGCTTCTACGGCAACCTGTGTATGATCTTGTAGCAGGTAACTCATGTTCTAGGAAGGCTTGTCCAGGAGCTCTGTGTAAGCTTCAGTTTAGAAAGGTGTTAGAAAGAGCCTGGGAATATAGTATGAGGGAGCAGGCTATGACAACAGGGGATTGAAGATGATCAAAGTGTATATAAGGATATGGTAAATCTGGTGGAGTTTCACTAAAGTGTGAGTAAACAGTATAGCTTGATGAGGAGTTTGCAGCTTGAAGGTTAGGGTGCTCACCACTGACTCGTGACAAGTTCCTGACCAGCTCCCTCCGTTCATTTCCATAGAATAACGTGGCTCTTAGAAATGCTTTTGGAAAAGGGCACACACCACAGTCACTGTCATCATGTCAATAAGTTAGTAACATGCCGTTCATTAGCAAGCCCTGTAGGAAGTCTCTGGAAAGTTTACATTATGTTAAGTTTATCATAGGAAAAGAAACACTTTCATGTATGCATTTCGGCTGTATCTTTTTGAGGCTTTCTAATGTGGAGGCTGCTAGCTAGCTGCCTGACAGTCAAACTGGAACTTCACAGTCTTCTATGTTCAGCAAGTGTAGCTGTCTTACTGTGTGGTTTAGAAGGAGCGCTTCTTGATCATGCGCCCATTTACAGCTGTACTTACTCATTCATTTTTCTCTCCCTGTTTGCTTTAAAAGGGATTTGGATAATGCAAAGCTTTTCATGAGTAAAACTGAGCAGCATTGGTATCTGAGTATTTTGTAATTTTATTTAGTTCTGTGAAGATTTTTATTTATGAAGATCTAAATTACTCAGATATAATTTATTGATTCTAGTATTAGAAAATAATCAGAAACAGTTATGGACTATTAAATTAACTTTTAAAACTGAGTGTTTTAAAATAAACCAATTTTTGATATGAAAGGAAAGTTTATTTCACTACTCTTATGAGACTGTATATGCATACACATGCATATATTTCTTGTGTATACATATGACAAATTGGTTAAGTTTTAAGGATATTAGGATTTGTAATGAGAATGGATAAATATAAAAAATTTTAATTGTATTTAAAATTTTACTTTGTTTCATATTCCAAACATTTTGAAACTATTTTAGTAACCTTAAAATGCCAATTCTGTCTTGTTAGTATGCTTTTGGTAGGAATATACAGTGTTATGTTCTTGCTATATTGCTGTGTCTCAAGAAGAGAACCAGACTGTCAACTCTTATAAGGAGATTTATTTCCTCTGCCAGTAAAATGTTAGAGAATTTAATAGAAAACATGACCACACTCTTATTTTACTGTATATTTGTTTTATTCTGAATTGTTGAAATTAAAATTTTCATTGACAACTGTAGGAAGTTAATTTTGAAAGGCAATGCTGTTTTCTATATTTGGTCTTATGGATTAGGTATTTGCTGGCACAAATTGTGCTTTCACAAATTCACAATGAAAAAATATTTAAGAAACATTTGAAGCCTTGTAAAAATGACATAACTGCTCTGCCGAAGAGTGAAAAGTTTCACTTTAGTGAGCGTCTAGAGGCAGCGTCTTCATGTTTATTCTTACGTCAGTGAAATTATTATATTCTAACTGCAGATTATTTAGTCCAGATAGGAAGGCCTCACTGTGCACTGCAGCCTCTGGGAATAAAGTCATGTGTGATACAGGTGGAAATACATACAAGTTTCTTACAGAAACATTTTTGTCAGCAAAAGTAAAGTTGGGCTTTAGTTCAGCGTGTGAGAGATGCAGAGTGGGCAGATGACTTTTCCAGAGTGACATAATCTTCCCAAACAGATTGAGCAGTGTGCAGTCCTGTGTGGAGGGTTGGTCAGTTTGTTCGGAACTCTACATCTAAGTTTTCATTTAAAATAAAAGAAGGTGACGATGGTTGAATATGAAAAGATGGAAACATAGTAAGATACCTAGATGGTACTTGATGGAAATAATGACTCTTCAGACTGACATACACTCCTTGGTTCACATGGACTATGTTACTTTGTAATCAAGCCTGCTTATATCTGCATGCTGCTTTAAAAATGAGTCTTAAGAAAATTCTGTAGGTTTAAGTTGAGTTGGGGAAGACTTGAGTCCCCACTAACTGATTTCACCCTTCTGTATTTGATGATTGTTTGCTCCTTTCTCAGTGCATCGTTGGTAGATATGCTTTTGAGAAGAATAAGGTTGCTCATTGGTATTTAAGGTTTCTGCCTGAAATGCAGTTTGGAGAGCAAGTGATGGGAAGATACTTTATATTAAAAAACCTAGATTTAAAAACAGTCTCTATCAGCTAAAAATACTGAACTTGGTCAACATATGGTACGAGCTAGCCTCATGCCCACCAGCTCTTTTGTTATCTTGTTATTGTTACAGGGCTTAATGACAGTTGTAAGCCATAGTTGGGGATGTGGGGGTTAGTCCTCCCTGGGGAGAAGAGGAGGAAACTGCAGTGTGGATTATGGAAATATGGATTGATCTCAAAAGAAACCTCCTTTTAAAGAAAGGGGCTCACTCAAAGAAAAGCTCAGAGAAACTGGTGAAAAGATGATGGAATATGATGTAAAAATGATCACTTGAAATCTTCCTTTCATTCCCAGCTGCTGCATTTTGGAGAAAAGAAACACATTTGTATATTAAGGGAGAACTAAGAGAGCCAGATGAATGGCATTATTTATTAGGTATATTTTCATGTTGATTCAGATAAATTATGTGCATTTTAATAGATTTTACATATGCCAGACATTTTACATTGTGAAAAGTATAATGTTAGGATGTTTAATATGAATATTTCAAGGAGACCACTAATTTTGGCCCTTTTTATATAGACCTATTTGCAAACATCAGCTTCTAGGTTCATATATAATATGCTGACTTCTTTAACTGCTTGTACTAGTGAATATTTTATTTAAAATGTGAATTGTTTTTTTTTCTTTTAAACCTAATTATCCAAATATTATACAATTTGATGTTTATCTCATTATATTTTATCCATGATTATATTTTATTTTGATTTGTACTGAATAATAAAACACACATTTATTTGAAGCCTGCTTGCTTAGATCAAGTAACGCTAAGTTCTAACAGTCATGTTTTACAAAACATAGACACAAGGATTCATGTAGCTTTACTTAGTTTTTGATATACTTGTACACAAAGAAAATCAAGCTTGTGAATTTTGCAATTCAAAACTAGTGGAGAAATAGCATTTACGTGTAGGACAGAGGCATCTAGAAGTGTAGGAAGACCACAGCTTTAAGGTCAAGTGTTTCCAGTTTAACTGTCCTAGATATTCTACTGCAGGTTGGAGGAGGATGAAACTTCTCAGGCAAGGGTGGGATTATAGGATTCACTAGTGCAAATAAACCTGGGAATAAGGTTTAAGGACAAGGATCTCAGAGATACTTCTACAGAACCCTCCATAGTGAAAAGGGCTAGTTTGATAACCTTACCTGTAATGGCTTTTTATAGCTATTTTTATTCTGTAAGAGATGTACTGACTTTTATGTTTTATGACTCCTGATGACCATCTTGGACCATTTAATAGTTTGCATTGCAAACTGAAGAATTCAAAAAGCTTCTTTTGGATTATTGATCAAATTAACTCAAGAGGAAAACTTTGACTAGATTATTGATCAGGTAGGAAATAAGGAGGGAGAAGAATCATGTTATATATAGCTCCAAGTTTTAAGATTTAGGGAATAGAAGAACTCACAAGAATTTAAGGCACAAGATCTGGTTTAAACAACTGCCAGAGAGTTAGTGTGAAATATGTGAACTTGGTGTTAAGAATACAAAAGTAACTGGTCTGCTTGATGACAAACTTTGTGCTTATGCTTCCTGCTCTTAGTGTAAAAGAAATAACTAACGATAAAGGGCATTTAAGTAAAGTGTTTCCACATGCTTCATTGACGCCCTAGGAAGTAACTTACGGCTAGGAACGTCATTCAGACATGGTGACTTCTTTGACTGCCACTGTCGTTGTTCAAACTGCACTAAGGAAGACTCATATAGACAACAGGAAGGGTGTGTCCGCATTTTTCTCTGGAGCCTTTGTTTCGTAGGAATAAGTACATGGGATGTACCCACTGTATGCAATTCAAGATACTGTGATTCCTGAGCGAAATATTTAGTAGACCTCTGGAACTTACTCAGCTCGCACAACTGAATGTTACACTGTCTCTGGTGAGCACCATCTACTTCGTGCTTCTGTGAACCTTGCTATTCTAGAGGCTTCTTTGAATTTTCTGAAAGATGTTTGTTTCGCTTAGCATGATTGTCCTCAGAGTCAATCTGTGATCTTTTATGATAGGAAAAATTTAGAATAAGAACCACATAGTATTAAATGAGGTGAAAACTTGCTTAGTACTAGAGACTAAGGGGCAATATAGATAGACACGGGGAAAGACCACACTGGCCTATGGCCAACATTCACAACCTGACCTATGAAGATGAGACCAGCTTTTGTGTGGCAGTCCACAGGGGACTTTTCTGAGTCAGGGCCAGCATTCATGAAGGATCACCTAAGGATATTACTATTACCTGTGACCTGACCTCAAAAAGGAATGCCCAGGTTTGTAACAGACATCAGTGAGCCCCAGAAAGGAATTCTTGAAGACTTGAGGCAGGAATTTGTGTGGAAGCTGGATTGTATTAGATCTCTATACCCTTACCTAGCCCCTCTTCACTTTTACCCTTTATTTAAATACTCTATTTCAATTTGCCAGGCTAGCTCTACCCTGCTCTGTTGTAGTCTGCTGTCTAGCTCCTTTATTCTCGTTTTTTCCTGTTTTCTCTTTTGTTCTTTATCATTTTCCATTGGCCATCTCAAAGAACCTAGGCTGACAGGATTTGTGTAGTCTGCAGGATGTTGAGATTCAGGGCAGTCTTATGGTTATATTAACTTACTGAATTTAAAATTTTTTTTGAGAGATTTAAATATGCAGCCAATGAAAGACAATATGTAAATTCACGTTCCTGTCTCTAGAGTGCTCCACCTCTAACTTAATTTTTTTTATTTTATTTATTTATTTATTTATTTATTTATTTATTTATTTATTTATTTATTGCTTTTGCCAGCTCACTAAGTTGAGCTGTCATTTGTGCATGTGCATGAGGCAGTCCACAGGAGCGTGGGAAACCTACTAGTCAGTGGTCACATCCTCAAAAAAGAGTGATTCTCCATCCCATAGCCACTATCTGATGCCAATAGCATCTCAGTAAGGGGTGGGGCCTGCGGTAACCATAGCTGCTGGGAATTCACGAGAGTGATAGACATGTCACGTCCAGAAGACAGTATTTCATAGCATTTCTTCCCATCCTTTGGCTCTTATGCTGTCTCTGCCTCCTTTTCCATAGTGTTTCCCGAGCTTTGGTGCATGTGCACGTGTGTGTGTGTGTGTGTGTGTGTGTGTGTGTGTGTGTGAGAATACAGCTGTCCCATTAGGGTTGAACACTCAGTTTCTTATGCTTAATACTTCGACCAGTAACTTCAGACCACTGCAAAAAGGTTAAGAACAGTCCTAGTCTGTGAATATAAATATTTAGAAGACAGTTTGACAGAATGACTATCTAACAGAATAGAAATAGCAGGCTCTACCTTTGGGCCTATGACCTTTATAGCCATAAGCTGTTTTTGATCAGGATTATAGTATCAGCCATGAAATTCCCTCCTGTAGAGTAGGCCTCATATCCAACCAAAAAGCAGTTGTCATATAACAGTAGTGCCAGTACTGGATTAGTGAGCTCCTCATATCTAGATGGTCAGTGTCGTACCACGCATGTCCAGTACTTGATAAGATCATTGATATATATATATTTTTTCCCAGAAGGCTGGCTGCATAGCACATTCCAGCATCATGACAGCTAGCCAACAGGGAGGTGTTTCCTAGTCTGTTTGAGCCTGACTTCTCTGTCTCCTACAGCCAATGTATATGGTGTCTTTAAGAGTGTAGCCTTTTTGTGTGGTTATGTTGGGTAACCAAGGACAGTGGCCATAAACTGTGTTGTTTTGGAGGCTTGTGGGGAGTCCCTGGCCAATAACTAGTAGAAAATAGTCCATTTCTGGCCCTGTGGCTTTTATTTAATAACCCATGTCTTTTGGAGTACTATTGTCCTCCCATGCAAGGTGAACCTTGTGAACCCCCTTTGTAAAAAGTTATATTTTGAAACTACCTCATTCTGCATAGGCTTTCTTTAATATGTCCTTAGTTTTGGTTGTCACGCCTAACTTGTCCTTTTACTCTCCCTTTAGTGTAAACTGCCTCCTGTCCATCATACCTTGTCAATACCTCCCCTCTTCTCTTCTTCTCCTGTATGTTTTTCTCCTCCACATGCTGTTGAGGTCTGAATATATGTGGCTTCTGAGATCAGTTGAGAGAGGTCAGGTAATATATTTGTAGACTAATGTACTTTCTTATCAACACAGTGCTAATTTCTCATCTTACTCTGTTTTTCTTTTCCTTTTTGCTTCCCACTCATTCATAGTAGCTAATGTATTACTGTATGCTTCTGTCTTATCATCATTCCTTTACTTCATAAATAATTAGCCTTTAAGTGTGATTATTTTTGACCAGTACTGTGTTTTCGTAATGGTCTATCCATTGATAGTAATTGTTTTTAAGACAGTAGTCTCTCACAATAATATTGGCATTCCAAATATTGTAGCAGGAAAAAAGTGATACCTCAACACCTCTACAATCTCGGTTCTCTTTGACATTGCAAACATTTTACTATATGAGAGTGACTAAAAACAATTTAGCCAGGGGCATAATCCCAAGGAACCAAGTCTCAGTGCAAATAACACAAGATATGAACACTCACGGCAATACTGCTCCTCTTAAAGAAAGTTACTAACTCCACAGTAATGGCTTCTAGTGGAAATGTCAAGATAAAATCTCAGGCAAATAATTCAGAAGAAATCAAAGAGAGTACATACAAATGGGCTAACACATACATACAGACACACAGAGACACAGATACACACATGCATGTGCACACACACACACACACACACACACACACACACACACACAGAGAGAGAGAGAGAGAGAGAGAGAGAGAGAGAGAGAGAGAGAGAGA
>JANHMN010000009.1:38469981-38500179 GCA_030674055.1 Rhabdomys pumilio
AGAGAGAGAGAGAGAGAGAGAGAGAGAGAGAGAGAGAGAGAGAGAGAAACCAAAGAGGATACAACAAACAAATTCTCTATGACAGCAGAGCAGTTTATGTAACAAGGAAGTCAGTACAGGATCTGAAAATAGGACTCAGCAAAGCAACAGAAACATGGAAGAAAAACGAAACTGAAAAACTGGAAACAAAAACTCCATTAAGTCATGGGAAACTCCAACAATAGAATGGATCACAGTGAGCACAGAACATTAAAATTTAAAGACAAAGTAGAGGAATTGTAGCATACAAATGACGACAAAAGATAAATTAATAAAGCGTAAATTGGACCCACTTGATATGTGTTACTTATGGAAAGAACAAATTTAGGAGTTATGGACATAGAAAAGAAATATTTAATGCTAAAGAGAGACAAAACATTTGAGTAAAATCATTGCAGAATATTTTCCAAATATAATTATGAGGGGCTTTTAAAAACAATAGGCAAACAAGGCCACTAAGCAACCTCTCCACATTGTATTGTAGTTAAAACTGTAAATGCACAGAATGAAGAAAGGGTAGGGAGAGTTTCAGATAAAGCATCACATGAAATGACAGGCCCAACAGTAACAGCTGACTTGGCAGCAGAAACTCTTAATTCATAAAGTCTTGGACTGATGTATTCCAAATCCTTTAAAAAGCACATGGCCAAGACTACCTCACCCTCCCAAAAAACCCCATCTGTTATCCTTAAAGAAGAACTGTTTTTTCCTGATAATAACAGACTATGAATTCATGACTTCTAAGCTGTCTTCAAATATCTAAAATACGTGAAGTACTCCTTTAAACTGAAAAGATAAGCATACTCAGAAGCTGGAGGAATTCTGACGCATGCTAGAATAAGTAGTTAAGCTAATGAGGAAAGGCAATGCACAAAATTTAATAAAGCCAACAGTATGATGGGCACTAATATATACCTTTTAATAATTCTGAATATCAACAGTCTCGCCACAAACTAGCAGGTTGGTTGAGAACACAGGATCCATCTTTCTTTGTTGCTCTGAGAAGTGTGGCTTACCATCAAAAGCTGAGGCTGCCTTAGGATGAAAAGGTGGAAAAGGTTATTCCAGTCCAGTCAGTGCAGCTAGCAAGCAAGTAGGTAAGTGTTCTGCTCCTTGACAGATACACTTCAAACTCGACCATTCAGGTGACCTGAAGACAGCTACTTCATGTTTTTTTTAGAGGGATATTTCATCAGGAAGACTTTAGAATTTTCTTTTTAAAAGTATTTATATTTTTTGAGAACTTCATATTTGAGTACTGCCTTTAAATCATTTCCCTCATTCTTCTTTTTCTAACCCTTCCTCCAACTACCTCACAAATTATTTTTTCTTTATTATTACATATATTAATATAAATCTGTAAATACAATCTGCTTTTTCCTTTTAGTGTGGATCATATGTTATGTTTTGGGGGGCTGACCACTTGATACTGAATAACAAATTAGAAGGCTCATCTGAAGGGAAGAGTGCTTCTTTTCCTCTTAGAATTTATTTCCTGCCTGTAGCTCTTCATCTAGGCATAGTAGGGCCTTGTGGGAGTTCTTTCATCCACATTGGCATCTCCACTGGTGTTATCATTGTTCAGGACTGGTTTGGGCAACCACTTTGTTGAGATTTTGTAGGTTCAGCTTTCCTGTCATATATAGGAAACATAATCTTACAATTATTCTGCCTCCTGTTCTATGATGTTCCCTGAGCCTTAGGTGTAGGGAGTGTGTTGTAGATGTATCACGTGGGGCTGACACACACAGTTGGTTGTTTTCTGCATTTTGAGTAGTTGTGGATTTTTATAATAACCTGAGATTCTTCTCCTTCATTTTGCCTTCTTCATAATTTGAAGGTTTGGACTTTTTATGATGTCTCACAATTTCTTTTTTTTTTCTTCATGTTTTTTATTGGGTATTATGTTTACATTTCAGATTTTATCCCCTCACCCCATTACCCCCACCACCCAGGAACCCCCTATCCCACCCCCCCTTCTGCCTCCACAAGGGTATGCCCCCACCTACCCCCCCCTTTCCCCTCCCCACTCTTGAATTCTTCCCCGCTTGGTGTTCAGCCTTCATGGGACCAAGGATCTCCTCTCCCACCCATGCCTGACAAGGCCATCCTCCCCTAAGTATACAGCTGAAGTCATGGGTGCCCCCCTTTGTGCTCCCCAATGTCTCACAATTTCTACATGTTCCTTTTCTATGCTTAAATTTTTCATATTTTTTTGCTTATTGGTCAAATTCCTCTACTTTATTTCCACGTCTTGATGTTGTTTCTTCTATTTGATACAATATACTTTAAGACTTTCCCCCTGAGGTTTTAGCTGGGTTATTGAGTTTTTCAATTCCATCTTCATTTCTGGTTGAGTTCTTGTCAGCATTTCTGTCTCTACTGAATTCAGGTTCCAAATGCTGGTTCTCCTTGTCATCTTGTTCAACTACATGTTTGTGGGTTTTTTGGTCAATTTTTCAGTCTTCACATACTCAATGTTAACTTTGGACTAGAGAAATGGGGGTGTGCACCCGTGCAATCCTCACACACTCAGGCGTAGCTCAGGTAGCACAGCTTGCAAAGGAGGCCAAACAGATCGAGCTGTTTGGATCATTGCCACGCTTTCCCTCTTAACACACACTGACTAAATTGGAATCCCCCCTTTTCTCTACTCCAAGATCAACACTGAGTCTGCAAAGGATCACTGATCAGTTCTCCATACCCAGTCTGAAATCAAACGAAAATTGAGCAAGACAAAGGTGGAGTTTATTTTCACTCTTTATGCAACATAGTACCCAAATTCTTAGCAAGAGTAAGGACAGAAGAGAAAGAAATAAAAATGATACAAGTATAAAAGGAAGAAGTCAAAGTGTCCTTATTTGCAAGAGATTAGCTTCTACATAAGAGAACAAAAGACTCCAGCAGAAAATTCTTAGATTTGATGAACACTGTCATCAAGATGGCAGGATACAAAGAAAAATCAATAGTCTAAGTATACCAATAGTGAACATGCTAAGAAAGAGCCCATGGACATGCTCCATTAGCTGTAGTTAGGCCAGATAGGGAGGATACCTTGGAGTATATCTGCCTCATGAAGTGAAAGACATATGCAATTAAAACTTATTATATTTAGCTAAACTTGGTGGCACATGTCATTAATCTAAGCACTCTGGAGACAGTGGCAGGTAGAGTTCAGTGTTAGATTTGTCTACATAGTAAGACCTTATCTTAAACCAAAACCTAAACCAAAACAGCAGCAGCAGCAGCAACAGCAACAAACCCTTTAAAATAAAAAGTTGAAGAACATACTAAAAATGTAAAGACCTTCCATACTCCTGGACTGGAAAAGAGCAATGTGATGAGCATAGATATCTCAACAGAAGTAATGTAAAGATTCAATGCAAACCTTATTATATACAGAAAACACATCTCAAAATCATATGGAAGCACAGAAGACCCACAGCCCCCAGTAACCCAAACCATCATAGCAAAATGATGGTGATTAGGGGACTTCAAGTCATACCACAGAGCCAGCCATGCAACAAAAACAGTGGTCGTGTCAGAAAACACACAGATCAGTTGAATTCAATGGAATGTTCATATGTAAATCCACACATCTGGAGTTGCCTGAATTTTACAAAGATGCCAGAAACACAATGCTTGAAAGCCTCTTCAGCAAATAGCACTGAGAACACTGGGTACTCACATGAAGAATAAAACCAAAATGCCCATCTTTGTGTCTGTCCAAAAATGAACTCCAAATGGATCAAAGATCTTGACATAAGCTCTAAAACTCTGAAATTATTAGGGAAAAGGAAAGTGTTTTAAGTTATAGGTATAAGGCAGAACTTTGTGAAAAGGATTCCAGTTGATATGGAGTTAAGGGCAGTAGCCAATAAATGAAACCTCATGAATTAGAAATCTTCTATTCAGCAAAGGAACTTGTTAATCCAGTGGAGAGACAGTTTATAGATTTGGAAAATATATTTATAAGTTGAGGAAATTAACATCAGAATACATAGGAAACACCTAATCAGCAAGAGGACAACTCAGTCAGTAACATAGCTAATGAAATACGTACAGTTCACAAAAAGATGCAAGGGCTAGGGGAAATGTTCAACTTCACTGGAACCAGATTAAGTACAAATCAAAACTCCTTTGAAATTCCATTTCACCCCAGTCAGTATGGCATTCAATAAGGAAGCAAATGACAACATACGTTGTTGAGAGTGGGGGGTGGTGGACAAAAGGCAGGCTTGTATACTGTGTTTGTGGAAATGTAATGGTGGTGGTCAGTATGAAAGTCAGTATGGAGGCTTTTTAAAAATGTGAAAATAAATCCATTATGTAAGCATTTATCCAGAGGACTCCAAGGTCACATACTGCAGAGACAATGTGTGTCAATATTTACTGCAACAATATTCACAATAGCTAAGTTATAGAACCAGCTTAGGTATGTATTAACAGAGGACTGGATAAAGCAATCACTGTATAGACGCACAATGGACGTCTTTGTCAGCCATTCAGGGGAATATAGGTATGTCTAATTCAGGCGCATACATTAGACTCGAGGTCAATTGTGTGAATAAAGCCAATCTTAGATATTTGCATGGTTTTTTTCTCATTTGTGGTTCCTAGGTTTTATATAGACATATATATGTATATATGATAAAAAATGAAACTGCTGGAGAACAAAGGGGACTAACTGGAGGGGGAGGGGATGAAAACAAGGGTGGATAGAATGGGGTGCTGTAAGTTTAAGATAAACAGTATCACTTGTAAGAAAAAATTAAAAATTATAAAACCCTAAACATTAAAGGTATGGAATTTTTGACTAAAATCTCTAGATCCTATTTGTTTTGTATACATTTTTATACTTTTAAAAAGCTTCTCTTATTAAATGCATGGGAGATAAAGAATTATGCCTCTGTTTCCAGGTACAGTACTCATCTCCTTTCGTGCATAAGCATGGTTTTGAGTTGTGAATTAGATCAATCTGAAGTGGCAGGAGACTGCAGAGATGTCACTGTATACAATTAAGATACACACACACACACACACACACACACAATCTGCTCTGGTTTGCTTTCAATTGCAATTTGGGGAGAAAGGCTTTATTGTATCTTACAGCATATAGTCCCTCATAAAGGTATACCAGGGCAGAAGCAGCAGCCTGGAGGTGTACACTGAAGCAGGAACCACTCAGGAGTGCTGTTCACTGGCTCACTCCCCTTTATATAGCCCAGATCCACCTACCTGCCAGTGGGTGGCACTACCTACAGTGGACTCATTCTTCCCATATCAGTCATTAATGGAGAAAACACCCCCACAGACTTGTCTACAGGCCTACCTTATAGAGGCATTTCCTCAGTTTTGGTTCCCTTTTCAAGATGGCCTGAGTTAATGTCAAGCTGACACAATCTTACCAGCACTATCTCTTCTCTATCCATTCCACACATCCTCACTGACTGCATCTGCCTCATGGATGGACTGAAGTCTAATAATGATAATTTATTGTGAAATTTTGATAGTGGTCAATTAGAATAATGATAATATAAACAATATTAATATTAGAAACACAGATTTGTGTGTTTTCTGTGACTTGAGGAAGGGTAAAGATGAATTTCATTTCTAATTAAAAACACAAAAGAAAACAGAAAAATGTGAAAACCAAGAGGAAAAATATCTTATTGGGCTTAGCCTGTTTTTTTCCCCATTCTCTTGAGTTTTAAATAGACTCTGTGAGTTTGAAACATTTCTTGAAGGATATACCACTTAAACAGGCTCATTGTCATTTCCTATATCCTCTCTGGTAATAAGGTGTGTCCCTGATTCAGTCACCATATGTTGTGTGCCTATCTTCCCTTAGAAGATGGAATGTGGAATGTGTCCTAAACGTCCCCTGGCACTTCACCCAGCTGCGCTGTCACAATGTGCATTGTGGGGCTCTAGCTCAGTCTGTGACTCAGAGTTCTGTGGCTGAGTTTAAGTTATTTTGTTGTTGTTGTAGAGTTTATGGCTCCTTTTATAAAGTACAGATAGAATGATTACACGTCATTATTGCATATTTACTTGAGATTGTACTCAGATATTGTCCTTACAAGACCATGTTCTTCTTGAAAACTTGGAATTAAAATTGCCAGATAGAATTTTTTTTTTTTTTGGTTGTAAAAGTGATTCTGAAATTTTTTTCATAAATTGCAATTATGGATATTGAAAACTATCCTCATATAATAGTATTTATATTTACAGTAAGAACTTTAATGTAAATTTATTATTTTATACTGTTACTGTGCAGAGCCTTCCAAACATTAGTTTACTGAAATTACTTGCGTTAAGATCCTTTGAAAGCTAATGAGACTGAATTCTGGTGCTTCCAAGTGTGTCTGTGGCAAGGTAGCCACCTCCTTCCATGGTTAGTTCAGGAAGGGGTTCTTGGTTTAATTAGATGACACATAGTAAGCTCTAGAAAAGTGAAGTTAGAGATGCTTTCTTCACTGGATGCTGGTTATTGCTGCTGCATCCTTGTGTGATGTACTGAAAGCTCATGGCTTACTCTGCAAGCACATAAAAAGGACCAAACCCAGCATGCTTAGTAGAGTAGACCAGGAGAGAAGATTCCTGGTTCCCAGAGGGAGATGTTGAGCTAAATAGTGCCTAAATAATCTGCCTTGTCTCTCTGATTGTGTGTGTTCAAGTGTTCATTATTATGCACCCTGTTGTTGAACAGTGTTCTAGCATCACTCGTAGTGTTAATTGGAGAAGCAGTGATCATCCACAGGAAACCTTGAGGACTGGGCCTTTGACCCTCAGAGTAAAGGAGCCAGTTACTCCATCTTGAAACTTACCCAGTTGTGGGTTTTTCTGTCCTAGATGAATAAAGTCTCAGGAGTGGAGGTTTGGAGGTTAACTGAAAGAGGGATTCTGTCAAATGCAGCTCTAGGGGAGCAGGCTAGTTATGACATTGAGTTGATGTTCTTGGTGGATGATTGGTTATGTATGGGAGAGAGGAGGGCTCTAAATGATGCCGTATTTTTGGTTTGGGTATGTTTAGAGATGATTCTGTCACTGTATATTTTCAAGGCCTGCAACTCAGAAAAATTCAATTCTAAACAGTGTAAATGTGAGATGTTGGACTGTTCAGAAAGCGATGTGGGGAAGTATATATGGATAATTATGGACTTCATAAAAATTCCTAAACTGTACGAAGTTGGAATGCATAAAGTTGAAGTCACTGGTGTAGACCACATTTCCTATGCAGAGCAGGAAAGGGATTACGGAGCTCAGAGAGCAGGACCATTTGTTCCTGAGGAAGTGGTGGGGAAGTGGAAGCAGGTTACAGAAATGATGCGCTTGTTTCATCTTACAGCCTGGCCAAGGCAGATCTAGGGCTTTGTTGTGGACTTTAGAATATTTAAGAAAAGGTTGTTTCTTAACTGCTTGTTTCAGCTTAGACTGCAGGGAAGCTTCCCTGGTGAGCGGACTGTCCATCGAACAGGGTGTTTTCTCTTTCACAGCAGTGGCTTCTTTACAAGGCTATAAGTGAGCTGCATACTTACATCCAATAAAGAAGTTTCCATGAATTATTTCTAATCATTAATATGATAGTTTAGCTGTCTTATTTCGGAACTTGTATAGGCTATCCATTATTGCCCATTGGGATTTTCCTCTGGATAATTTCATATTCTATCTAGTTCATTCTTTGTGTTATTTCTGTTTTTATCTTTGACATGTGTTAGCAATTATCTTTATGTGAGAATAATATATTTTTATTAAAATATTCTGAAACTAAATTTTTCTTGGTTAAGGAAATTTCTGTAGCAATAAATTTTTTCAGTTACACAGAAAACTTAACTCATGTATATGGTGAGTAGTAGTATGGCAAACCTAACTAACCTGTGAATACATATCTAAAAGTAACTAGTGTGTGTGTGTGTGTGTGTGAATGTGTGTGTGAGTGTGTGTGTAATAAATAGAGAGGGAATGAGAAGATAAAACCTCAGTTATTTCTAATATATATAGAAGTATAATTTTCAATTATCACTATTTTTAAACTGATTCAAGGAACAAAAACTGAATCTGAATCCATCTTCCTCTCTTCAATTCAACCCACCCCCACCCCCTTATAACTTTAGTTTATATTGCACCTGTAATTAAGGAAGAAATCCAGTCGTAGGAGCAGTAGAAGTTCAGCTATTGATGTATGTGTCCCCGCTTATACTGTCAACAGCATAGCCGCTGTCGCTGACAAGCTGAGAGGAGGATTTTTTCCATACTGTTTATACACTCGTCTATAGACCTGCTGGCTGGCTGAATTTTAAAGAGTGAAGAGGTTTAAAGACTTGTCCCCTGAGGGATGCTCCTGCCAGTTGGGAAGCGAGCTGCTGCGGCTGTTTTGCAGAAGTGTGTTGCATGCATGTTGCTTATGGAAAAGAGGGGGCGTCTGTGGAAGATTAAGCAACTGAGTGAGAAGCTTCCTCTTTAATTTGAACATTAAAATTGATGTGAAATATACAGCTAATATACATATATTTATTGGTAGACATTGATTTTTGATGTTTTTTATTGTTTCTGAATTATGTGCTTAATTTTGTAGGAGTTTATCTGACCATTATTTATAGGTGTAGTAAATATGGCAAATGACTTTACATTACGAGACACAACATAACAATTAAGCAACAGTCAAATGAAAACAACTTTCCTAATTTGTAATAAGCTGTTTTTTAGTAATTTATTTCATGTCTAGTGACTTTTAAAATTACATTTAGCAAAATATTATCAAGAGTAAAATAACTTTCTCTAAACATGGGCCTATGCTCAAACTTTTAATGGTACACATTCATAAGCAAGCCTGCATACTTGCCCTAAGGCTTGACAGCTTTTTTTCTTCTTCTTACTGGTCTCTGAGTGAGTTCTCTTGAAGCTTTCCTAGGTATTGCTATTGGATTTCTACAGTATTTTACATTTAACTGATAATTGCAACATATATACCTATATACATTTTCCTCTCCAATTCAACCCCCATTATAACTTTAATAATTATATATATATATATATATCTTTAAGTTAAGAAATTCTACTTGGAAATACTCAGGACTGTGATTCCATAGGTTTATGTGTTTGGATCTGTTTCATTTTACTGGGTATTAGTTTTATTGGTAAAAGACATTTGTAGAAGTGACAGCTTTGCTAAGATATTTGCTCCTTTGCTTTTTAATCAGAATTTTCTTCAGTTTCTTCTCCTTTATAAGATACCCTACCTTTAATTTGTATGATATCTGTAATTACAGGCGGAACTTTAGATTCAGAGTTAAATTTTAATGTGTTGCTTAGATACATCAAAATACATTTTCCCTTATTTTTCCAACTATCTGACTGTTTGCACTTCGTTGTAGTTTTTAATAAATATCATTTATTAAAAATCTAAATTTTAATGAGATTATGTTTTAATAAAACATTGGTTTTTATATTTATATACTTAATATTAGCTATATTATAATAGATACTTGGTTTTATTTACACATTTAAGGTGGCTATTTGAAATAAATTTAGTAACAAGTATTGTAAAATATAAATGTGTATTTTAGAATCTATACAAAGTCCTTGAATTTTTTTAACACTTGTGTTGTGGGATGTACAGAGTTGTCAGGCCTGGTAGTCATTCACTCTGCTGCCAACTCCATTCCCTTTTCTCTGCCTGCATTTTTAATTGAAACAACATTTATATTTCTGAGCCAGAATCTGTGAAAAGTCCCCGTGGCTAGCCTGTGGTACTACTTGCAGCAGACGCAGCTTGCCCATATGGTGCAGTGCTCCTTGTGAGATCCATATGGCCTTGTTGAAGGGGATCCCAGCGGGGATGCGAAGGGTGTTAATACCCTTCAGGCCAGGCCTTTCCCTCCTGGGGCTTCCGGGCATTGTCAGTGCAATCTGCCAAAGCACACACTTAATTCCTTTTTAATAATCAATTATTTCAGTCTGAGAACCTGTGCCTTTGTCTTAAAAATACTTCATTTGCCCCTTGAAAATGCCTCTAAAAAGTTTTAACTGCATGTCTAAAAACATTCTAAAGCATCCTCTTTATTCTGAATTTGCATTTTTAGGAAGTTCTGCAGAGTGTGCCCAAGTTCTGTTTTCCCTTCGATGTGGAAAGGTATAGTATAATATAAGTTAATGATTAAGATAATGTTTTTTTTTCTTGTTAGCACATATTTCAAAATGATTAAATGTACATTTTAAGAAACTGGCATATATCTTTGTTTTTATTCTATGCAAATGTGGCAGGTGTGAAGTTCAGAATTAGATGATGCTTACAATGAAATAGCCTTTCAGATTATTCTGTCTTTTGCTTTCTCCACCATGGCCAGCTAGGCATTCTTAAAGTGACATTGGCCACAGGTTATGTTTCTTCTTTTTATATGTCAGGTATAGATTGTAAGGACCAGCAGAGAAAAATATGTCATTGGTCTTTGATTGGGACCTTCAGAAGTTCTTTTAAAGCTAGAGCTTTACTGCTTACTCCAGGTTCATCCTACTGGAAGAGCGTCAGTGCAGTGTTGTGACCTTGTTGTTAGTTGTTTCTAAGAACAGCGCCATCCAACAGTATGCTACTGAGAGCGGCTGTGGGAAACTTACTTCCCCAGCAGCTCCGACAATTTCATTGTGGTTATATTTTACTGCCAATGCGAACTGAACTTCTATACAGTTGGAAGTTAGCACAATAGATATCTCTTTAGAAATAATGGCATTGATTGTTTTCCATGTGACTGATCAGTATTACCAGTTTTGTTTTAGGAATGTACTGTAAAATGTTTTTTAAAATCATTTTATGAAGATGTTTTGCCAAATGTTAGTAAGACTGAATGTTTAGTATATAGGTTGTAAAGAGATCTGATAGTGGGATAGTTGATACTAACAAATATTGCTGATGAAAAATTATTTACTTACCTTATTTCTGGAGAATTAGCTGCTCTCTTGTCTAATTACAAAATTATAGCATTAAATCAATAGTGAGAATAAAACAGAGGAAGAGAAACTGCAAGAGGATATTGTAAATCTAATACTAGAGGACGTATTAGTCACTGGAAGATTTATTTGACATGTATAAAACTAGATATGTACTTGTCCTGGCCATTTATATGTGTACTTGTTCAATAACTGTTGTTTTGTGACAAAATAATTTATAGTTTTATAATACTGGTAGTAATTTATTTAATTTCAAAATCTGTATTACTCTTTTAAAACTGAAATTCATGTCATCAATATTTTATTTTGGGACAAAGAACATGAAATCCTATTATGGTTTTATGAGCCAGAATCTGGAAGTATGTTGATACATTTTAAGCAGAGGTAAATATTTTGTTTAGTTTTATATCATCCCTTGTAGATATAAAACTAAGTTCAGCATGTAATTTGGTTCTATTCTATACATTTTAAAATCAGATCAAACTTATTATAGACCACTAGTAGGTTTCTTTAGTAGGAATTGTATTCTTTGTGTTGGAATTTGATTATGCAGCTTATTGATAGTTCTAAAAATAATGCTAAGAGAAATAACAGTAGTGCGTGGTGTGAGTACATTGGGTGAGGATGTCAACAGAAGAAGCAATTCAGTATGATGTTGGTAACTTTAGAGGATGAAGCAACATGATTTGCTATCCAGGCAGTCAAAGATTGGGAAAAGTAGGATAATTTAGACAGAACAAGGGCTAGAAGTGAATATAGAGACTGAATCTGTTGATGTTTCCCCAGGGTGAGTAACCATGGCTGCAACCTCATGGTGTATTTTATGGGTAACTTACTCTTCTGACAATTAGGATGAACTTTGAGTTCCATGTGGGGCATTTGTGTTGATGTGCTCTCCCTGTGAGCTGTTAGAACTTTTGTTATGCTTGACTCATGAGTTGGTGACCCTTCTAGTTATAGAACATCATTGTGGCTTCTAGACCCCAATATTGGAAAGGTGATGCCAATGCCAAATAAGTCTTGTCTTTTTATCTTCTAGAAAATCAGCACAGAGTTAATACAATCATGTTGCTATGTCTTAGGGTGTCTCAGAATCAGGTTGGACAGCACTTTACCTTCGTCCTGACAGACATGGAAAGTAAGCAGCGATTTGGGTTCTGCAGGCTCACATCTGGAGGCAGAATTTGTTTGTGTATTCTTAGGTGAGTAGTTATAATTAAAATACGGCCACAAAATAGATTGTGCCTGTGTTCTGCTTTATCATGCTTGAAATCTCAAAAAATAAAAACAAAGCAACTTTTCATAATGTTTTTAAATTTTTCTTTACTTCTCCAGTCTAAATCTAAGTAAGATGAGAAATAGTCTTCCTTCTGTTTCACATACAGAATAAATTGTTTACCAATAACATTAGAATTTTTCCTAGAAGAACTAATATTTTAAGGACTAGTTATTGTGATTTATTACTGAAAATCCAATATTAACATACAATATGTATAAATAGGGTAACACTTAGTAAAGTTAACATGCTCTTTTCTGTCACTGATACACATGTGACCTTATTGAACCACTGCTGTTTTAAGGCGAAGATTGCAAACTTGTAGTTGGGAAGAAGTTAGAAAATATTGTTAGGCCACTGGGTGTTTTAAAATGTTTAAAAGATGTTGTTAACCTTATTCATTTTAGGAAGCTTTGTGTAAAATTTATATTCCTAATTTCTTTAGAGAAATAGGAAGGAGTATCTGCTCATTATAAATCTAACCTATTCCAGTGGAGACAATAAGCTGGAAATGAATGGGGTTTTAGGTATGTGATGATCTTGCTAGATTTCATAGTTCCTCCTGCATAATACTATGATTTGAATTGTTGGCAGTTGAAATAAAAAACATTTAAACTTAGTTCCTGTACGATGTCATGGTAAACAAAGAATCAAGACGTAGCCTATAAAAAGTATAATTCTTTATTATTATAATATAGACACTGGTAATTCTAGACTCAGTAGACAGTAACACTCAATTTATAGTTTAACATCTTATGAGGAAGACCTTGTTTATAAGTTACTCTTGTATTGCTGTGATATAACACCATAACCAACCAACTTACAGAAGGAAAGGGGTTGTATTTTGAACTTGTGGTTTCAGAGAGATAAGAGTCTGTTATCATCATGGTAGGGTATTCCAGGGATTCTCGCAGTGGGGAACTGGAAGCAGGGCGATGACAGGTTAAGTCCAGCATAGGTTACACGGTGAGAGCCCGTGTTGCAGGACAACTCCCCGAAGCACAGGTTAAGTGTTTTTAATCATCACTAGGAGACGTGTTGTCTTATCTACTCTTTGTATTATCTACTCTTTGTAAGATTATCAAGTATCGTAGTCTTGTGAAAGGAAAGTTGATAATAAGCGACTTTTGAGCTTTTTTGTTTCTTGTAGTTTTAGCTCTTGACTTCTTCCAGAGTCTGTAGAAATGTATCAGCAGTGTTGATGCTAACGAGCTTTAAAGATACAGAGAGTATGTTAGTGTCACTTAATCATATCACAAAAGGGCATGCTGTACTCAAATATTATACATAATTTTTATATATCAATTTAAAAATAATAAAAAGATTTAGATTTTTTGTGTCAATATTCATGATTATTTTTTGATATTTACTTTCCCCAGTCTACCTCATCTAACAGCTCTTTACAGCAGAAAGTTAGCTCAGTAGGTACAGGTAGTTCTGTTATCCCCAGCATCTACTTAGCATCTGGCCTCCAAGGGACTCTTAATAGTCTGAAGGGGTGTTTGAAGAATAAGTAAATGAAACGATTGAGAAAGAAAGAGTTACATATGTGGAAAAATGCATAAGCAAATATATCCTAGCTTAAGAGAATAGTTTATAATATGTTGTAAAATTATAAAAAAATTCAAAACAATAGTTATATCACTGTAAGTTTTTATTTAACAGGTTATATGTTTCCATATAAATGTTTATTTATTTTATGAAGTAATTTATAGAAATAATTATATTATTATATAATTGTACATACTTATAAAAATGTCTTAAAGAGTATGTCCTCAATTTTTGAACTTTATCATTAGTTTAGTTTTTCATTTCTACATTGCAGCAAAAATCTCCAGTTTCTGGTCAATTATTGTGCTTGATTAATGCAGGAATGTGATGTCTTCAGCAGCAGGGTCTTATCAATTTCTGGAAAGTAACCAACAGCAATGACAATATCCTGTGATGTTTGTGGGGGGTGTCTGTGGAACCTGATTGGCCAATATCTCACTCATCTAGGCAAAAGGATAACCCATTAATTGTCCTGGTTTTTTGATTTGCTTTTTTTTTTTTTTGCTATTTTTTATTTGCTGTCTAGTTGGGGTTTTGTCTCATTATAGAGTAACTACATTTACAATCATTTGTATATTTCAGGAAACTTCTACAGTAATCAGTTTCTATATGACATTTTCAAAAGGCCTTTCAGTGTTGGTCTATCACTCCTCAGTCTCATTTTCTCTGCTGTCCTGCTTCCTGCTCCATTAATGAATCTGCTTCCGTCTGTGTATCACTGCATCTCTAGTCTCTCCCACACTGTTCTCCTGATTTCTATGGCTATGCCAAATGAAATATGCATATCTAAAGTTTTAATGCTTCTATTCACATATGAGGGAAAACATGAGATTTTTATCTTTCTAGGTCTTGGTTAATTAAGTCAGACTGCTTGTTCCCAGTTCCATCCATTTACCTGTGAACTTCATGTACTGGGAAATGCAATGCAGTCATCTGTCTCATTCAGTTGTAAACTCTGCGAACTACTAAATGACTGTCTTGGCATGAATGTCATGAGAGTGACCTCTTACTTTGTGATTTGATTTAAGGCTTGCTCCAGTAGATGGAACCCATCCCTAGCTAGCACCATTATCATGCCTAAGTATCAGTAGCTAGGTCAGTCATAATACCCTAAGAGAGAATGTATTGTACTTAATCTGTTAAATGAACATAGCATTACCATGATTCTTTATTATTTACTATTATACCCACACATTAGTGTATCTCCTAGCCTTTCTGAGAGAAGCTTTTTCATTTATTAGGTGAAAATTAAAATGGGTATTCATAAGTGGTCAACACATAGAGAATAAGAGGTGGCAGGACATGTGTATATCACATTTCCTGCCCTCCCAAGGCTCAAGGATTATCATAGAAGAGGGGCTAAAAAATTGCAGAGCCAGATGTGGTGAACAGTTACAGGGAAACAGTGTTTTCCAGGCACAACAAGGAAGATGCATATAAGAAGAATTCAGAGGGATTTTGACATTGTGCACGTGAGTGCAAACCCAAGCCAGATAAAAATCTCAGCATGAAGTAGGGAGATGGGTAAGAAGTGCAACCTGTGGCTAGGGAACTATTGATCCTTTATAGCTTGTGAAGAGGGAAATTTGGTTTTCTTTAAGAGTATGACTCCTCGTAGGTAGACTTGCCATTCGCTCCAAGGCAGAATATTTAGATAATACATACTAGAGTGAATAGATAGAAAGAAAGGAGGAAAGAAAGAAAGAAAGAAAGGAAGGAAGAAAGAAAGAAGGAAAGAAAGAAAAGTGAGCACAAATTTGGGTGGGTATGGGTGTGAGGGTGGATCTGGGAAGAGTTGGAGATGGGAGAGGGATAAATGTGAGCAAAACAAAATAATGAAATTATCAAAGAATTAATGAACTATTATTAAAATAGTATAATAGAGCATACAGATTGGTTATCCAATACTATATGGTCAGCCTGAAAACACATACATGCAAGTAACAATATATAGACTGATCAGTTGTTCAGGCATATAAATGTATCTGTATGACAACATTTAATGTAAAAAGGGGGCCATGGATTTTTACAAAGATCAAAGAGGTGTACATGGCAGAGTTTGGAAGGAGGAAAGGGAAGAAGGCAGGGGGAATGGTATAGTTATAGAATAGTTCCAAAAAACAAAAGAAATATTGTAAAGTTATAAAAATTGTTTCATGTAGCATTTTACTGATCTAAAATTCTAAGATGCCGTCATTATATAGATGATCAGTATAATAAGAACTTTAGCCATTATGTTAGAAATTAGCGGGAATGTATCCAGATCATCTTTGATCAGGTAGATATGTATGGTGTGTTTGCAGGATGCAAGTTATCTAGCTGGTGTTGCAATGGACATGACAGGCACGCACTGGTCAGGGCAGTGCTGCAGAATTAAGGACAGAGGTGGGGCAGTTGTGTTCTGTGCCACTGAAATTTAAGATGAGGATATTAAATAGTGACCAGGGACAGAAAAGAATTGAACTGATGGGGTGACTATGACAGTTAAGAACCCAGTAGTTAGTGCTTTTCTCTGATTTCCATGTAAAGTGGAAAAGTGTTTTCTTGGTTGGGAATGTGATACATATTTCGAAAACTTTTTATTTCCTTGAAGTAAAGTTTGCTAGATTTGTACTATACACTGAAAATATACTAGAAAAAAGTTTGGGATAACACGAACATTATACACACATATAACATACATTATATACACATTTAAAGCTCACAGTCAATAGAATTTTTGTTGAAAGAGCCAGGGAAGGAACGTAAGAGTAACTACAGAGGTACTCAGTTTCCCAGACTTTTCCGTTTGGAGCAGGCTTACAGTTGGTGAGAGAACAGTTCTTCTGATTATGACTAGATGCCAAGGAAGTGTTATGAAATGTTTGCAGTGAGGCTGGCAAAGCCTTTGACTTGGAATTTTTTGTACTCAATACAGCTAAAACTTACTGAAGAATTTGCATTTTTCAGTAAGTCACAGAGCGTACACACATGCCGACAACAAAAAACCTATTTATATTTGTGATGCATAATGCTTGCAGTGTGTCATTTATGTTGCAGACTTCTCATGTGTCCAAAGGTATACGTATATATTTTTGTGCAGTTTATTAAGTTAAAGTGTAAATTAACTCTCAGTATTTATAATTTGCAAAATGCATGGATTTTTTAATGTGGTTCATAAGAGCTCCTGTAACTGTATCTTCCCTGTAACAGTCAGTCACTTTTATTCTTGCCTGATGGTAAATTGGAACTGCTCCCACACCACTAAAACCACGTGTTGCTTTTCTCCTAGAATGATTGTATGATACTTGCCAGTTAATACTTTTTAAATTTCTATTTATATTGTTTAATTGTTAGAAGGAAAATTAAAGTTCAGTTCAATTTAATATTAAATTGACATTTAGTTTGAGGCCTGTGTGTCTGAGTTCTTTTTCTGAAGTGTCTGTCCTGGTTTAACAAGATTTCAAAGCTGTCCTCAGAGATCACTAACTTAGGTCTTATTGCTTGTGTTTAGAATTGCTTTCATATGCTAGCAAAGATTCAAGAAGGACTCTTCCACCTCTAATTTCATTAACCGAAATTTACAACTATAAAAACGTCACCAAGAGTTCAAAATGAAATACTCTAATGAGGTAGGCAGATTTATGCTTAAGGCTTTTTGTAGCCCCCTTTGGTACCTGTAACTCATACCAAACTTGAAGACTTCCCACTCTTCCTTTGGACAAATCCCCTAGAAGCAGAAGGTTTCAGTTTTACACATTTTGTGTCAATTTTCTAGTGGACAAACAGCTTGTAGCAATGAGAAGCTTTCCTGTCCCCTAAGGAAAGGCAGTCGCCTTAGTTTTATTTGATTACTCTGCATTAGGTTCCCGCTGATCTCTCAGACTGGTAACAGTTGCTCGACGTTTTGACAAAGAGCACTTCCTTTCCTTTATTTAACCTTTGACTTTAGGATGTAAAAATTGTACTAGTGCTACAGTGGAAATCCAAGTGTTGGGAGTCTTCTGACGCCACCAGATGAACTCCTGATTTTGTGTATGCGTCTGCCTTTTTCTCTTGGCTTCAGTGGAAATTTAAGACAGTCTTACAGTTATCTTTTAGACTCCTGCTTTTAGAAGTGTAAATTTTATATATTTGCAAATCTATAACAGTCATGCAGTTTGTTGATGATGTTACATGTTAAATTTTAAAATATTTAAATGAAAAAGCAGATTTGTTTTCTACATTTTGTTGGATGTTTTAACTTTCTGGTCTTCTTGTGGTTGGTGCTAAAATATGTTTGTAAGTAGGGGAAAATAGAGGAAAAATTTAAGTTAGTGGTAATCAGTTTAAGAATTTATATGTTAGTGAAAATTACTTTGAACATATATTGCTTAGAAATTACACAAGAAACGACAAAAAATAAACAACCCAAAGTTTCAAACCCATGACATTTCTTACCCTGGAAGACATATATGATTTATAATATTTATTTTATGTGTTATATTAAAATACAAAGTTTTTGACAAAATGCTTTTTTTTTTTTTTTAAAGGGATGTTATTTATTTTGCCACGAAGCTGTGAAATAGAATCTTGTTAAGACACTGGGATTACTTTGCTCTTTGGGGAGCATCAGAACGCGTGTTTAGAAGTAGTGTTTTCTTTTGAGTGCTTGCTTCCCTTCTGAGTTGTGAATTAGGTTTTCTTCAGGGATCATTCAGGTAAAGGACCCGGATGAGAAATAGGTTAGGTGCCTCATTAGAGGAAATTGAGGAAAGTACATACTCTGAACAGCGCATGGCTTGCACGAAGGAGCACATCTCAGCTCTAGGCTTTTGTTAGAGGAATATTGTGTAGCCAGATTCCAGGTATTATGATTTCTAGTGAAAGAAGAAAATGAGATTTTTCCAAGGTATTATCTGACATTTAGAAACTGACAGTTTATTTCCTTACACAAGGCCATAGAACTGCTGGCATGGAAAACGGAGCCCTGGGCTGGCTGGCTGCTGCTGCACATGGCCAGCCTGCAGCCGCTGCTCTGGCTGGGTGCAGGATTGCAGAAAAAAAAGCCTTTGCTTTCTCATGTTCCCAGGTGTACACCTGGGTGTTTACAGACTAATTCCACTTGATTACGAGTGCTATTTTTATTAAAAATTGTGAATGATTTATTGCAGTGAGCAGCTCAGGAGAACCAGCATATGCTTGCACTTGGTTCTATGTGGTTATAGTATATGTTGATGTGTCAGGGAGTGAGTGATCTTTCAGAAATCTGAGTGTGTCTTAGTATTTCAAGAGTATATTATGTTCAGAGAAAACTGTTGGATTGATAATGTCATTATGAGTACTTTGATTAAGCTTGTGTATTAACATACCTGAATTTCTGCTAAATTTACTGTGCTGCAGGCTATGTCATTTTCAAAACTTTTAGTAATATAAAGAACATACAAGCAATCGGACCTAGAGTTGTCAAGGATTACCAAATTGTTAGACAAAATAATTAAATGGATCTGAGAAATTTTCACCTTCTGAACAAACTGTGGTTTAAAAGGTGCAAAATTAATGAATATAAAGATAGATATACTTATTTTATAATATATCACTTCCAAAAATAAGTCAGTAGTCTTATTAGGTGCTTAATGAACATTAGGTTCTGTTTTCTCTTCACAATTTGAAAATAAATTGCGAGTGGTAGCTACCCACTGAAAACAACGGAGAAGGAGAGCAAGGCGATTGAAAGGATTGCACAGGCATTTTGTCCATAAGAGAAGAAGGTTAGTTAACTTTATAATCGCTTATGCCTAGGAAATTATAGCATTTTTATAGTAGCCTGGGAACCTGAAACCAAACAATTCTTCTTTTCTTCTTAAGGTATTTGAGAGCAGGTTAGGTCAGAATTTTCTTACCTGGACACATATATTTGAAGGATGGGACATATTGCAGTTTCCTGAACTAGTAATTTCTCCACATTGGTAAAATTGTGAATATGAAATAAAAACACATTGAAGAATTTCATTGTTATGCTGTTATGTGTCTCATTAGAACAAATTATTTTTACTGAGAATACTTTTTTTTCATGTAATGTATCCTGATTATGGTGCTCCCTCCCTCTGTTCCTTCCACTTCTCCAGATCCCCTTCTACCAGGGCTAATCTCCTGTCTGTCTCAGTAGAAAACAAACAGGCATCTAAGGGATAATACTAAAATAAAATATGATAGTATAAAACAAAAACAAACATCAGAATAGGACAAAACAAAGGGGAAAGACCCAAGAAACAGATATAGATGCAGAGACACACTCATTTGCACATTAGGGAATCCCATAAAAACACAAGAGCAAATGCCATAGTATATATACAAAGGCCGTGTAGAGCAAGAAAGAAGAGGGAGACGGAAAAACAGAAACCATCCAACCAAGAAAAAAAACAGAAGAAGAGGAGGAGGAGGAGGAGGAGGAGGAGGAGGAGGAGGAGGAGGAGGAGGAGGAGGAAGAGGAGGAGGAGGAGGAAGAGGAGGAGGAAAAGGAGGAGGAAGAAAAAAGGAGAAAAAAGGAAAAAGAAGAGAAGGAGAAGGAGGAGGAAGAGTAGCAGCAGTGGTGGCAGCAGCAGCAGCGGCAGTGGCAGCAGCAGCGGCAGCAGCACAGAGTATAATGAGACAAGGAACTTCCAAAGATGCCACTGAGTTCATTTTCTGTGGGTTATCTAGTACTGGACATGTAGCCTACCCTTAAAGAGTACTTTGTTTCCCCAATAAGACTTGTGGAGAAAACTTACATTTTCATTTGCAGGTAGTTATCACTTGGAAGATAGCTTCTGGGTTCGGGATGGATGCATTTATCTTCTCCTATGGTGTGCAACTCAATTAGATGTAACTCATTCCTGGTACTGGAAGTTTCATTTGGTGACAAGAGATGTCCAGTTGAGGTTCTGCCTCCCTGTTATTTGGCGATTTCCTGTAGTTCACTGTTACATACGTATGTATTTTAGGAAGCTTCTACTGTGGCAGGTTTCCATGCGACTCTTCAAATGGCTCTTGATTTCAGCTGTCTCTCCCCATATTCTGCCCTTTACCTCCCTCTTCTTTTGCCTCCCCTGCATAGTCCTCCCATTCCGGTATCATTCCCTCCCCTGCTCCCTGCCCATCCACGACTATCTATTCTGCATTTCTTTCCTAGGAAGATCTAGCTATACTTTCTAGTCTCTCACTCCGTTTGCAACCTTTGTGGTTCTATGGGTTGTAGCTTGCTTATCATCATTAAGTTAACAGCTAATACACATATATAAGCAAATGCATATATTTGTCTTTTGGGGTCTGTTTTTTTCTAGTTCCAGCCATTTGCCTGGGATTTCATGATATCATTTAAAAAATAGCTTAGTAATACTATTGAATAAATGTATCATATTTTCTTTATGCATTCATCTATTGAGAGACATCTTTTGCTTGTTTTTGGTTTCTAGCTATCATGGGTAGAGGAGCAATGAATGTGGTTAAGAAAGTGTCTCAATAGTGAGCTGTAGAGTCTTTTGGGGATATGCTTACCAGTGGTGTAGGTGGGCCTTGAGATAGATCTATTCCCATTTTTCTGAGACACTGCTTTCCATAGTGTCTGTAAATGTATATTTCCACCAGCAATGGTTGACTGTTCTCTTTTTCTACATCTTTGCTAGCATGAGCTGTCAGGTGGTTTATTGATCTTATCCATTCTGACAGATGTAAGGTGGAATCTCAAAGTAGTTTTGACTTGCATTTTCCTGATGACTAAGGATGTTGAACATTTCTCAGTCATTTGAGTTTCTTTTGAGAAAACTTTGTTTAGATTTATACTCTATTTTTTTTAAACTAAATTGTTTTCTTGATGTCCAGGCTTTTGAGTTCTTTATGTATTTTGGATATTAGCCCTTTATTGGATATATATAGTTGGTAAAAATCTTTTCCCAATCTGTAGCCTGTCACCTAGTCCAAAGGACAGTGTCTTTTGCTGTGAAGAAACTTTTCAGTTTCTTGAGGTCTCATTTATTAAATGTTGATGTCAGTGCTTGTGTTAATGGTGTTCTGTTCAGAAAATTTTTCCTATGCTAATAAGTTCAAAGCTATTCCCCACTGTCTCTCCTATCAGGTTTAGTGTATCTGGGTTTTGTTTTTTTGTTTTTTGTTTTTTGTTTTTTGTTTTTTGTTTTTTGTTTTTTGTTTTTTGTTTTCAAGTATCTTAGTTTGTTTTCTATTGTGATAAAACACCATGAGCAAAAGCACCTTGGGAAGAAAAGGATTTATTATGTATCTCTGCTCACTGTCCATGGAGGGATGCCAGAGTCGGTACCTGGAGTCAGGAACTGAAGTAGGAGTCATGAAGGCATTGGCTTGCTCCTCTTGGCATGCTCAGTTTGCTTTACTAGTGTATCTGGTTTTATGTTGAGATCTTTTATCCATTTGGAGTTAAGTTTTGTGCAGGGCGTTAAGTATGCATCTGTTTGCGGTCATCTAGTTTAACTAGCACCATATTTTGAAGATGCTGTCTCTTCCAGTATGTGTTTCTGGAAGTGTCCATTGGTATGTGGACTTATTCCTTCTACCACAATAAATACCTTTCCATACTCTCCAGCAGTGGTTGCTTTGAAATAGGAATAAGTCATTTTGCAGAGGCTGTTGATGTAAAATGGAAGTGGGTGTGGCTAATAGTAGCGAATGGGTAAAGAGAAAGAAAACCTGGGTGCAGTTCTTTTGTTATCAGGATCAACCGGTTATAAAGAATAGCTACTCACTTTTCCTTTATCTGTTTATTTACTGCTTCTAAATTTCAGGTGTTTTATATACATTTAAATTCTTCTTACAGTTACTTGCCATGGTTTGAAGTATATTATAAACTTCTAAATACTCTGGCAGATTACTTGGCCAAGGAACTGGTAAGCTGATTTTTTTTTTCTTTATTGTTTTATTGTGTCAAAATATGCATAGTATAGAATGAGCACTTTTTGCCATTTTAGATTGTAATTTTATGGTATTTATCACAGTCATATTGTTTTTAACCACCAGTACAGCATACCCAAACAAACCCAAATTCTGTATTCAATGAATTATAATTTACTACTTCATTTTCTTCTCTCCTCTCTTAACCACCATGACATCTATATGGCTTCTTAACTGGAGGTCCTCACACAGGTGGACCCATGTCTGTCCTTGATCCCCACACAGGTGGACCCATGTCTATCCTTGACCCCCACACAGGTGGACTCATGTCTGTCCTTGACCCCCACACAGGTGGATCCATGTCTGTCCTTGACCCCCACACAGGTGGACCCGTGTCTGTCCTTGATTCCTACACAGGTGGACCCATGTCTGTCCTTGCTGATGTCACTTAGTACATTTAAGGCTCCAGTCTTGTGCTGTTGTTATACAGCTGGATGATTGCACGAGTACACTAGAAGTTGTTTCCTCACTCATCTCTTATGCAATCAACCTCGTGTCTCTTGTGAATAAGACATTAACCTGGATGATTATTCAGCTGCCTTTTTCATCAGAACCACTCATAGTGGCAGAGAGCTATCCAGGCATACATAAATTCTTTAGTTCAAACAAAACGAAACAACATATTTTTGTAGTTACATTTGGGTTTGTTTTTTTTTTCTTTCCATATATCTGGAGGTGTAACTACTGGTATTGAGCTAATTTTGTATTTCATTATCTGAGGAACGACCATACATATTTTCTGCTATGCCTATACCATTTTACATTCCCATTTGTAATATCCAAAGATATATTAAATTATATTTGGTTCTTAAATGTTTTAATTATTAAATGATCTTTTCTTTGTTTCAGGAAGATGATTTGAATGAAACTCTTAAATCACTCTATAACCACCCAGTACCAAAGGCAAACACTCCTGTCAACTTGAGTGTGGTGAGTACTTCATAATTTGATTTCAGAGATAATTTATTTTCACATAAGATGCACACCTGATCCACCAGTTATTTACCAAATCACCCCATTTCTATGAAAATGTCAATTGGCACTAACCTTGCTTGGTGCCAATATCAAGAAGTAAAATCCATAAATAATAAAAATTATATAAATGCACACACACATACATGTATATGCACATGCATGCATATATGTTGGTGCATGCGTGCACTTACACACACACACACACACACACACACACACACACATACATACATACTTTTCTAAATAAAGGTAGGCATCACAAGATAAAGTTGCATAGTAATATGCAGAATTTCGGTTAAAATGCCCCTGTCTTTCATTACACGTGAACATACCTTCCAGGGTAGTTATGATCCCTGGAACTGTGATCAGCATTTGTGTGAACAACAAGCTTCTTGTGCCTGTTTGCTGGGTTACTCTTAGTGATTTCACTAGTTACATCTGCTTAGATTGATATGTCCAGGATTTGTTGAGGCTTGTTGATATCAAACATTGTTGATAACAAAGTTTGGAGGTTTCATTCATATCTTTTGTTAATTTTTCAAATAAGGTAAAATTTATTGATACTGTCATTATTTCTTGTGAATATGTTGGGTGTTTTTCTTTTCAAGAACAAAGAAAACAATTAATAGGCCAAGAAAATTTATTTTAGGAAATTCAACTTGAAATTTTTATTCATGTAAGACATTTTGCAGATTTGAGTGATAATGAAATTCTTATGCTCATAAATAACTGCCCTCATGCCTGTATTGCTTCCACCGTCAGCAAATAGCAGTACTTTCTAAGCCATTTCCGAAGTCCCCACAGTCAGCAGTTTGATTGAGATTGATTCTACACAGTTCCCCTTAAGTTCATTCTTGCAAAGACTATTAAACATTCTTAAACTATAAAATTCTATGTTAAAATAATTGTAATTCCTCACTTTGTTTGAAATTCAAACATTTTCAATGGACCCCATATGTATTTGGTATTCTTGGCAACCACTTTCCCTCAGATATACATGTTAAATTAAAATTATATGAAATTGTTTTCGTACAGTATATCATCTCTGACCTTCCTACCCATTCTATTTCATTCTCTCTCTAGCTCTCTCTCCCTCTTTTTCTTTTTTCCTCTACCCTCATCCCACTCTTTCTCAGAAAGAATAACAACAACAGAAATGGAACCAGAAAACAAAACAACCAACAAGTTGTTTTATACCCCACAAGTATAACAAAAAAATACTTTAACAAACCAAACACACAACAAAAAGCCATGGAATCTATTTTATATCGGCTAGTTACACCTAGGTATGGGGACTACTCTAAAGTGTGGTTGGTATAGCCAATGACACTCCATGGGAAAAAACTAATTTTCCCTTTCCCAGTAGGTATCAATTGCAAATAGATTCTCTGTTAGGAGTGGGACCTTGTATCCGTTGCCTTCTCTCAGTACTTGTTTTTTTTTCAGGCTCAGTGCAGGCCTTGTGCATGCTGATACGGTCTCTGTGGTTTCTATGTGCATCAGTCATTTGGGGTCTGGAAGACACTGTTTACTTGGAGTCATCGTCTCTTGCTTTTAAGCTCTTTCTGCTTCCTCTTCTGCATAGATCTGAGTCTTGATAAACACATTCTAGTTAGGACTGAGCACTCCAGATTCTCATTTTCTGCACAGTGTCCAGCTTTGCGTCTCTGTGTTAGTTCCTATCTGTTGTAAGAAGAACCTTGCCTGATAATGGCTGAGTGAGGCCCTGATGGCTGCGTATAGCAGTATGTCATTAGGAGTCATTTCATTGCTAAGTCCTTCAATAGAATAGTGGTTCAGTTTGTCCTAAGCAAAACCACCCCATGAGATGGACCCCTTCTGACACTACTAAGTGACTAAGAACCTTAAAATTTTTTTTTATTTATTTATTTATTTATTTATTTATTTATTTATTTATTTTTTAATTTTGAGGGCAGAATAGTGAGTGCATGGTGGGTATGTTGGTCTCTAGGGAGTCCAATTTCTAATCCTTCTGTCTTAGCTTCCCAAATAGCCAGTATACCTGCCTTCAACTTCCCATTTTATAGAGAAAATTTCTAAATTTTTGGCTGAGACTTTCAGGGTCATCTACTTAGCACTTAGTTTTACAACAATTTTTTTTCCTTTCTGTCTCACTATTTTGTCTCACACCTGTCTTGCCATTCTAGTCAGCATCTAAAGTGGGCACCATCTTCTCCATTCGCTGCAAAGCTCTTTGTGCTCTGGCTCTAGAGTCTGTCCTGTTCCTGCTCTTATGAAGTGCTCATCATGTGCTTGTCCATGTTTGTTCTCTCCTTTGCTGACTTTTGTGTTTTCATTTGCTGCAAACTGCCTAAGCGATAGAATTAATTTCCACTGGGGACTATGGAATGGAAAGTCCAGGAGACTTGGGATTTTTAACTCAAATTTGAAAGTCTTCAGGCATAAATGTTGCTATCTAAATAGGTTGTTGGAAATATACAGGAAAAGCTATGCTCTGCTCACCCAGACAGACTACCGTGAAAAAGAATGGAAATTATGTGAGAACTAGAGAAAAGATCACCTAAGGAGGAACTCAAGATTCCTAACTCATTGAAATGCAAATAATGTGGAGACCAAGGTTAGTTGGAATGAAGTAGAGGAATGGGAGAAGTGAGGGCAACAAAGGGCCCTGGAGACACCAGTCTCCTTAAACTATTTTGTTTATACGTAATCCAAATACACAGTCAATGTGATGGAGCGTATATGTGCTTAATTAAACAATAGAAGCGGCACTTGTAGAGGATGAAGAGTAGTGAAATCCACCTCTTGGAGCTGCGGAGATGGCTCAGCAGTTAGACTCTTTGCTGCTCTAGTAGAGGACCGCTTTATGCCCAGGACCCAGTCAGTGGCTCACTGCTACATCTATCTCTGGTTCCAGGAGAGCTGATGCCCACCTTTGGCCTTCTAGATACCCTCACCCATGTGTACATAAATACAAACACACATCATATAAATTTAAATTCATCTTTACAAAGTGGAGTATGTGCCAGTCGGCTACAGTATTTGGTTTTGGTGTGGTACCCAGGGCCATGTCATCTACCACTGAACTGTGTTCCAGACCTTATTTCCTTTTTAGTAAAATAACTGTACTTGTTGATGTGCTATGTTGTGATATCTCGCTGATTCTATTAGCTATTTTTAGATTGGATATGTGAATGAAATCAAGGTTATTTGTCTTGTTTCATTTAATGAAACATTCTCCAATTTCCCCATATTACCACAATTGACAACGTTTTTACTTTTAATAGCTAGACAGTAGTCTGTCATGTTTGTGCATGTGCATAAATAAAATTAGCTTTAAAATGTGTATCAGTTGGTGGAAGCTAAGGTTGATTTATTTCTTGGCTATTGTGAATAGTGCTTCCATGAACAAAGGCATGCAGTAGCACTGCATTGAATATGGGCTGCAGGTTTACTGATACCCTTTTTTTTTGAGTGCATAGTCAAGCGTGGGATTGCTGGATCAGTGGGACAATTTTGTTTTAATCCTTTGGAGAAGCCTCCAATGTTGTTTCCCATAGTGTTTTTTGTGTATTTCCATTTCCACCAACTGTGTATCCGTGTTCTCTTTACAGTTTTCTCAGCCCTTACTTCTTCTTGATTGCTTTAGAATATTTGCCAAACTGGAGTAAAGTGGAATGTTCCAGTTTTAGTTTGCATTTCTCTAGTGCTTGGTGATGTTAAACACCTTTCTGTATACCTGATGACAAGTTAGACTTTTGGATTAATAGTCTGTAACAGTTTTTAAATCTTGTGTACTTGTTTCCAAGATAGAGTTATGTAATTTACTAGTAAAATACATCGCTATGCACCCAGTGTTGTCCATTAATGATTGGCAGTTTGGGGAGCAGAGTACTTGTGAACCAGCCCTGGAGACTAATTTTATCTCACAGTTTAAACTGATGTTCTTCAGCATCTTTACTGGAACTCTTAGAAGTGATTATTGACCACTGAAATATTGCAGGTTTTGTGTAAAGTTAATATGTAAGTGATTTTTAAAAAGCACTTTAAACTGATTAAATATCCGCTGCCTTTCTACACACAGTGCAAAACTTTGCACAGGACATTTCCAGAATAGATTAGCAGGTCAGAATTCAGAATGTCCTATATAATGAATGTCACTCAAATGCTCTCAGTGGATGATGTAGCAACATAGGTTTTCCTCAGTACACTGGAATGTTTTCATGTAAGCTTCCCCTTTGGAGTAAAATACTCATTTTTCTCTCATAAGAACCAAGAGCTATTTATTGCCAGTGAGCAAGTTCTGAAAGATGACCCCTCACTAATGCCGGTGAGTGAAAAGGACGCTGACTTCTGCAATCACTCTTCTGAGATCATTATGCCTTTATGATTCAGTGTGGTTCTTTAGAAAATGGAAATGGACTATTAACAATAATCAATTAGAATTTGTTTTCTGTTTATGTTCTTTTCTCTAATTTTCTGAGGCACGATATTATGAAAAACACAGCCAAATAAAGATCTTTAATAGAACTAATCTTGCATTCTCTCTTTTCAGTAGTATGCTGAAGTACTCTCATTGCATGAGATTCCTGTCACAATTATTTCTTGTCATAAGATAATCTTGTGATTCATCTCATACTGTTCTTCCACCCTGGAAAATTATGCACTATGCCTCTGTGAAGGAGCCTCTGACTAGTTCAGCTCTGTTCAAACTGTTGTTTAGCATTTCTCGTCCTATCTTTAGATATAAGACAATATTAAATATATTCCTATATAACTAAGGCATTAAAATCATTTAGCATAATATGAACACAAATTAGGGCAGTTGGATGATTGTGCTTTGATTTGGATAGATAATGTGTTCTCTGGGACAGTGAAGTATAGAGACTCAATATCCTTTTTATGTAAATATCTGATGATATTACTTTGTTTAATATGGAAGTGAATATTTATTGGTGTATACATAAGGTCATAGTTTGGGATAGCAAATACATTTTAAAATTTCAATTGTTGAAAGATTATCTTTCATTATTTGTTTCTGAATATTATACTTGCTACAAAGTGTATATATTATAGTTTATCATAGAAACCCAGGAAATTTTTTAGACTCTTCAAATAGTCTGCTTTCATTTTTCAATCTATGTAAATATATATTTTGAAAATACATGTTTTTAGATATATTTATATGTATGTAACCTTTTGGTAATATATATATATATATATATGTAATTTGTCTTAATACTTGTGCAGATTCTTATTCTGCTTCTGGCCAGTTTCAAAGGCTCCTATTTTGGGCCCATACTTCTTGAATTAGACTGTCATTATTAAAGCTATTTAGATCTGCCATATCATCCAAGACTCTCTCCTACTTACCAAGTCCAGAATGTTAGTTTGGCCTTCACCAGTCAGTGTTTTTTCTTATTTTTATTGCAAATTGTACGGAAAATGAAATATAATCTTTTCCTCCTGTGCTCCATTTCTGCTGATAGCACTCCTGTTTCATCACACCTGACGTAACTGGACTCCCGACTATACCAGAGAGTGTAAGTGTCTGCGCTCTACTTCTAAAATTGTTGTTACAAATGTCTGTAACCAGGGTGGCCAATTTAGGGACAAGCACACTTAGCTCCTGCGCATGGCTGTCTGAAATGTGAGGAAGCATCAAGGCGTGGCTTCCACCAGTCAGGAAGAATGCTAACAGGAAAATTTTGCACTTTACAGTTATCTTAGTAAATGGACCATTGCATTTTAGACTTCCTCTTTGTAACTTTGTTTAAATCATCAGTGTCCCAGTTGTTGATTTCCTGCTTTTAATTTAATGCAGTAGAGATTTTTTTAGACTTGAGGATATTGTAAGAAATAATGCCTGTTACATTGCTAATTGTAGCTATACTGGAAATACTTTGTGTTTCTTAAAAGTTATCCAAGTTAGGATTTTTTATAGAAGCTCTCAGAAGTAGAAGTGATGGATGTCCCTCCAAGTCATTAGATAACCGTGGGAAAGGAAAAGACTCCCTTTAGGTTTTCTTAGAACATTAAAATAAACCTGTTATAAACCATCAGATGAAAGGAAAGTCAGCAGGAAGGGTCGTTCAGATACACCTGTGTTAACTCAGATGGGTACTGTTTTCCGTAAGTTACGTGCATTTACCTCAGGTAGGGGCTATTTTCATAGTTTTCAAACTTTTGTAACATTTGCTTTCTCATACATTTGAGTAGTGAACGAAGGCAGAGAATACAAAGGTAAACTTTCCTTGTGTACATGTGTGGATGGGTTTGTGTGTCTGGGTGCCCATGTATATATGTACATGTGTATGTGGGTGCGTAAGTAGGCCAGAGGTCAGCATTGGATGTCCTTCTCTGTTATCCCTACCTTGTTTTATGAGAAAGGTGTAGCTGGTGCTCATTAGTCCTTCTGAAACCCAACGGCCCCCAACTCCCAAGTGCTACTTTTATAGGATATGTGTGTGTGTGTGTGTGTGTGTGTGTGTGTGTGTGTGTGTGTGTGT
>JANHMN010000009.1:38500189-38512015 GCA_030674055.1 Rhabdomys pumilio
TGTGTGTGTGTGTGTGTGTGTGTGTGTGTGTGTGTGTGTGTGTGTGTATGCATGCATGTGTGAGAGAGAGGCAGGGGGAAGGGAAATATGAGTGAATTTGTGTAGGTCAGATGACAAGTTCTGAGTTTAGCCTTCTCCTTCTACTATCTGGGTCCTAGTAGTTGAAGTCAGGTCAGCAGGCTTGAAGGCAAGTGCCTTACCTGCTGAGGTAAATGAGAGCTCTAATTTTATCTTTCAATACAATTATTTTCAAATATTTTAAGAAACAAGCATTCTATTAAACTGGTTACTGAGAATATAAAAAAGTAAAGTTTTATGCTCTCACTGTCATACTTTGCCACTGTCCTGTTGAAGGAAACAGAATATAATCGTCCACAGTCAGATGGCCAGTCTTTGTGATGATAACAAATGTAGTTCGCTGTCGGTCACAAAGGTAATGGGTATGGAGCTGAGTCAAAAGGCGAAGGAAGCTTCAGAGAAAATGGGAAGCAAGCCTCTTCCCACCAGTTGACCACCACTCACTGAGCCTTCAGATTTTATTTATTTGAGATGCCACAATTGTCTCTTAAGATCTCTGCCTTTTACAGGTCTGCGAGATGGCTCTCTTATGTTCCTGCTCAAACCCATTTCAGGCTTTCGGATCTTTACCCGCCATCCTCTCCATATTCTGCGCACTGTAACATTTGCTTCGGACAGGCCTAGCGATGTAGCTCATCGCTGGGTTCTGTTTTGTTTTGTAGTGGAAGTCTAACAGGTGTATTAACTTGAGGAATCAATTCAGAACATCACAAAGTTATATTCGAGTATTGTAGTAAAAAGGAAGCCTCATTGGGTGTAAAAACCTACATTTTTTTTTAAATAACGAAGCAAAAGATTGCATATAAATCCACCTCTTCATTGGGCACCTTTGGGACCCAAGAGGGAATGGTGGGAACGAAGTAATCCCAGTGTAGCCTTCCAGTGTAGCAGTTTCACAGACATCGGTATACACGTGAACCCCCGGGAGTAGTTGGTTAAACTGGGATCCTGGATACATGCTCTAAAGATCAGGTTTCAGTTGGAGCTGGGGGGGATTGCGCTGTGGGGAGGAAAACTGGGATGTGTGTGGGATCTTGTGATTATCCTTTGAGAAAAACTTTATAGAATAGGTGGTGTTTTAAATGACAGTAGAATGGACTGTGCTTTTGTCGGCAGCTGGTATTAGATTTAATTATTTTTAATGAATGCCACTTCCAGTAATACTGTCTTTTGAACATTAAGGCTGATAAATGTATAAGATGTTTTCCCCTGTATTTATGTGTACAAGCTCCAACAGTTCTTTTCCCTTGTGCAGAGAAACCTGACAGAGTACTTTGTTGCCGTGGATGTGAACAACATGCTGCGACTGTACGCCAGCATGCTGCATGAGAGGCGCATCATTATTACCTCAAGCAAATTAAGCACTGTAAGTCCTTCAGGCTTGCGCCTCTGACTAACACATATTGAGTGCTTCACAAAAAGACCTAAACACGTCTGCAGATTTAGAATTGTGCTCTGTGTACTTAAAAGACAATGTCTACGTATTTTTAATATATGGTTTTAATCTGGTTCTTGAAGTATAAAGGTCTGATTTATAGAAGGCTTCTCAGATGCATTAAGTCAGGTTAATTATTTTTCCTTATCAGGAGAAGAGGTGGTGTTTTTTTTTTTTCCCTCTTTTTAAACTCTCTGGAGTTCATTTTAGTGCCTTGATCGCGTAGAGAACTCTTAAGAGCTATTATGAGATCTTCATTATTCACTTGTAGCTTTTTCCATTGGAGCTACTTGAAAGACACTGCGGGCCATGATAATAGCTGCTATCCTAACCAGGTAATAGCAGATTCATCTTTGTCACCTTGCGGGGCCTAGGAGTGGATCCTATAATAGTTCTGCTGTGGAGGAGCTCTTCAGGCTGATAATAACTTAAGAGTCAAAGTAGCATTTTTATCAATCACAGGTTTTATGGCACTCAGTCTGATGTCCTCCTGGAAGCTCTTCATTACTGTGAGATAGGCAGGAATACAAGGGCTTTTCTTAAGCTATACAAGAGGATTCAAAAGCATTTTGCTAGAGTTCGTAATTTCAGTTTATATTTTTCTTCACTAAATATGAAATTTAAGTATTTTCAAATTCAAAATGTGTAAAATAAATTATTTGAGTAAACTGTGATATATAAAAAACCATTATTAAATATTTTGTTTCTTCATACATTTATTTTATATAAAATAACACTACCTTCAATATTTTATTCTATAATAGAAATAAAATTCAGCTCATGTCATCCCAGTTGAGTCCTGGGAGCCTCTTGCTTTCCTGACATCTGGGACTTCCTACCCTCAGTTCTTCATCCCCCACTGGTACATACCTCCATTCAATCTCCTGACCCTCTGTACTTCTCCCCGTCTCCTCCCACACCTGATCCTGACCTCTTTTTCTCTCCCCATGCTCTCTCTCTCCCAAGTCCCTCCCTCCACCTCCTGTGATTTTGTTCCCCGCTCTAAGGAGGACTGAAGCATGCACACTTTGGTCTTCCTTCTTCTTGAGCTTCATATGGTCTGTGAATTGTATCTTGGGTATTCCGAGCTCTTTGTCTAATATCCACTTATAAGTGAGTATATACCATGTGTGTTCTTTTGTGTCTGAGTTACCTCACTCAGGATGATATTTTCTAGTTCTATCCATTTGTCTGCGAAATTTTATGAAGCCATTGTTTTCAATAGCTGAGTAGTACTCCATTGTGTAAATATACCACATTTTCTGTACCCATTCTGCCGTTGAGGGACATCTGAGTTATTTCCAGCTTCTGGCTATTATAAATAAGGCAGTTATGAACATAGTGGAGCATATGTCCTTGTTATATGTTGGAACATCTTTTGGGTATATGGGTTTGCAACCCCATAGAAAGAACAACAATACCATCCAACCAGATTTTCCAGAGCTCTCAGGGACTAAACTACCAACAAGAGAGTACACATGGAGGGACCCATGGCTCCAGGTGTACATATAGCAGAGGATTGCCTTATCTGGCATCAGTGGGAGGGGAGGCCTTTGATCCTGTGGTGACTGGATGTCCCAGTGTAGGGGAATGCCAGGGCAGTGAGGTGGGAACGGGTGGGTAGGTCAGGGAGCTCCCTCATAGAAGTAAGGGGCCAGGGGGATGGGCTTTGGGGTTATTGGAGGGGAAACTGAAAAGGGGAATAACATTTGAAATATAAATACATTAAATAAAAATAATATATAATAACAAGAAAAGAAATAAAATTCTCCTTTTAGAAAATTATAGTGTTTTAGACTACATAGAGTTTTAAGAGTCTTCTAGGTTATGACGTTAATGTTTAATTACAAGGGGGATATTTCCTTGGGCTGGAGAGCTGGCTCAATGTTTGAGGTTAAGAGTAGTTTTTCTTGCAGAGCTGGCATTTGGTCCCAGCACCGAATGGTGGCTCGTAGTGGTTTGAAACATCAATTTCAGGATATTTGGTGCCCTCTTCTGGCCTTTATGGGCCCAAGGCATACATATGGTAGAGGCAGATATGCAGGCAAACTTTATATACCTTAAAACTTTAAAAAAAAAAAAAAAAAAAAGCAAAACAAAACAAAACCCCAGAAACCCAGGGCATTTTCAAAGAAGTTAAATCACTACCCCCAAAGCTATTGGGAATCCAAAGTATGAAAGAAAACACATCATCATTCTTTGTTGGGCGCCACCCCTGCCACCCTAGAGTCAGACACATGCAAACCTGAGATACCGAGGAGGTGACACTGTTATAATCATCATCTTTTAAGTTTGAAATATGTCCATATTGAAAATAATTATGTGTAAAGGAGACTCTATGTAGATATGAGGAGATATCATCAGAACGTAAGTACTAGTGAGTGGTCCCAGTTCCCATTTCCTCTAAGAGCTGCTGAGGAATCCATCCGACTGGTTCTCACTCTGCCATTCAAGGTTGCCCACTATGTGGGACTGTTCTTTATCCCCTTCCTGCTCCTCCTTATTCTCCACACATAATAAATTCAAGATTTTAAAGATATTTCTGATGGGAATTATTCTCATGTTGACAAAGATTGTTATAAGAGCTGTCTTATAGTTTTAGGAAGTAATTTGTGCATGCAATATTTTTGTGCTGGCACTGTCCTAGCCACTATAAATTCAGCAGTAAGACACCCAAGGCCAGTTTGTGTGTTCATATTATATTGGCATGAAACATATAAACAGCTGAACAAAAAAAGCATCTATTGTGTCATGTGGAATGTGTACCAAGTTATAAACTATGAGTATGTACAAGCTGGAGGTGAATGGTAGGTTTGCGTTTTGTACAGAGTGTGTGTGTGGGTGGAATACATTCTAATGAGGTGGAACTCAAACAGATTGGAACAAAGCAGGGAGTGAGCTCTTTGGGTGAAATACAATGGCTGTTTAGGAAAACATATCCCGGGTTTTGAAAAATTCCACTATCTTTCTTTGTTTTTAATATATAACCCTGTCTTAATGATGGGGCAACCTTTCTTTGACTTTGCTTCTTCACACGTGAAGTGAGAGGAACAGCCATCTTGATCTGCTTGATTGGCTGTTGGGAGTAAGGAAACACACCAATAGGAAATGATTAGTATTATGTCTGCCTGGTATACATGGTCAGTGTTTATTAATGCAACATTGTTAGTATTCCTGATTTATTATCTTTAAAAAGCAGATTTTAATAAAGCTTGTTATTAAACAGAATTATTTCCAATGTTCAAGGTGGGCCTAGTATTAATTCTTTATGGCAATCCATGTAAACGAGTGATACCATCTCTAAGTTACAGTTCTCTTTTGCTTTAATTCTGGGACTGTAGGGCGGATACAATAAACAGAATTCAAATTTGCTGTTATAATCTCTCCACCCTTCTTGTGTGTGGGAAGGGGCTTTATACTGCCTTGAACAATTTTCTTGTATATGCAGTCTGAGTAAACGTCAAGGTCTTACATCATAACATAAATTAGAGGAAAACTATTTATTTAAAAGGATAGTTTAATGAAATCACTAAAACACACAAAGAATAATAATTGCCTTGGTTCTAAGCTTTTTACACTTTTGTATTTTCATATATTATAGATACTTTGTCACGCTCAACACTGATGTAGGAAGCTATGTTTTATAGCTCCTGGTTACCTTGTACATCTGTAGTCAGCATCTGAGTTACTGTTAAGAATGAATATGCACTAAACTGCCTTAACATTCATAATCTTATTGTTACTTTGTAAGATTGCTTTCCTTTGGCCATTATTCTTTGTCCATCATAATTTTCACAATTAAAATAGGTACCAGCCTTGGAACTTGCCAGGGATTTTCACTTGCTGTCATCTGGTGGTAGTGAATCAGCTAACTTGACGATGACTTTCTTCATATTATGTTGGTAGTGAAGATAATTTATAGCTTTTCATAAAGGAATAAATGTTATAATTAGTTTTGAGTTATGTAAAGCAGTTATCAATTCCTTTATGTTTCAGAACGTTTAATGAGCCCTTTCCCACTCGTATAACTGTGGTATAGTGTTAGTATTATAGTAGTTTCATGTGCTTAAGTGTAATGAGTTAGGACAACATCGTTTTGCTTGCATTCTTTGATGTATACATTGCTAAGGACACAGAATGGCCTCTGTAAGACCCAAACAAGCTTGTTGATTTTATGCATGCTGTAGGTAGGCAGGCCTAATGTTTTAAGGCAGAGTGAGTCCTAGAAGACAAGCACAACATCATCGTATGGTCTCATCTATTCAAAGCAGAGGAATAAATCATGGTCCTACACAGTTGTATCAGTTGACTTATTGCTGTTTTGTGACTGTAGATCGGGAGGACTGCTGTTTAAAGCCATGTCATGGGTTCTCAAATCAGTTAGGCGTGAAGCCTTGTCATCTGCCTCTGTAATTGTACCTCACAGACTTCCTCTAACTAGTCAGCTGGGGCTGTGCATTTTGTCTCAAACACCCAGCTGGCCAGCATCTGACAGGAGCTCTTTCTCATCATCCTGTCAGTAGTATGTTAACTAGGGTGTACATTTATGGTTTGTAGAAGCAGGTAAAAGAATGTATCTCTTTAAAGCAGATGTCTAAATGTTAGCACTATTTTGACCAACATATAACTGGTAAGTATCATCCTCTTAATGATGTATCCATAGCATTTATAGATATTTGATTGTACATGCGCACTATTTCTGGGATATTTAGAGTGAGTGGTATGCTATGAGTGCTGGAACTGTGTTAATAAATTTTATGTTCTTTGTTATTGCTGCCCCAGGCGTGCAAGCACATGCTCTTCTCTCACCTTCTCATTAATTCTATCAAGGGCATATGTAGAAAGACATCTTGTGATCAGAAAATCAGCTATTACATAGTAGTTTTTGTAGACTTTGACTAAGAAATCCAGAACATTTTAACATCATTATCTGCATTTGATATATTCATTTTTCTTCTCTTGGTAGAGACATGTGTATCTTCATTTAACTGAAACTTCAAGCACAGTATCCTTTTCTGGAGATTAAGACTGAACAGTTGTTGAGAGAACAGAATGTACCTAGCTTTGCTTCCTGATTGAATTATTGAAGTGCTTTTGCCCTGTGTTTTTCAGACTGCAGCAGAAAAGTACAGTGAAAACTTTGTATCTGGAATTTTCTTAGATGTCTTAACAGGAACATTCTAAAACTTTGCATTATCCCAAGATTCCCATAATCGGAATAAGTTCCTGAAACTGCGGATAACGACTCTGCTTAACAGTATATTATTTGACATATGTATGCTGCCTTTCTGAACAGTGCATTTCCATCAGAACTTTGTGAATATGACTAAGTGTGGAAGTGGCTCTGATGAGGTTCTTGTGAAACGCTTTGCAGGAAGGCATGTGTGCAGGGTGGTGTTGCTGGAGATGGGTGGAGGAGCAGGAAGAGGAGGAGGAGGAGGAGGAGGAGGAGGAGGCCTTTTAAAAAACTATTAGTACCTCTGTTTCCCCTCTCTCAGAGTTTCCTTGTTTCCCTGGGAAGTGTGCACCTTTTCCTGGCAGCCTTTGTCTTTTGAAAGTATAGTTGACCTTCAGTTCACACAGCAGGAGGTTTTATGTGACAGCCTTGGAGTCCTGTTAGCCGTGCAGTTACCATGCAGATTCTATCAGCTTTGCTTCTAAAATGCTGTTCACCACAGCATTGATCTTGGAGGATTTCTGTTAGCTCTGTTAGCTTTCAGATAGAATGATGACTTAATTCTGTGCTGTTGATGATTATAAACCTATCTATCTATCTATCTATCTATCTATCTATCTATCTATCTATCTATCATCTATCTATCTATCTATCTATCTATCTATCTATCTATCTATCTATCTATCATCGTCTGTCTGTCTGTCTGTCTGTTTTTGCCATTCTTTGGCCAAAGTACTGCTATAGATAACTTAGTTTCTGTATTTGTATGGTTTCTTCTTATTTTTTCATTTTTATGTTGGAGTTTGGCAGCATTTCTCTTTTGATGTACCACTCTGGTTATAAATGGTCAAGCAATTGACTATAGATGCTGTACTCAACATTTTCAAAGAGAACTCACTTGTTCTCATAATCACGACTTATTATTTAGGGCTGATTTGGTAAATGGCCTCATCCACTCATGCATCTTCCCCAACGGAGCTCTATAGACTCTGCTTCTGTAATTTCTTTTTCTCTGATCCCTGTCTCTATTCTAGCTACCCACTGCCTTAGTTAAGCAAACTATCACTTCTCACAAACACTCCTTTTTGTAACATATATTGATAACATCTTAATTTTCATAAGATGTTATCAATATTGTTTCTGTAACAGTTCGTAGTGTGAGTTAGTCATCTTTATGCGAAATAATTTAAAATGATTTGTTTATCACTTACTATGTGATAAGTGCTGTTGGTGCCTAAAGTTGATAGTTAAAAAAAAAAGAACTTGTGAAACTCAGGCAAACTTTCCATCCTCATAAAACTAGTGTGTGGTTAAACGAATCTGTCTGACTCTCAAAGAATGTATTCTCACCCTTCATGCAGTTTTGCCCTTTTATCATGATTGTCCTATAGAACCAAATATATCTTTATGCTTTTTCCTAGTATATTATCATTCCCACTAATGAACTTCAGAATTCATTTTTTAAGCATCTGAGCGATATTCTATAGTGTAAATGTACATTTTCTTTCCATTCATCTCTTGATGAACATTTAGCCTGTTTACAGTTTTTCTAGCTACTATGAATAGAGCAGCAATATATATGGTTGAGCTATTGTCTCTGAAGTAGGACATAGTGTCTTTTGGGTATATTCCCAAGAGTGGAATGGCTGAATCTTGGGACAAATGTATTCCCAACTTCTTGAGGAACAGTGCAGTGGATCTCTTGTTAGATGTTGTCACTCTCACGAGACTGTCTCTTCTGGCAGCAATCATGTACAGCAGGCTTTAACAAAAGGACGTTTCAGTGAATACATGAAATTATATCTTGCCCAGGTGTGTTCTCAATATTCCCTCTGCAAGATTCTGAATACTTTAAAATGTTCTGCATGCCAACTATTCCTATCCTTCTTACTTCTGAACATGTCCTCCACTCACTATGAGGCTGATGTTAAAATATCAGTGAGATCCTTGAGCTTTTTAATTAAGTTTCAGTTTCTTAACTTAAAAATTGTGTTTTATACATGAGTGGCTCATGTAGACTTTTTTTTTTTAAATTTATTTATTTATTTTATGTATGCAACTACACTGTAGCTGTCTTCAGACACACCAGAAGAGGGCATCGGATCCCATTACAGATGGTTGTGAGCCACCTTGTAGTTGCTGGGAATTGAACTCAGGACCTCTGGAAGAGTAGTCAGTGCTCTTAACTGCTGAGCCATCTCTCCAACCCCTAAATTTTGTTTTTTTTGAACAGTGGGCTTTGTGTATGTGTTTTCTGTTATGGGATTTTAATTTTTAAAGAAGCTGATCTAAATGTTAATGACTCCAGAAAAAAGTGTCAATACATCTTGAACTCTTTTTAGTTCTGTTAATTTATATTGCAATATTGATTCTTGTTCAGTATATGAGCTGACGTGGCTTAGGATTGTTTTGGCCTTCTAATAGTATGAGGTAAATGTAGGGCTCTCAATAAAAACAATTTTGTATTTACTGTCCGTTTTTATCTGTTCCATAAATGAAATTGCTGTGTTGGTTCCTGTAACTGGTCCTGAGGCTGTGATTGATACATATGACTTCTTGTTGTCCATCCCATCTTCATTTTCATACTCCCCCAGAACCTCACAAGGCTGAGATTTTTCTTAGTAGAATGACACAATCTTTTCTTCTTTAAGGATCTCCATGTTAGTCATGGGGATTGTTGTTGTCTTGTTATTGAAATTTTCCATTCATTTGCATTATGAGACAAATATCAAGAATTACCACAGAGACACCCCTGGCTCCACTTCTAGTCCTCTTTGCTCCTATTTTCTTTTTGTCTGTTGAAGCCAGTTACTGCAGCCAGTGGCCAATACTTCTTTAGCAAGTAGATTTCATGGCATTTGGGTTTCTTATAAGGCCGAGAGTAATCTTATCTGCCAACACAGAAACAGTTCTCTATTCTCTTAGTTAGCTTCAGCTGACAATTTTTAACTGATGGAGTCTCAATTGGGAATTGCCTTTATCTGATTGGTTTGTTGGCATGTTAATGTAGGATAGCTCAGTCTCTTGTGAACAATATCATCCCTATGTACGGGGTCCTGGGCTGTATCAGAAAGCTAGCTGAGCAAGCCAGTAAGTGGTGTTCTCCCATGGTCTCTGCGTCACTTTCTGTTCTGCCTTGAAGGCCGAGACTCACGTTGCAGTCATTGCTATAGCTCCAGTTCCACTTCCATGTTTTCTGGGTTGTGTTCTAGATGACAAGTGTTGTGTCAGCTTCCTGATAGACAGAAAAACATCTAAAGGTTGAAAATGAGAAAAATTTAGTCATTTGACTATGTATGAGAAGCTACTTCCGTGACCACAATGATATGATTAGAACTTTTCAAAGATTTAGGTGTGATGTAAAGAGGTAGAATGTATTTTTAGGAATCAGACATCACAGTTTACCCTGTGTAGTCTGAATGTGATCCCCTCAGTTTTATACATAGACCTTGTCAGTGGGACAGTATTACTTTTACAAACTGATAAAATTATGAGATGAGAACTGTGGTGGTTTGAATAGGTTTGGCCCTCATACACTCATCTGTTTGAATGGCCCATTGGGAATGGTACTGGTTAGAGTGGGCCCTTCTTGGAGTAGGTGTGGCCTTGTTGGAGGAAGTATGTCTCTGTTGGGCTCAGAGGTCTCCTATGCTCAAGCTCCACCCATTGTGGAATAGTCTCTTCCTGCTGCCTATGGAACAAGATGTAGAACTCTCAGCTTCTTCTCCGGCACAATATCTGCCCTCATGCCACCATGTGCTACCATGGTGATAATGGACTAAACCTCTGAAACTGTAAGCCAACCCCAGTTAAGTGTTTCCTTTATGAGAGTTACATGGACATATGCAGCAGAGGGCTGCCTTGTAGCCTCAGGAGAAGGGGATGCACATATTCCTGCAGAGACTTGGTGCACCAGGGTGGAGGAACACCCGGGAGGCACCCTCTTAGAGGTGAAGGGGAGAGGAAATGGGGGGAGGAACCCTGGAAGAGTGGACCAGGATGGGGGCAGCATTTGGGATGTAAATACGTAATTGTTTTTCTGTTAAAGTTAATTGAAATGAAAAAGAAAGAAAGAAAAAGAGTTGCCATGGCCATGGTATATCTTCAGCAATAGAAACCCTAAGACAAGAATACTCATGAATAGAATTAGTGCGCCTGTAAGAGATGCAGTCCTCTCATGCCTACACACGTCCCTTGTGTATGGTTACAACACAGGTGCCACACGTGGAGCAGGAACGTGGCTCCCATCACATTCTACCAGCTCCTGGATCTGGAACGATTCTACCAGCTCCTGAATCTTGACGTCTGTCTCTAGACCTCTGATAATGGCTTATGTTTATAAATATCTAAATATCTAAAATATTTTCTCAGAGTAGTCCTGATGGAGTACGATGCCATCCTAGGGGAGTAGAGAAGAGAATGAAATGTAAAATAGTATTTTAATTGAATGAAGATTTTAGAAAAGGAAACAAAGCTACGAAGCTGTCCTCTGGAGTGGCCATTCCATCTACATTCATACCAGAAATTACTGAAACCTGCTGCCACAGAACACTTTCTCCAGTGTTGTCAGTGCTGTGGGCTTTGGCCATCAGTGGAGATAGCAGTATTTGAGTGAGTCTGCCTGTTTGCTTCTTTCCCTCGTGGTGTGTGACAGCATACTCAGTTTCCATCTGTGTGTACTATTTGACGAAGTGTGTTAAGGTCTCAAGACTATGTTTGTTAAGTTTTCTTATTACTGAGGTCTAAAGCACTCTTTATATATACATGACAAAAGTCTCCTTTCAGGTGTGTCAGCCACTGCTATTTACTACTAATCAGTCTCTTCTCTTTCTCTCCTTCCTTCCTTCCTTCCTTCCTTCCTTCCTTCCTTCCTTCCTTCCTTCCTTCCTTCCTCCCTCCCTCCCTCCCTCCCTTCCTTCCTTCCTTCCCTCCCTTCCTCCTTCCCCCTCCCTCCCTCCCTCTCTCCTTTCCTCCCCTTCTTCCCTCCCTCCCCCTCCCTCCCTCCCTTCCTTTTTTCTCCCTCTCTCCTTCTCTCCCCTCCATTCCCTCTTTCCTTCTGTTCCATTTTTAATTTACAAAATAAATCTGTAGGGTTTTTGTTTGTATTTTTTTTATGGTGGTAAGAATTGACTCAAAG
>JANHMN010000009.1:38512115-38580085 GCA_030674055.1 Rhabdomys pumilio
TCCCTCCCTCCCTCTCTCCTTTCCTCCCCTTCTTCCCTCCCTCCCCCCTCCCTCCCTTCCTTTTTTCTCCCTCCCTCCTTCTCTCCCCTCCATTCCCTCTTTCCTTCTGTTCCATTTTTAATTTACAAAATAAATCTGTAGGGTTTTTGTTTGTATTTTTTTTATGGTGGTAAGAATTGACTCAAAGACCTTGCACATGTGGGTAAAATGCCCAACCCCCAGAACATACATTTGCTTTTAATTTCAGCTTCTTAGGTCTTTCTGACATGTATCACGCTTTTGGTGACTTGTCTAAAAGTCAAGCCCCAGGGCATATAGAGTTTTCTTCTATGCTACCTTTTTGAAATTTATAACTTTGCATTTTACATTGAGGCCTGTGATCTATTTGAGTCAAATTTTGTGAAAGGTGCAATGCTTGGCTCAATTTTGATGTCTAGTTGTTCCAATGCTATCTGTTGAAAATACTGCCATTACTCAATTTGAATGTCTTCGGTTCATCGTCAGAGATCGGCTGATTGTATTTATGGGTGTCTATTCTGGACCACCTCTTCTGTTCAGTAGATCTGTCTGTGCTTTCAATAGTGTTAGCCTGTCTTCATCTCTGAGGCATTACACTTGCATTTGAAAACCAGATGGTATGTGGCCTCCAACCTTGTTTTTCTCTTTTAAGGATGTACTTGCTATTCTGGATTTTGCTTTTTATATAAGTATTAGTCAGCTTAATAGATGTACAGAGAACAGTGCTCTGGGGTTTGATTGCATTGACTCTAGATCAATTTTGGAAAAGCTCATAACTTGAAGATACTGTCTTTCTATTCATGGGCATGGGCTAACTCTCCAATTAATTAGTTATTCTTTTTCTTTCACAATTGATTTGCAGTTTTCCCCTCTATAGTTTTTTGTATACTTTATAGGTTCATGCTTAATTATTTAATAAATATCTTATGGTAGTATAATGTGGGTACGAATCATTGGAAACCTATTCATATTCTTAGAGTGTAGAACACCAGGAGAAGACTGTAGCGTAAGTCCTGTGTTCATGTAGGCTCTCTAACTGTAAATGGTGCCATTCTGCTGGGAAATATTGATAATGGCAAAGGTTATACATATGTGAAGATATGGGAAGACTGTATGGTTTGTGCATTTCACTGTGAACCTACCTTGCCATATGTAAAATAACTATTTCCCTAGACATTTCTTTTTAATATTCACTTGATTCAAAAAAATAAATAACTGATGGATTAAAGAAACTACTAACTAGTAGAAAAGCAGTGTCGACTCTTAGCCTTGTCACTAGGCAGACAAATAATTTTGTGTAGTATTAACTTACAGAAAGACCATTGAACTTTTTCTTTTTTTCTTTAAATGTAGAGATTTATTAATTGTAAAGCACATATATGATGCTTCTTCCTTGGCTTGTTACACTGGTCTCATTTCGCTCTCACACAAATGTCCTGCATATATAGTTTTCTTAGCACTCCTTTGTCTTTTTAAAAAACATTTTAGTGATGTATTTACATGATTCCCACTCTTTTAAACTGTAGAAGAGTGAAATGTAGACTCTTTGCTCTACACTGCAGCTGACTCACTTTCTGCCAGCTCTCATGTCCTTCCGACTTCCTGCATGCTATATCTAGTCCCTATTGCTCTGTGGAGAGACTATGTTTGTTCCATGGCAAGGATTTTGACTGCCATGCATGTTTGCAGAGAATGTTTTTCCCCAGGTCTACAAGACTGTTTTCTTTCTTCATTTGGGCCCCATTCAATCACATCAGAGTTATCTCACAATCCTCTTTCTACACAAGCTTCTTTGTTATTCTTCACTTAATCTGCCTTAGACTTCTTCATAGCATTTCTGACAGGTTGATGATCCCTTCTCTGAAATACACAATACCAGATGTTTTAACTTTTGAAATATTTGAAGATACATAATGAAATATTTGAGTATGGCGTCTCAATCCCAACAGAATTTATTCAACTTTCAAGTTGCTTAGTGTCATTTATTTTTTTATAATTGTGGTTTTATTTATTTGTAATTTTGTTGTCTTTTCTTCAGCTTCATGCTATAATAATTGCTCAATTTTTAAAATTTTACAGGTCTTGTGTACTATTGGTTAAATAGTGCGTATTGGATCTTCTTTGGTCTTCTGTTTTCATAAGTATGTGCTTGAGAACATTTTTTAATTGATATTGCTATCATTGGGAAAGTATAATTCCTTATTGACCTACATGAGTCTTAAGCTTATGTATAGTGGATAAATAATCCCTATAGTATGTATATTTATTCAAGTGATGCAGTGAAGTTTCTTACGGCAGACAGGAGCTAAAAAGAGATTGTCCTATATTCCTACCTTTTCCTTTTCCTGTTCCTTTGTCTGGAAAGTTTCCAAGGGCTGTATGACAGTTCTCCTCTGGTCAGCTTGATTAGCAAGGGCATCACTTGCCAAGTGCTGGACAGTGCAAGGATTTGTGATGCAGCACTTCTGGTCTAGAAGCCATCTTTAGGAAACCAGTCCTCCTACCACATAATACCTTTGCTTGTCGATGAGCACTGAGTAATGTGTTTACGGAGCACCAGTTTGTGGGTAGGGTAGCTGTAGGGTGTTGGGTGGTTGTCCGACCATATGCACTCAGTGAAGTCTTGCCATCATGGCTATGCATTCCTCTTTACATAAGCTTTTCCTTTTGCTTCATGTTTCTTTTCTTAATAAGAAAGGAAAACTTTCATTCTTAAAATTTAAGTGAGATGTTGCAAAGTAATTTGTTTCCACACGAACAAAGTACCTAACTACGCTTTTCAAAGGGACGTAAACTCTCCTAACTTAGACTTAAACTGCAGTTTCCAACCAGCATCTGAAAGCTCTTGGAGAATTTGACAAAGTGTAGTTCAGCCTCCTTTTCAGTCTTTAATCTGGTTTCTAGTCTACTCAGATCCTTGGTCTATCCTTGGTAAGTAGAAGTATTTGAATGCCTCCTAGTGGCTTAGTGTGTGCTATAATTGAAAAATTAAAAATATTATTTATTGAAAGAATGCTGTGAGAAACTAACAGAGCATGTGTGCAAGGCACGTGAGTGCTTCTGGTTTGGTATCAGAGTCTGAGTCAGACTGCATTATTTGTCACTTAACATTTATTAAAAAGTCTTACTGGAAAATACATAATATACATGAAAATGGTGATTGAAAATTGTTATGTTTTTATTTTAGATCACATTGTCATGATTGATTTTTATAGAATAAAGGTATTTTATACTTACATGTAAAACAGTGGTGCTGTTAATGAGATTTTGGTTACTTTGTGTACATGTCCTGTTTAAATGTAGTTATTGTGTATATATTTTGACTTCTGTTGAAGAGATGGAGCTATTTTCTTATGGAAAGTATATGGTTCACTTTCATATAGTTTTAAACATTTCTTACTTCCAAGTTAACTAAAAAGACTTCTTTGGCAACCTTGAAATGGACACTATAGTAAACACTAACACAATGAAAAAGAGCATTGGTTTAATTACTTCTTTAATCACCAAGAATATACGTTATAACTTTAATCATTTTAAAATTAAAAGTCACACAGAAATGTGAATGAGGATTAGTTAGGGAGAAAAAAAATGGTATCCCTTTGTTAAGCATTAAAATTCTTTTAATTAACTGCTTGCCAAAACACAACAATTAAAATGGCAATTACCTCTAAAGTAGCAACAGTGTAATTGCAGCTGCTGTGATATAAAGCTAGGAAACAAAATGTTAATCTGGAATGAGCAGTTTAAATATGAAATTATGATATACTTGGCTTCCTGTAGTACAGCTGTCAAGCTTGGGCAGCTCGCTGGTCAATAGTGACATTCTGTGTGTCAGTGAACAGAGTCTCTTGATACCATAACCCACAGTTCACACATTACTGAAGCTCCAACTGTCGAACACTCAAGTCCCCTGGTATTAGTGCAGCTTCCAGACTCTCCTGACTGGCTCATGTTTCATTCTTTGGCAATTTGCCCTAATGATATCCCTCAGGAGCTTTCAGCCTCTCTTCTTCCCATATTTAATCGTGTTGTATTAATCTGAGTGATGCGCAAACTGTGCTGCACAAATTGTCATTTCCTCCAATATTTTCTAAGACACTCACTGATTTTTTTCAGTTCAAATTTTATTTATGGTCCAAAATTTGACCCTAACTATGTTTTCAAGTTGAATATAGCAATCTGCATATGATTCCCAAGAAACCTCTTTTGCTGTTTGTGTGTTTTTCAGAGAGACTTTTGAGACACAGACTTTTACATGGGGAGTTGGTAAAAACTGTGAGCTATGTCACTGTGGAAGTTGTCCTATGATGATCACTCGTCTTTGATACCTTGAACATGCCTTTTTGTTTAGAGGGTCAGCAGCTTCTCATTATTGTTCTCCTTCTGTGAATTCTAGTTAACTGCCTGTCTCCATGGATCAGCTGCTCTGCTTTACCCGATGTACTGGCAACACATATATATCCCTGTGCTCCCTCCACACCTGCTGGACTACTGCTGGTAAGCTGGCCTTTGCCAGATTTCACCACTGGAAAAAGACCTTTATATTATGGTCAGTCTAGATTAAAGAAACCATGGAAACTTGACTTTCAGATTAATTGTAAGTATTAAAGAATACTTTAGTATGTATCAGAGCATTTTTCCCCAAAGATAAAAATTCAGATTTGACAAACATAGTTCTTTAAATTTTGCAAATTTCTTCAATAGTTATTTAGAAAAAAAACTATGTGTAGGTAAGAAATGTAATTGTATTTTGTGGCTCAAGTATTATACAAGGGTTGTAAATCTACCCATAATCCCACTTGCTTTATCAGGATGAGCTTTCCTACCTTAACAGTGACAACCTTTTCCTTCACGTCTTTTTTTTTTTTTTTTTTTTTTTTTTGGTAGCACCCTAAAAACAGAGTATTGTCAAAGAAGTTGCTACTAAGAAAAGAATCTTTCAGAGTCTTGGATAAGGCAAAGTTTCAGCCTAAAGCAACCATGAAAACAGTGTGGAAAGTGTGAAAGTAACTGTGAGAACTGGCTGGCTTTAGAAACAGCTCCAATGAGCTCAGTAATCTGAGTTGAGTTGGGCCAATAGAAACTAGAACAATGGCCAATGGCCTCCTTGTTCTCTCAGACTAGAATACAGCAAGACTTGTATATTATAAGGCTAGACTGTGCAGTAGACTGCAGAGCAGAAGCTCTTCTGATTGTATTTGGTGAAGCAACAGAAGGACTAGACTCCAGTACAATAGTTTTGGCATTGGAGGGTAAAGAATTGTTTTCATCTTATAATCACCTGCAGGCATAGCTTAATTTTAAATAAATTTGTTGAAATTTCTTTCTCCAAATCATGCATTTGTACATATGCATGTTTCACACACACACACACACACACACACACACAGAGAGAGAGAGAGAGAGAGAGCGAGCAGGGGAGAGAAGAGACTGGAGGAGATGGAGAGAAATCATTTAGCATTGATGGTTTCCTTATATCTAGAAGCCAGTATTAGTGAAAATCAAAGTTCTTTGGCATTAATTTATTTATTTAAAAATTTCATGAGAGATATTATTTAAAGTTATTCAAAGATTGTGATTATTTAAATATACCGTCTTTATACAAAGGAGTGGTAGGTGTTCTATTAAGTTTCTGTGACTAGCCGTCTTCAGAACAATGCATGTACTTGTCCGGATTGATTGCACTGCTGTACTGTGTGTTTCCATAGTGCAGTCATAGTGTTGCTCATGCTGTGAGCTAGGTAGGCAGCGACTCACTACTGCTGTTCTTTCCTTGGGGATCTTGAAAGGAAAAATAGTTTTGGAGACTACAGGATGTAATTTAATTATATTGTAAAGTGTAACACACACATATCTTAAGTAGAAAGCCAGATCAATGAGTAAGCTTTTCTGTTACTCATTTTAAGAGTTTTCCTTTTACCAACACACTTAAAATCTCTTTTCTCCTTAAAGGCAGAGAATGTAGTTTGTTCATTTTGACATAGATAATAGATTTTTATATACAACACTCTAGAACTAAACTTTTAAATATCTCTTTCCTAAAAATTTTATACAATTAAAGTAATTTTTAGAACTAATGATAGAATTTCATTTTTGCAATATTAGTTGCATCATAATTTTTTTTTTGGCAAAATGTTCTCCTGGCTGCCTGTGACAGCACACCTTCAAGGTCAGTTCACTGTGATATTAGGTATTTACAGTGTTCTAAAACTTAGTGAAAAGTCTTCAACAATGCATAAATTCTTCCCAGAACTATTTTCTTGATTCTGACCTTGCTGCTTCTACTATAAGTAAAGAAACTCCTCCTTTTCCTCCTTGTTACTTGCTTGCTTCTAATGCTAGAAATTGTCCTGAGGTCAAGTCCAGACAGCCTCCATGCCAGGTACTGCTAGTTCAGAGTAGAGAGTAGTGCATAAAAAAGGAATTACTTGAAAATTTCTGAGCCTTAAAGTCATAGGGTAGTCTCAGCTTTGGTCTCCCCATCTATGTAATTTTCTTCTATTATCAGAAAATACAGATTTTGCAATTTCCTAGGAAAATGATTTCTATTTCTATCCTTGATATTAGGATCATATTGATACATGCTTAAGGAAGAAAAAATATAAATGGATATGGATATGGATATGGATATATATACTTTTCAGAATGATTGGGATATTGCAAATCTTGAAATAGTTGTGGATCCATAAAACATATCTATGTTTATACCTGGTGTTGGAGGACCATAATGCCCTCTTGTGACCATAGATGCATATCACATCTTGGGACTTTGACAGTTTTACTACATTGTTGGCCCATCCATCTATTCATCCATCCATCCACCCACCCACTCAGCCATCCAACATTTAAAGACCATCTATTTGGCAAGCTGTGAATATGTAATGCAATGAATAAACTTCTTTACTTGTTTATTCACTGGAAGTAGAAAATGTATGTACATGGCTGTGTGTACAGCTCTCTCTACACATCTAAGTATAGAGCAGTCCTATAACATCCCAGTTGCTCTAGCAGAGTCACACAGAAGAGACACGGGTAGAGCACATCTGGAGCAGTAGTGGGCAGCACTCTGGCTACACTGAGAAAACCTCTTGGGAGGAAGTGATATCATTTGTGCTTTCTTCTTAAGCAAAATAACAGTACTCCAGTATGGCACATCTATTATCAGATACTTAAAAACTATGAAGTGTACAGGAAGAAGTGTGGCTGTAAGCCACCAGGATTATAATAGTTTTTTTTTTTTTTATCTGCTCACGTGGTGCTTAGGTTGGCCATTTAATTGGCTTCTCTGGTTATTTCTTTGAAATATTCAAATTTAGCTTTGAAGAGAAGAAAAAAATTTAAAAACACTTAATTAAAAAATTAAGTTTTTTCAGACTGCCTGATTGCTGTATAGTATGTGTCGGGGCAACTTCTTTATAAGTAAGCTTAGGAAGGAAAAAAAAAGTGATTTTGAGTAAAGTTCTCAATGAAGCCATCTGTATTGTCTTTTCTAAATAGTTCCCAGATATTAGTCTCTGAGACAGTCTGACATGTAGATAATAGAGCATCTGGGTCAACACTGGGCCCTTCCTGATGTACTGAAACCCTAATAAAAGTAGGATGGCCAACTAAAACTGCAAAGTGACCTTCCAAAAGACTTGGCTTGTGCCACAGTAGGACATATGCCATCTAGTGGGAAAAAAGCACCTATCCATTTGACTCCATAAAACTGCATTGTCAGTTAGGATCCTAGAAAATTATACTCCAGTGTTTTTAGTTCAAGTGTCAGTACGTTTTGAATTTTGCTAAAAACTAGTGAGAAAAAAAAATAAGCTGTACAGCAATGCTCAGTGATCCCATTTGTCTTAGGAGTTACAATAAGCAAAGGCAACTTGTAGTGTGAATTACTAGAGTAGTAATGAAACAGTGCATGTACATAGTAATGAGAAACTATATAGCTATGGTTTCTGAAATTTTGCGTATATAGATTACTGTTTAGTCATTCTTAGTTAACCTTTGAACTTTCTGTGATGATGTGAGAGGTCTGCAACAGTAAGGATGTCTGTTACATCACCTGTTACTGCTTCTCTGCAGCAAAGTGCAAATGTAGAAACCTGGGCAGTTCTGTGTAGTAACAGTGATACTTAGGACATTATATAAGCCTTTGAGAAACAGGATTTCATTAGTACAAAAGGCTAAAGGTCAGAGACATCTATAAAATGATTCCCAAAATTGTGTTTTAAAAAATAGTTATTTTCTCATATTATCATTTTATATGGCCATCTGTCTGCCCTTGTGTTTTCCTTTTTTGATTATTTAATTTGAAATTTCAAGATGAATACATTGCATCTTCTTTTTCTTAACTGTTATTTTTTAACATTTACCTAATTTATTTGTTAGTATATTAAAATGATTTAGTATCTGTATTTTCTGCTGGAGTGTAAGATCCAGGAGTCTCTTAGTCAGGGTTTCTATTCATGCAAAAACATCATGACCAAGAAGCAAGTTGGGGAGGAAAGGGTTTATTCAGCTTACACTTCCACACTGCTGTTCATCATCAAATGAATCCAGTCAGGACTGGAACTCAAGCAGGTCAGGAAGCAGAAACTGATGCAGAGGCCATGGAAGGATGTTACTCACTAGCTTGCTTCCCCTGGCTTGCTCAGCTTGCTTTCTTATAGAACCCAGGACTACCAGCCCAGGGATGGCACCACCCACAATGGGCCCTCCCACCCTTGATCACTAATTGAAAAAATGCCTTACATCTGGATCTCATGGGGGCATTTCCTCAAGGGAGCCTCCTTTCTCTGTGATAACTCCAGCCTGTGTCAAGTTGACACACAAAACCAGCCAGTACAAGGAGGAAGTGTATTCTGTCTGCATTATTTCTCATGCATCCAAGTTTCTTTCCTAGTACCTGAGTCTTTTATGGTCCCGAAGTCATGACTTGAAATAATTCACTTAAAATTAGTATTAGACTTCAAAATTTTGGTTAAAATTATTCTATCAATAACAATGAAAGTAAAATGAATGTGAGGGAAAGGACACAGGGGACTGACCATGTGCCTTACTGCCCTAGAGCAGGGAGAACACACAAGATAGAGACTGGATGCTGAGTGTCCATGACATCTTAGGTACGAAATAACAGCAAACTGTTACATTAACAGAATAATCAAACTGACCAAGAGATAATGTGTAAGAGAAATGTAGATACTTTTGGTAGTTATTTAAAATGTATTTACTATCAAGAATATTTGGCCTACACCCTGATAGTCATCTTAAATAAAATGCTATTTAAGTATAGAACCTTTGACTTAAAAATTAGAGATTTAGAGATTTTTACATTAACTAGCCTTAAATATATTAATGGCCTAGAAGATGAAATTTAACTTTTATACATTATGTAACTTTGAAAATCTGTAATGTCTTATGGTGGACTGATCACTTGAAATTAGTTTTTGAGCATTTGAATGACGTTAATGTTGTTTCAGTTTTAATGAACTATATGAATCTATACACACATATATATTTTTAATTTAGTGCCCCAATGCCATACCTGATTGGAATACACTCCAGTCTCATAGAGGTGAGTATCTTTTACAGTAAGATAGTTATAAAACTAATTAATTAGAAGTAATAGATAAAAGAGTTTTTTTAAAAAAGCATATTTGACTAATTCTCGGATGTACAAGATTGACATCATAGAAATACTCAAGGGAATATTTTCAGAAAGTGTTCCTCAAATCAATTCAGTTGATGAAGTGTACTGGTTTGCCCTGTGACACCGTGAAACCTATGGGAATGGTTATGCTTGAAGTCATGTGGTCAGTTTTAAATAAAATCATTGTTTCCCGATGAACCAGTGTTGTCTTACTACTTGAGATTTTCTGTATCTTCTATTTGGTACAATATTTTGAAATTAAATTTTCTATGTTTATGATTCACAAAATCAGTTTTCTTTTCTTTTATACTTCATTATTTCCAGTTTATCAGATGCAAAATTTGAGTTTAACATACTAATGATAAACATATTAATCATACATGGTTGCTCATTCTTGTGAGTCAAGTCTTTAAGGAGCTGAGCAAGGGTTCCCTGATGCTAGGCCTGCCTGCCTGTAGTGACAGGAAGAAGTAGGAGAAGACAAAGAATATCCTTTCCATGTTCAGTCCTACTGTAGAAGATGAAGTTAGTAGTGCTTTATTTCCCCTGTCATCACATCATTTCAAAAATTATTTTTGTTTCTTACTTTGTCCCTAAACTGAAACGCCTTAAACTTTAAACACTTGGGTTTATAGTCTGTGAGATTTCGAGACAGGACTTCTTATAAGATTGGCATATTAATTTCGTAAAGGCTAAAACATAAGGTTTGGGTCAGCTGAGTGACATCATTATGCTAGCCAATGTCAGTTTCATTTAAACAAATTTCTCCATTGCTGATTGCACAGAATAACGTAAATAATGCAACCCAGTTGCTAATGAGCACACTGACTGCTTAGGTGTGGCTTTCCCTTTAGTTTCCAATACTAGGCTTTGCTTTGATCTCAGAAGATTCTGTACTAAAATAGAGCCCAAATCTTGAGAAAATCTTTGATTATAGAATTATATCTATTCTCAAGTTTGGAATTTTTTTTTCAAAATCTTAATGCAATAATTCTATTTCATCATTACTAAAGTTTAGATTTTAGTGGATTTTAGTAGGTTTAACATTTCTTAGAATTAAAGTCAGAGTGGGATAAATTTGTGACTCCTTATATTTTATTAATTTTAAGAAACTATTATAGCTAAGGATGACATATATGAAATGAGGCATGAACAGGTAGGTGTTATCTGTGATTAGATCAGGTAGTATATAACCTAAATTTCACTACTTTGAGTTTGATTTAATTAATTACTCAGATTTTTTCCTTATTAGTAATAAAGTTTGATTTTTATCATTTCTATATTAAAAGTGTTAATAGCACACATAATTTTATAGTGTATTACTTAGACATGAAAATTATTTAAAGTTGGAGTGCTTGGTTATCTTATGTTAATTTTTATGTGTGACATACATCTATACTCACCTTTAAAGTAAATAATTAGTCTTCCAAATTATGATGGATAAGAAAGTACATTAGGTATTTTATTAATTTAGCATACACTTACTGACCACTTAAAAAGAAAGTTTAAATTCAAAGTAATTTTCTTGAAAAATCAAGATATAATTAAATTATTTTCCTCTCAATCTTCTGAAATTGTTTTTTTTTTTAAATATTTGAAAAGTACTGTTTTGAAGAAAAAGTCCATTCTAGCTTTCAGTTGGTTCCTTTTATGAAATGAGACATTTAGAGCCATAATTGGACTGTGTGAAGTTGCCACATCTTCCTGGGCTGTGTTCATCTTGTTTATCAGCCTGGGTTGAGCTTGTTGACAGGGGAGGAGCAGATGCATCGGAACTCCCTTTAAACCAGGTGCACACGGGTCTAGAAAGAGGTGAGGTGGCTGCTCTGCTGGAGGACTCAGGCTTAATTCTCAGCACACACGGGAGCTCACACATGTCTGGAAAGTCAGTTCTAGAGCTCCTGACACACATGCATGCAGGCAAAACACCAATGAACATAAAATACAATCTCTGGGCAATTTTCTTAAACTCTAGTAAGATGATATAGTTCATGCTTCATTATGCCACTATCAAGCAGATTTAAATTAATTTTTTTTTTAGTTTTATGTTTTAAACTGAATATAGGTAGTTGGGTATAGTTAATATATAAGACAACAATGAGTAGGTTTTTGCCCCCACCCCTTTTTTTGCAATTACAACTATTTTTTAAGAAAATCTAAAAAGTGTTCTTTCTGATTCTAACAGTCTCAACTATTATTATTAATTGCTTAAGAGCATCCAGGTTCTAAAACATGACTTTATAACATATAAGCTTATGTTCTTTGAGACTTCCTTTCACTTGTTTTTTTAAAATATAATTGTCAGTAAAGAATGTTAGAAAAGTACTGTTCCAAAGTATACATTTATTTCTGAAATAAGGGAAATAGATTTTATTCTCCCCAAACCCCAGCTTTCTGAGTGAAGTTAAGTGCTGACTGAGTGCTTAGCTGAGTCATTTGGAAGTTACAGAAATAAGGGCAGCCTTGCTTGTTTTCTTGGAAAGGTTCTATGATTGCTGCCCTATGCCATTACAGCACACCAGCGTGCCTAATATGCATAGCCACAGTGTGTGCAAGGGTTGAATTTATAGGACATGAGAGAGACTTAAGACCTCACATTCCTTACCAGCTTCTCACTCTGGGTCCAGCATTGTGTTCTTACTTTTCTGAAAAAAATCATTTTCATGTGTTCTTTTAAATTGCACCCCACAAAAGATAAAAAATAAATAATAAGACAGAGGAATACGTGCCATTTCTAATTTACATGCCTTGTCAAAGAAGAGACAGAGGAAACAAGAGAGTGCTAGTATCATTTTTTTATCAAGTAGTTGAATTGCCACCTACTTTCCTTCTTTAGCCTAAATGGATTTATTGTAATATTAAAGTTTTAGTTTATTTATTAGTAATGAGCAAATTTTTTTCTATGTTTATTCAGTAGTCCCTTGAATGAAATTTAATATTATTCTTATCTGCCTTAAAAACTAAAAACAATAGAAAAAAGTCTATATATCACATTAATACCATTATTCAGACTTTTGTGCTAAAGTCATCAAAAAAGTCTTTTTTTTTGTTTGTTTGTTTTTTTGTTTTTGTTTTTTGTTTTTTTTCGAGACAGGGTTTCTCTGTATAGCCCTGGCTGTCCTGGAACTCACTCACCAGGCTGGCCTCGAACAAAAAAGTCTTGATAGCATAATATTAGAGTGCTTGGACATACTCGTTTCTGAATGGAAAAAATAGATTTAGTGTTTTGTCTTATGTCATTTTCTGTGGTATGAGATAACCACATTGTATTATTACATACTTAATATTTTCTAAAAATAGAGTTATATATTTTGCTTATAAATTGTTAGTAAATTATAGCTAATATATACAATAATATAGTTATGCATTTAAACCTTTTAAATATTTGAACACATGGAAGGAAAAGGAAATAAATATATTTATAGACATGTGTATAGAATTTCAATTATATCACCAGAAAAATGATTTTTTTTTATAGTAACTTAGAGGTAGTCATCTCTTAAGTCTGAATTTGTAGTAATTATAATGTCTTTTACAAGACAAGTTTTAGAGCCAGTGTCCCTTGAGAACATACAGTCTACATTGTAGATTTCTGTAACCACATAGAAATTCCTCACCTCCAAGTCTCACTTTTGTAGGAAATTTAACATTTGGCTAAATACTCAGAGAGTTGAAACCCAAAATGGATCAGAGACGCTTTAATCAGAATCACTGTATAACAAAACAACTAGTTTAAAATTGAAACACTTAGCTAGTGCAGCATGCATTTGGAATCATTGCATTTGGAATACAGAAGCAAGAGGATCTCTGTGAGTTCAAGACTGGTCTGGTCTACATAGTATTCGAGGACAGCCAGGACTACCTAGAGAGACCTCCTCTTTTCTTTTCTCTCTCAGCAAAAAATAATGATGAGCTTAACTAAAAGTACAAAGTGCCTTGTGTAGAAGGACACTTAAAATTGCTGAATTTAAAGTATGTACTGTCATTTACCAGTAAGCCTACATGAATGTGGATTCTGAATCTGTGACTTTACTTCATTGTGTGAGTGAGTCACTTACCTCTGAGGAGTGTTGTGATAGTAATAGATTCAGTAATTTAAGTAGATATATGGAACAGAGAGAATCAACATTAGTATTTCTCCTTTAGGTATAATTAGATAATTTTTTTACAGCGCACTATTATTGTAAACTTACTGAGATACTCTTACTAAATTTTCAAACAACATGGAAAGATAGGCCAATCTGATGGACTATTAAATTTTACTCTTTATACAAAAATTTATATGAGTAAATGATTGGAAAATTACGAGCTAGTAGTCTCTTCATTGTCTTCCTAGTTCACTTTCAGACCTACTCACTGATACATATTGGTAGAGCAGTATAGAAACATATTTATTCACTTGAAATGTAGGTCACTACTATAGTTGTAGTTACCATAAATACAATATAATTATATATATTATATAAATATAATTTCTCCAGTGTATTTATGCTAAAATAGATTTGAAGCTGGAAACAAATTACCATATCATAAGATTGACATTCTGGTAAAGGCTACAGTTTTTATATTTGATGTACCTTTGCCTATTTTACAAGTTTTTGTTGGGCTAAATTTTTTGGCAGTTATATTGATAGTAAATGAAGAAATTTTCGAGTGTAAGCATTTTAATCAAATCTCTTTGAATTGTAGTCAAATTTTTTTTTCTCAGAAAACAAAGTTGTTTACATTATTTTATAAGGTTGAATTTTTCTTTTGAATTTTCCCAAACTGAATGTACCAAGATAATTTTTTTGTTTCCAAACTCATTTTAATTTTGTTAGAAAAATATAATAAGGTTTTTTTCATAATTGTGTTTTTTAAACAGAGAGTGAAAAATAAATCATTGGAAGATGTGGTTGTGTTAAATGTTGACACAAACACGTTAGAATCACCATTTAATGACTTGAGCAGCCTGCCCAGTGATGTGGTAAGTCCAAGGGGTATCTGTGGTGAACAAAAATGTTTGTTGCTGGACCCTAAAGTTATGGTTTTTCACTTTGTATCTGAACCTTTAAAGTCAGTGTATATGAGGGCTGTAAGAAAAATCAATGTAGGTTCTATTTTTAATATTTTTTCCTTTTGGCAGTTGAGATGTTAACTGGAATATTATATTCTTTATTGTAAAATGGAATCATAATTAAAAAGCTAGATGCATTCATTAGGTAGAGTTTCTTTAAACATCAAGTCTCTTCATCTCATCTTAATCATTATATTACAAAGTAGGCATTCTGTCTGCCTAGTGGCATGTCTTGCGAAAGAATGAGAGAGTTTTTGAAGGCAAGAAGAAGAAGGGGCCAATTATCGGCTTTTGCTTCCCTGCCACCTGCCAGCGCTTTTCCTTTTAATTAATGATCTGATGGCACTGGTCAATATAATAAGAAATGCTTGTACAGTTGGGGTCAGAAAATTCTGGCTTTGATCTCTCTCAACTTTCTGAAACATTTATTTGTTTTCTCTAAATTATTTCAGTTTTATTTTAATCTTTCCTGTCCTGCTGAGGGCCACAAGAATGAAAAACTACAGTTTGTCATCTGCTTTGGCAGAGCAGAGAATGCTTACTTAGAATTCTATTTGTAAATTAAACTGCAAACCCAGTTTGTCATAAAAGACATCTGATCCTTTTGAAATGACAAAAACTGTCTTTTGTCTGTAAAGCTGATAAATTAAGTGCCAGTTTTCTTTGGAACTTTGATCTTGCAGTGTGTGTGTGTGTGTGTGTGTGTGTGTGTGTGTGTGTGTGTGTATGTGTGTGTGTGTGTGTGTGTGTGTGATGTTTGCAGTTTTTAGTAGGATATATTCTGTATTTTATATTAAATAATCAGTGTAAAATTGTAGTTTTGTCTTTTTTGTTTTTTAATATACAGCAAAATTGCAAACTAGTGCTATTTCTCTATAGATTTAATGGCTATTTAAATATCTTAATAGCATCATTCTAAGATTAAAATAACTCTCTTCTTAAAAAAAAAAAACCATCAAATGCCCATTCTTTTCAAGGTTATTAAAATTTGAGAATTGAACGTAAACTTTGCAATATTTTTTCTTTATTATTAAGGAATTTGAAAAAGTGATTAAAAATATCCAATTTAAAAAAATAAACCAATTCTAACCTAGTTCATTCTTACAGCCAGTGATAGGAAAATGGAAATTTAATAACAAAGCAAGATTATTTTATGCTTATCAATAACCAAACTATTCTCTGACCTTTAAACTCATTAAACTGAACTGTGGTCTCATTGTAGTAAAATTGTTCTTTGTGATCAATCCAGGCTCACACCAGTGGACACTGATGCTGTCTTGTTAACCTTATGCAGCAAGATGCTTCTTTATGGAGTTCTGCAGACTGCTGAGAGGGGTTTGCTATGCGTTTAGAAATCCATCCAAATATTTTTCACTAGATAGTGAAGTTATGAAAATAGCATTCTAGCTTTTCTAAACATTTTCCTTCTGCTATGCACATTTTCTACTGTTATGCTTTAGGAGGAAGGGTTGTTTACTGAAAAGAAGAGAGAGAGGAACTCAGCCTTTCTGTACATGATATTAAAATCTGTATATTGCACTGAGCTCGATCCTTGAGACAAGCCTTTGAAGTCTCAGCATAATGGGAATTCCTTTGAACTGAGAAGTACTTCTCTTATATAATATTTTGTAATTAAGATATTGATTTAAATGTATAGGGATGTTAACCAGCATACAGAGATGCACAGATACAAATATGAGGTTATAAAAGAGTCGGTATGCAGCTTACTTAGCACATTAGGCTAACTGCCATTGTGAGCCTGTAGGTAAAAGGAGCCTTGCCAGCTAGTCCACGCAGCTTGCAAAGATGCTGCGGTCTGATGGCCTCAGACTTGCGGATAGCTGAAGACTTGGCAAATAAAAGCTCTGGTAGAATGAGAGCCATTTGTTGAAAATAGGTGTATTAATGTTATGCTGAATTTCTAAAATATTTTAGGCTGTTGTTAAAAGCATCTCTAAGAAGGTTCTCATTTTTATCAGTTTTTTTCAGGGCTGACCTTTTAGAGCTCTGGAGGAAACAACACGGTTTAAAATGGCAAATATTTTAAATAAGATCTGATAAAATCCTGAATGATAACTTAGTTTTTAATGTGTGATTTACATTAATAAATAGCTTTAAAGCTTGAAAGGTATTACCATTGGCATTGTTTGATTAGTTAATAAATTAACTGAAATTTAAAATGAGGCTGTTTAAAACTCATCCAGTAAAGCATTTAAATCACGCTTACAGGCTGGGTGACTGTGTGCATGTGCACTCTATTATGGTGTCTATCACTGTGTCGCACTGGCCAGTGGCCGCGGCCGCTCAAAGGTCAGTGGTCACAGTTGTCCTGAATTACTAGCCCTTTTCTCCTGCGGACCCTCTGGTGCGTTGCATGCTGTAATCTTCTTAATGGCTTCATTCCAATATTCACACATAATATTTTAGATTTATTGACTGTTAGAAATACTACCACGCCAGTAGCACTTCCGCTGCTCTTAAGGTATTTAAAATTGGAAAAATAAATCAGGGCAAGCTTCAGGAATCCTTTGTTTTCCTTTTGGGAGGGGAAAAAAACCTTTCTTCCTGTTTTCTGACAAGAACACTTGTTTTTTGATTCCATCATTTCACTATAGATTTGGATCATCAAAAAAAAAAAAAAAAAAAGGAAAGAAAGAAAGGAAGAAAGAAAAAGAAAAGCAAAGTGAACTCAAATGCTTTATTATAAATGCTATTAAGGATATTATTTCACAGAAAAACTTTTGAAGACTGACACATTGAAACATGCTGTTGTAGCTTGTGTATGAATGTATTGTAACTTTATTTTAATAATATTGCAGATAAACATTTTCAGACATGTAGTTGGAGTATTTTGAAATAAAAAAGCAAACTTTAGGGTGAAGCAACCTTCAATCAGAGTTAGTGTTATTGTAGTGTGTTTATGAGAGTGGGAAAAAGGCTCAATTATATATAACAGGGGATATTTCAAATGAGTTCATTTAATTTCAGAAAATGAACTATTGAAACTTCTCATTTCACATATTTATAGACAAATTTAGTTTAATTATGTAGCAGTTTAAAATTTTATGTTTCTTAGTTTTACTGGTCATTTTAATTTTTATTATTATTTATATTTCATATTAATTTGGAAAATGTTACTATTCATAAAGTAAGAACTTGTTTACCTGTTGGAAAACCAGGCTGATAATTAGAATTATGGTATGGTTTAGGAAATATGTTTTCATAGGAATGCTAAAGATCAGCAATTATAAACCAAGTTTTAAAGGTGAAAGCGGCTGAGAAGTGACAGCTGACAAAGCTGTAATATGCATAACCATCTTTAGATGATGTTTAGTTTATTGAAGAGTGTGCTCTTATTTTAGGTAGGCACAGGAAGTATACTGTAAATGCTGGAGCTTTAGTGGCTAAGCCTGGTCCTTGTATCTGAGTCCCACATAGTAGAGCACAGTTCCTCCCATCAGATCTCAGCGCGTTTGTGAGTAGTGAGTAGTGAGTAAACTGTTTGCAGTTTCATTCAGCAGCAGCTTGCCATTCTTGCCTTGGGAAAGGAGTCAGAACTTGATTCATTTGATTTAAATTTTTTCAGCACCATTTTTTTATGGTATTTTCACCTTGCAAATAGTATAACTGGAAAATATTTTTCTATGATAGGAATTTATAAAAGTATCCACTACCTTTAAATGTTACGTGTAATAATCAGTATAATTAAAAATCACAAATATCAGACATCCACTGTGTGCCATTACTAATTTAGGGGCTGTTATACTAGATAGCTATGTTCGGTATGAAACCTTTTAAGTTACTAAAATATTAGGAAGTGCTTCTTCTAAATGGTCTTATGTAAACTCTCACTCCTGTTACACTTATGTATTAGAATATCTTTTGAAGGAATATGCTAATGATTTTATTGTGATATGAAAAAAGAAAGGCATCATTTTCCAATTGTCAACAAAACTCACGAGGAACCCGAAGAACTAGAGAAAACCTCCAAAACACAGACATTGTATTAAATTTTTGAGTAGCTATATTTAAGAGAGTTTAATTTGTTTTAAATCAGTTTAGAAAAGAGTTGGTTATTTCAGAGAATTTAAAATTAACTTAAAATTATAAAGTATATAAATTAATCTCTTGTGGTCATGAATATCAATAAATGTTTTTAATTCCTTGGCTGGATCTTCTAATTTAACATGAAGGCTTTAACAAGTTAAATGTCACAGTATATGTTATAAAGAAGATAAGGCTCTCAAGAATATGATATTAGTTCCAGGTTTGTCACAGCTCTGCTATAATCTTGATTGCACTGAATGGTCAGTGAAGTCTCTAACAAATGCTTGCTTGTGGCAATCTATACTGGAAAGATGCTAGGTCTTTCTTCAAATTATAGCATAACGTGGAGAACGTTTAGTGGATAGAATAGACTTGAGGAAGTGACCCTGGTTTCAGTTTGTTCCTGAAGTGTATGCATCCTCAGCCTCAGCTCCCAGGAGTCAGACGTCAGTTACACACCTCTGCCATACCAGCCTCTATGTTCTGCTTTGTAAATCAGTAAGCATTAGAAGAGCTATTACTGAGGAGAAATCACTACACTGTTTAAATTTCTTGACACAGAAGTTTGCTTTTTAAAATCTCAGTGTAGTTATTATCTAAAATATTATATAAGAATAATTTTGTTTGACTTTCATAATGGAAAAAAAGAAAGAAATTCAGAATATATTTTTTCCTATAATACAACATATAACACATTTTATTTCCTACTTGACTGGAAAAGCCCCCATGTGAAGGCTTTCTAATCGTGAAAACTTATCATCTTTTAACATGATTATTTTCTTACATGTGATCATTTTAAAAGAAGAGTCTTTTTGTTTTCTAGTAGGTAAAATATTTCAGATATTACTATTTCTCTGCTCTTTTCTTGTATAGTTTAAATATATAGGGCTCATATATAAGAGGAGGACAGGGAAAAATAGAAACAAACCCTCAGCCTTTGATGTGCTTATGAATATTTCAGGAATCTTTGTTTTCTCTCACTTGAGTAAGAGCTAGCCCAAGCTTTAGTGAATCGTCTCTTTATACGTCTCTTTTTGTCATTTATGAAGTTGATTTAGTGTTTGCTGCTTTTAGTGTCTGTAAGTGCTCCACGTATTCCATGGACTTCCTCAAGCCTTTCCTTTTAAAGGATGTCATTCCCCATCCCTCCCGTCCCCATTGCTCTCTACTTACGCTGTTAGTGGCATGGTTCTTTGCTTTCTTCCTGCTAGTTAGGAGTGGCAATGCAATGGCAAACTTTCGTTTTTATCTTTCAAAGCCTTCTCCCTTTTTATTCTAGTCATATAAAGCCTTGAATCCCCATACTGAAGACAGGGTTGTGGTGTGTAGCACTGAGCATACTTCCTTGGAACTGTTCTAAACTTTGCTTCTATCGTAATGACTTGGTGAACTTTGAAATGGTTTATAATCCTACTCATCATAGATGCTCTGCTAGAGAAAGCTAGAGTTAAAGTAACATCATCTCTGGAACAGTCAGTTTTGTTTACTTCACTTTGAAACATTCATTGGGTCAACATGTATTTATCAAGCACCTACTGTGTACTCATGTCCTGCTGAGAGCTGATAATATAGTGGTAAATAAGAAAATACGTATTTCAGTTTAAAGGCACTTTACTTTGACAGTGACTCATCTAGCTTTGTAGATGGAGACAGATGTTATAAAGAAAAGGAACAGGTGCAGTTGAAGAGATTGGCATGGCAGTTCTAGTTCATTGAGACATAGAGAATGGACTTGTTCTAGGCTTAGATGCAGGGAAAATAAAGTAAGTGTTAGCCTTTCTGGTCCCTGAAGGAATTGCCTTTCATAGTAATGTACAGGGTTTTGAGGGCTCAGTGTTCCTCTCTGGCTTAATATGGCCTCCATCCTCATGGCCTGGCTGGCAGCTGATGATGTGTCAGTTCACTGAATGCTGAAGTTCAGGTTTGCCAGCATGAGAAACTACAGAGTTTGGTGTTTGCTCTTATCATATGAGGAACATTCAGTTGTATAACATTGTTTCTACTTTAAGTGACAAATCAACTAGGGTACAGGTTAAGATATCGTAGCAGAGAGAATTCATCAGTCTTGATCAAAGTATTTCTTTTATCCAATACTAAATTGTCAGATCTGAAAACACATATGCATGTAACTTTATACAGACTGAGAAGGCTATGTTTAGGAATATGAAGGTGTATACATATATACATGTAACAACTATTAATGAAAAAGGAGGCCATGGGTTTGAAGAAGAGAAAGGAAGAGTATATTGGAGGGTTTGAAGGGGAAAGGAAAGTGCATACTATTGTAATTATATTGAACATCTAAAATAAAAAGACAATCACTTACAAAATGTTAAAAATTATTTATTGTATAATAATTAAAAGGAACATTGTTCTGAGCTGTGAAACAACTTCCATCTTTAAGACACAGCATCCCCTCCAGGGTTAAGGTAGCTACTCTGTTTTCTACTTTGCTTCAGATGAAATGAGAAAACCCCTTGTAAGAAAATGGTCCACCCACCCTTGTTCATATTCCATTTACCTGGTCCTACACTGTCACAAAGGAAATGACTAGGTTATGCATTCTTTACTCAGATTTAGGAAAGACAGCCATTACTAGTAGGGAAAATGTGTGGCTGTGACCTGAGAGCTATCAGCTCTACAACCAGGAAGCTGAAGTGAAAAGAATCTTGGTGAAGCTTAGGTACTATTTTTATCGGCACAAAAACTTACATAAGCCTTTCATAGACAGCTAAGCTCGTAGTGTTTTTCTGTATCAGTGGCCTACATAATGGACAAAGTATTACTCTTTAAAAAATTATTGTTACGCGTGTGTGCGTATTTCTGAATATATAAATACAACCGATTCTGTCCATATGGTGTTATTTGTATGTGTACATTTCTAGAGATGATCACTTGGTATTGAATAATTAATTATGGTCTTTCTACTCTTAGAATTTCATAATTATTCTAAGTTCTTTATCTAGGGTCAAGACCTTGGGATTTCCTCTGTCTGTGTTATCATGTTTATTGGTGTTATCCTTATTCTGCTCATTTTAGGCATTCATCTTGGCAAGACGTTATGACTATACCTTCCAACATTTGTAGGAGTCAACCTCACAGCAAACCCCCGATCCGCTGCTCCTTCTTAGGCAATGATTTCTGAGCCTTAGATGCAGGTGTCCTGTAGATGTGTCAGTTGGGACTGGACCCCACAACGCTGCAGTTTGACCAGTTGTGTTTTTCTGTAATGGTCCCCATTTGTTGCAAAGAGAAGTTTCCTCATGGAGAGGTGAAAATAACATTTATTAACAAAACTTAGAATGTAGTTAGGTATTTAGCTGTTTTAATGAAGTGCTGGTTTTATATCCATGACTTAACTGTCTCTAGGTAATTAGCCAAGGCATGCGTGCCACTTATGGTCCCGTGGGGTTGTGCCATGCTGATCATTGTTGTTGCTGAACATCTTCATCCTTGCTCTTTACCATGATGCTGAAAATAAAATTAGGATATCTAGGTAAAGCAGGCATTTGTTTTTAAATCCAAATGATGTTACAGAAGTGAAAAGAAAACCCACTGTTTCTATGACAAATACCCTGCAGACATGCCTGTTCTACAGACATGGTCCCACACTCTATTTGTTTCATTTGCCCTGTTTACTTGTGGACGTTTTGTCTTTTTCTTCACAGTCACTTCATTGCTAAGAGGGGCAACGTGGACAGTTGATGTCAATATTATTGATTATGCTGTAAACTCCCACTGCTAAAATCCTGCTTCTAATGCTAGGAATGGTTGCTTTGATACCCAAATTCTCCTTATGTAAAGGGAATCTAAACATTTAAGATGAGAAATAAAATAGTTATTCCTAAAGATTTCTTTTCACTCAATATTTTTGGACCTGTAAATAACTAGACCAAGAATATAATTATAGGGAGAAAAATGTCTAAAATAAAGAATAGTAAGAGTTGTGATGTAATCTTTAGCAAGTGAGGGTTTAGTGTAGCTACTTTCGTAAGGGGAAAAAAACCTCCATTCTTTTTTAGTATAACAGTATTTGTGGTAGCCTCATGACCAAAGTTCTCTATATTTTTCTGAATTCAGAGTTATATGTTAATTAAATTTTCCAATTACATAGGAAGATGTATGTTTATTTCATACCTAAAGGTAGAAACTTGGAACTAAAGTAGAAAATGCTATTTCCCAGAGCAGTTATCACAAAGGGTTCAGAAGAGACACCATCAGATTATAGATTATAAACTGCTAAAAGCTAATTAGCACCAAAGGGCAATGGTAACCAGTGTTGATTTACTGCAGTGATCTAAAGGCCAGTGAACACAGCAAGGCTCAATACAGTCAGTTTGTATTAGATTAATTCACTTATTTCTAAAATGGATTTTTAAAAACAATTTCATTTTGATAGACAATTTATTGAACATCTATGTTCACACATAGAAATCTTGAAATCACCTGTCCCTCTGCCCCATGGAATTGCTCGTATCCAGTGACAGTTGTGGCAATCTAAAATAAGCAAAGAAAAAAAAATCTTTGTAATGTACTTGAAATAATACAGAAATAAACAAAGAAAAAATTAGCACTTTTCTTGCTGGGAAATTTTAACCCTTACATATTCGTATGAGATTAGATAGGATGGTCACTTACCATAGCACTAACCAAGAGAAACACGATGGATGCCACACAGCACGTCACAAGTTCTCTAGAAATCTGATTTATAGAGTCAGAGAAGAGGTGAAATTGATTTAAAGATGTATTTTATATAACTCCATGCCCAAAATAGTTTTCAAAAATATAATGAACATAAAATATGTTATGAGGTTACCTTGTGTGCAGAGTATTCTAGACATGAGGTCTCCTTATATTTGGAGAAGGTATGGACTTGGATAAGGATATTTATTTGCTCATGCGGCTATGGCTGCCATTTTGGGAAGCATAGTTATAGAACAGGGACTTCCTTTTTCTTGTTTCTTTCCTGTATACTGGATATCTGCAAAATACTCCTAAGCATTCACCAGGTGACCTACTGTAGAAGTGAAGGCAGTGTCCTCTTTTTGTCCGGACGGGCTTAGTGCTGTGACAAATTCTCCCGGATAGTTTGGTAGCAGTTGCACAGTCCAGGGCATGGTGAAGGAAAGGCTGCAGTGGACAATGCTTGCACTGTCCATGAGTGCGTGCTGACTTCCTATCGGTACTGTTTCCTTTTTTTTATGAAGAATTGAAATGTCAGTTTTACTGAAAATTATAAATCAAGGAACTTTGTTTGGCAAAGATACAAGGGATGGCTTTTGTAAATAGGTGGGTTTTTTTTTTCACTTTTTTTTTTTTTTTTTTTTTTTTGGTAGAAAAGATGTTAAAAACCAGCTATTCATTTAGCTTTCATGAATGGTCTTAACCACTGGAAATATCTTCCTTGTACCATAATCTTTATGGGAAGAACAATTATCGGATCTATATTTTGATAATTATCTCTATTTTTTTCTTTAAATATAGAAAAATAACCTTTCAAAGCAGAATAGAGGACATTAAGTCTGAAATGTGTTGGAACTGTATTATTGTTTGAATATGTGGATTACCTAAACTGAGGTTAGATTTTAAAATAAAAGCTTTCTCTGAAATGAATCAGGTTTAGCACTTTGTGACTAAATGAATTAGGCTCTAAACTTTCATCTGAATCTGTGGAGCTCGGATATAAATTGAAAAGATCACAGCTATGGGGAGAAGACCTATACCACAAAGGCCTTTCTGCATAGATTATGAATACCATAACTCGATAATTTTTCAAAACTATAGTTATAATTGGACCCAATGGGGGTCTGTTTCTTTGATGAGATCACAGCAACTGTGACTTTACACTGGAAAATGTCACTACTGTGAAGGTTTGTCACCTGTAGAGCTGGTCTTTCCTCTGATGCTGTGTTCATTTCTCATTAGCATTATTCAAAGTTTAGTTGTTAATTAGGTTCACACTTCAATTACAATCAGCATCTACAAGAGTAGTCAGGACTACCTGAACAAAGAAATAACAACATTCCTTTTTGCATGTATGTAAAGGATAAATGATATTATTGTATTACCCGGGAGCCTATTCAGATAGTATGCTGTGTTGAGAGAGCAGTACAGTTAAAATTTAACTAAATTTATTTTGATTTGTGTAAGTAAATAGACTTGTGATGCAACTTTACATTTTCTTTATTTTTATTATTTTATTTATTTACATCCCAAATGCTGCCCCTCCCGGTCCCCTCATCGAGTTCTTCCCTTCATTCCTCTTCCTCTTGGCTTCTGAGACAGTGGCCCCCACATATCTCTATTTAAAACATTGATAAGGAATGTAGATGGAATTTGGTGTTTTCAAGAGTAGAGACTATAGTTTTCTGTGTTGATTGACAATAGTTAGTGAAATGAATAAAAAGAGTTAACATCCTGAGTGTGAGCTCACTGAAAATCAGTCCATGAATGTAGCTGCATTTGTAACGTGAGGAGCACTTGAAATTAGGAGATAGAATTGGCATGAAATGTTGTAATAATTCAACAATTTTTCAAGGTTTGCAGATTTCCAGATAAAATATCTCTGTTTTCCAAACATTATTATTTTTATTCTGATTACTGATTAATACGGCAGTGATATAGAACTCCAGCCCAGCCCCTGGTACTGAGAAATCGTGGACACTGGATTTGTAGCACAACTTTACCCCAGAGTAGCCACATCGTGAAAACAGAGTAGTTTCTATCATCTGCCCCAACTTTATTTCGTTTCTAAATGAGAGCATGAATGTTTTTCTTAGGAACATGTAATGAAATTTAAATGAGACAATGTATAACACTTGCATCACATAATTTTCCACTCATGATATGGTCTTTATAACTTTATCTCCTCTCTCTTGTCTTCTGTTAATGGTAAGAAGCGAAAATTACTTATGCAAATGATGCCTCCAAACTGAAAATAAAATTGTAAATGATCTTGAAGGACTCCTAACAAATAGCAGTGCACAACAGAAATGAATGCTCCTGAACCAGCTTTATCTCCAAACAAGTAGACACACGTTATAATTGCTAAAAATCTGCAGGAAAGTGCCTCACAAGCAGTTTACTGTAAATAATTAAAGCTTAGTTATGTCAAGAGGCCTTGGGAGAAAAAAGAGAGCATAAACCAATTTGCATTAGCACATTGCTATCCTCTCCCGCTCCTGTTTCAATTAACAGAGCAGCAGGTGCTCTGTGCAGCTAAAAAGATAAGCTATCTGGGAGGAGGATGGATTTTGGCTGACCTGCAGACATTGCGCTCTGCCTGCTGATTGGGTTCGTACCTCGCTGTACCAATTTCTGAGGTGTTAATTTAACTGTTCCTCTCTGCCATGCAGGTCTCGGCCTTGAAAAACAAGCTGAAGAAGCAGTCCACAGCTACGGGAGACGGAGTGGCTCGAGCCTTTCTGAGGGCGCAGGCAGCTTTGTTTGGCTCCTACAGAGATGCTCTGAGATACAAGCCCGTAAGCCATCTCTTCATCACTGATGTAACTGCTTTTCCACAGCCCCTAGAATGAGGGAAGAAAAAGGAAACATCTTAATATCACAACTGAAGGAATCGTTGTGGCTCTCCTTTAAAACTCAAAAATTGTGCTTTAAAGATAATTTTTGCTGCAGTTCATCAGCTTGTGCTTTTTAGCTCTTCTCATTATCACTAACTAATATTCCCCAGGACCTCTGGCCTGTCACAAGCTTAGATTTCTACAAGTGGAATATTTACTTGTGAGTGAATTGCTAAAGTATGTTCAAGTACTTAAAATCACTTCCTTGATCTGAAAGTCACGTGAAGCTCAACAGATATTAGATCTAATTAATCGCTTGGTTAGGGCAGAAGCAAAGCAGAAGGTAAGAAAATTAGCCTTTAAGTCGTGCTGATAGTTGAGTATTTATTGTCTTCCTGGTTCATAACACTTTCTGAAATGGCCTTGCCTATTTAGCATACCTTGTTACATCTTGCCTTTTATTTTAATTCCCTAAAATTACTAAAATTATATCCCAGAATCCAGCTGGCCTACAATGATACAAGTCAGGCACATTTGTTTCTCTCTAAAGGCTGCTAGGCTGATTTTAGTAAAAGACTCCTAAAAGACCGTTCCAGGACCAGATGCATCATCTGCTAATGTGTTTTTTCATTTATATTTTGTGTGCATATAGGCATGCATGTGTCACAGCATGCATGTGGACATCAGAGGCCGCCTTCAAGGTGTCATTTCTTTCCTTCCACTTATATGAGTCCTGCAGATTTGGCTTCAGATTCTTGGGTTTGGGGGCATGCACTTTTTCTCTGACCCAAATTTGTACATTTTTAGGGCTAAACACATTGGATTAATAAAAAGTTACACAAAGGCCTGCCATTGCTAGATTACTTTTAACCCTTGGTCTATAGTATGTTTGGCAAGTGAGAACTTTTATGCCTTCCTGATCTGTCTTCCACAGTTGATGTGCAAACCTGTTGATCATAACCTGTCTTCTTAATGGTTCTCATCGTGTAGCTCTTATGCATTTAAAGGGGTTTTGAGCTATTAGAAGAGTTTTTAAGTGGGTGAATATATCTACCTTCTATCTCTCTCTCTCTCTCTCTCTCTCTCTCTTTCTCTCTCTCTCTGTATCTATGTATCTATGTATCTATGAATGTATCTATCTATCTATCTATCTATCTATCTATCTATCTATCTATCTATCTATCTAACCAACCTTATTTCTGTATTTATCATTCTAACAAAATACCTGCCAAAGTTAATTATGAAAAGAAAGGGCCTATTTTGCATTATAATTCGGGAGGTTTAAGTCTATGGTGGTCCTATTGCTCTTGAGAATCAGGTATGGCAGTACCATATGACAGGGATCATGGTGGGGAGTAGCACTGTACACATAATGATGAAGAGAAAGGAGGAAGGGCTCAATCACGGGCATGTCTCAGATGAACAGAAAACCTTTTACTAGGTTTCCGTGTCTTCTCACAGTCTTCCATTTTCTTCATGGACTAATATGCATTCCTTTAGTATATAGGCCATTGAAGGAAGACTTACCTCAATCACAACACATACTCGTCTTTCTACAATATGTACATTTGAAGGGTATTAAAGAATTTTAAATAATGTACCTCATATACATATATTATGTGGAAAGTCTTAAAAATGATAAGAATCTCATTCTTTGAAAGAGTGGAAGCAGTCATCTAAATGCAGTTGAGTATGCTATTATTCGGGTTACTCAAGTCAAAAACAGGTGAGCCTAAAAAGCAAAATCATTTTTTAGTTAGAGATTTATTAAAATCAATTTTTAAAATAGGAAGAAAGCTTGAAGATACCACTTTGCTCTTTTTGTTGTTGTTACATTTAAATATTTGTTTTTATAAACTAAATTTTACCTTTTCTCTTAACATTTGTGGAAGACTTCAAATGTGAAATGAAAAATGTAAAAAGTTGAACTAAAAGATTTTTTAAAACTGATTCAGGTTGTCAGTGTGTAGGGTGCTAGATAAAACAGTGTCCCCCAGCTCCAACATGAATTGCCTTTGATTGTGCAGTTCAATATTTATCCATTTCAGAGTTTCATTGGACTCACAAATGACTTCTGTGCATAGATTTCTGTGACTCAGGTCTAAGCATCTCAAAAGCCCTATTTCCAGTGCCTGTTGAAAATAATTTATCATAGAGTATCGTTCCTGTTGGCATGTCATATCTTACTGTGAATTTATTTATTTCATTTACATATAGATATTTAAATTTTCCTTTGGTTTTTCTACTCTAACATATTTTTGGGACATGGGAAACAGTATTTTTATTTTGAATGCTTTTATGATTTTCTGACAATCTTAGAATGAAAACATAACTTTTAAATAATCATCAGTATTTAGATAAATTTTTTTTGTTTTCTCCTTATGAGGAGTAACTTCTACTGTTTTAAGGAATTATGTTTATTAAGGAAAGCAACTTTTTTATTAAAAATAAAATGCTTTATTTGATATTGTCTTAGTTACCTTTCTGTTGCTATAACAAAACACTGAATCAAAGGCAACTTATAAAAGAAATTAATTTGGCTTATGATTCAGAGGGTTAGAGTCCATGATAGTAGAGCAAAGAGAGAGCTTTGAGCCCATGTTTTGATCTACCTCCATGAGGCCAAGAGAGCAGTGGGGATTAGATGAGTCCTTTGCAATCTCAAAGCCCTTCCCTCAGTGACACATTTCCTCCAAAAGGGCTACACTTCTTAATCCTTCCAAAACACTTCTGCTAACTATGAACCAAATATTCAAATATATGGGCATTTGGGGCCATTCTCATTAAAACTACCACATTCTACTTCCTGGCCTTAATAGGCTTGTGGCCATATCACAATACCAAATGCATTTAGGTCAACTTCAAAATTCCCCATAGTTTTTCACAGTCTCAACACAGTTTTAAAGTCCAAAGTCTCTTCTGAGACTCAACAGACTCTCTTCACTTGAACCCACCATAAAATAAGAAATCATGTTACATAATTCTAACATACAGTGGCACAAAAATATACCTTACCATCCCAAAAGGAAGGCATTCAGACATAGTAAGGAAATACTGGACCAGTGCAAGACTGAAACCCAGCACCACAAATTCTAAGGCCTGTAGCTAGCTCTATGCTGATGTCAAAGGGGTTAGATGGCTCTACTCTTCTAGCTTTACTTTCTGCAACCTGCTTTTCTCTGCTCCACTGGTTCCACTCCTGCCATGCAGCTCTTCTTGACTGTTTTCCCATGAATCCAGCACTCATAATATCTTGGGGTTTCCAACACAGACCAAGAACCTCATAGCTTCATGCAATGGCCTTTCAAGGACTGATTCAGAGACTCCTGTGCAACATGCTTGGCTTCAGTGGCTCTTGTTAACCATGGAGGACGATTCTAGAACCCCTTTACTCATGCATCTTTCCCAGTTCTAAAGCCCAGAACTATGTGGTGAACACTGCCAAGTTTGACTACCAACTTGGGGTGAACCCTGGTACCCCATTCAGTCACATCAATAGCTTTAATTTTGTTGTTGTTGTTGTTGTTGTTGTTTATTTTCAGGAGCAGGCCTTTTCACAAGTTAAAAACTTAGTTGGAGCTGGGTGGTGGTGGCTGACGCCTTTAATCCCAGCACTTGGGAGGCAGAGGCAGGTGGATTTCTGAGTTCGAGGCCAGCCTGGTCTACAGAGTGAGTTCCAAGACAGCCAGGGCTACACAGAGAAACCCTGTCTCGAAAAAACCAAAATAAATAAATAAATAAATAAAAACTTAGTTGGGTGGATGGGGTCTTGCCCTGAGTTTACTACTTCCTTTATTCCCTTTCAGACAAGGCCATTCTTTAGCCTTTTAGTTTTCAGCACAAGCCTTGGCTCCAACATTACATTTCCTGATGCTCTTTTTCTCTTAAGATGTATGTTCTCTATTTCTTTTGCTCCACTTGTTCTTTTTCATTGTAGAACTGCATAAGTGCAATTAGCAATAACTGTCACTAAGGTAGGCTTTGAGATTTCAAAAGACTCATGCAATTTTCCATGTGCCGCCAACCCAACCCCTCCGCTTTGTATTGTGAATCAAGATGAGTCAATAGTAGTCTGTCTTGAATAGTAGTCTGTTTTGAAATCACCTCTACCAAGGAAATGAGTTTACTACATTTCAGTTTAGTCACAGGTAGATTATTATGTCAAGGGAAGAAAGCAGTCACATTCCTTGTCAAAATATCACAAGGACAGTCTCCAGCCCAGTTGCTAATATTGTTCCTCTCCAATAATAATATTGTTCCTTGAGTTGAGCCTCCATAGTCCACGTTGCTCTCACTGTTACTGTCTTCCTGGCACCCACTAGGATGACCTGTTACAATATCTAACCACTTCCCTAGTGCAATTCTCATAGTCTATCACCTTTTTCCAAAACCAGCATGATTAGGCCTATGAAAGCAATAGCGTCCTTCCTGGGACCAGCCTCTGTCCTAGTTTTCTATTGCTGTGACAAAAACACCATGCTTATGTTGGAAGGAAGGAATAGCTGAGAGCTCACATTTATAGCTAAGAGAGAGAGAAAGAGAGAGAGAGAGAGAGAGAGAGAGAGAGAGAGAGAGATTGAGAGAACAAACTGAGAATTACATGTTTTTTTTTTTAAATTAAACTTCAAAGGCTGCCCCCAGTTATACACCTACCCCAACAAGGCCATACATGTCAATCATTCCCAAACAATTCCACCACCAACTAGAGAACCAAGTAATCAAATATATGAGCCTCTGGGACAATTCACATTCAAACCACTACAGATATTATCTTCATATATTACCCAGTACATAATTCATTAAAAGTGTTTGCTTGTATTTCAGAACTTTTTGATCATTTATATATTTGACCTGTATCTTTAATGTATTTTGTTAGGTATAAAATAAAGAAGAACCAAGTATAGAAATGAAAATATTTCATGATCTTATCTCTTATAAATATATTTTGATGTCCTCAGTCCAGTAGAACAGCTGTGAAGGGAGAACTCTCTAACAAGCTTTGAGTATGGATTCTTTGATTAGACCTTGCTTTAAATTTTTTTTGACTAAAGCCAGGTAGGGTGATATTCTCCTGTAATCCCAGCCTTAGAGAGGCTGAGGCAGGAGCATCACCACTGGTTTGAGGCTAGCCTGGTCTACTCAGAGACCCAGACTAACATTCAGGACTACATAGCAAGACACTCTCAAAAGGTTTAAGGGATGTTTATCTATAGGCTAGTTAATTTGTCAATATGATCAGATTAAGAAGCAGCTAGTGAGCCTTACTTTTTGTGCTTTTTTTTTTTTTTCTTTTTGTGGGACCATTTCCTGAAGGGATTAACTGAGGGGGAAGAACCATCTTGAAAGTGCCTAGCACTGTCTGGAGGACTGGAATCCAGTCAGAAGGAAAAAGGAGAAAGCCATCTGAGCACTAGCCTTTGGTGTTTCTACTTGCTAACCTGCTGTGATGAGAGTATTCAGTCTTACACATGTGCACACAGGAATTCTCAGTGATTATGACTGCATGCAGAAGACCTGTACATGATTAAGCCAGCCAGAATACCAGCACAAATCTAGTAGAGTTTCACTAAGTCCCATCCAGAGCTGAGAAGCTGTTGCTACTTGGTGGCTTCCAGAAGAGGGAAAATACATTTTCTTCAGGGATGGGACCTCTGAGAGATTATGTATTCTATAACAGTTTCACGTGCATCCATCCATGTGTATGCCGGAAGCATTATGTATACTCGGTGGGTTGGTGTGGGGGAGGAGGGAAGGAAGGAGGTCAAAGACTACTCATGATACAATAGCTAGACCTGCGACTCTGCATACACTGACAGTACTGGGTAGACTAAGTGGGTTAGAGAGAGGCGGTAGGGTTGGGGCCCAGAGACTACCTAAGGTACTATAATAAGCGGACCCGTACCCACAGGAGCACTGGCGGTAGGACCATAGAGTGTGGTCACTGTACCATATCCATTCTGACCCTTGAAGGAATTTTTGGTCAGAATGATAACAGATTTGGAGCTGTGAGTCAGAGAAGTCCTCCGATACTGTAGACAGTTTAATGCTCATTCTAGTGAGAGTTTAGGAGCCCAGAATCCTAACAGAAATGCATGTGGTGAAGGCTAGACTTTTGATATTTTGAAGGGAAAAGGGTACTTTAGTAGGAATTGCGCTATAGGCTATTCATGTTGAATTCTACCAAAGAATCTGGCTTATTTTACTAATAACCCAAGAATTTCAATATGACTGAGTTCAAAGTGTTGTCCCCCCAACTTTTGGAATACAAATGTTTGCTGTATACAGTTGTGTATTTAACATACTTTATAGGGACTCACATGTAAGAGATTGCCTTGTGATATAAAGAACACTGGCCTTTTGGACAAAGTTGAAACTAACAAAAAGGAGACGTTTGAAGTTGGAATGACTGCAGTGAGATGCAGTGAACCTAATAGGGGTAGGTAGACAGCTACTGTTTGAACCTTAAATGTCACTTGCAGGCTGCTTGACCACCTCCTCTCTGTCTTATGGTGGAGTCTTATGATATTATAAGATTGAAAAGTTGAGAAGGAGGACCAAACTAAAGGAAATAGATCCTTTGAAGACAGATATTTTGAGTTGTTATAGTCTTGGCAAGGAACCAGTTGCATTTGTGTATTAATTTTTGACCTGCTTTCTCTGCTCTCACACCATTTTCTCTGCCCCTGCCTCTGTCCCTGCCCCTGCCTCTCTGCCCCTGCCCCCGCCACTGCCCCTGTGCCTCCCCACTCCTTCCTCCCTGTCTCTTTTGTTAATGAAAAAAACATTTCTTACAATATATTCTGATGATGCTTTCTCCTTTCCCAGCCCCCTTTCAGATTCTCCCCATCTACCCAATTCTTCATCCTTTGTCTTTTAAAAAACAAACGAAAGCCCCACAGAAGCACAAAATTATGAAACAATGAAATCTTTAAAAATACCACGGAGTTTATTCCATGTTGGCTGCTTACTGTTGAGCATGGAGCCTGTGGTTAGTATACCCAGGGGACCTCCACTGTTAAAAACTTATTTTTCCTTTGCAAGTGGCTATCAGTTGCAAGTAGTTTTTGTTAGGGGGAGGGGCACATGCTAACTCCTTTCAGTTCTGTGACCCCCCATTTCGCTTGAATCTATGTGGGCCCCATCTGAAGAAAACCATTTTCTTGGAGTTTCCCTCTTGACTGTCACTCAGTGTTGTCAGCAGCCTCACATTCCTGCTGCTAGGAAACTTCACTGCCACGCCTCCTTCATCATGCTGATAACCTCTCTTCTGTTACGTCATTTTACTCAGGTACTGTGTGACAGTGACACTTAAAATAAGGGATGCAGGTGGGATATATAGTCTGGGTGCATAAGTGTTTTAGATTTTTGTTAGGAGCATACAAATATCATTTCTCTGTGATTACTTTCCTTTGTCTCAGTATTATAAGCAGCAGGAGGGAATGTATTGTACTGGAAATATTTTTGATTTATCTGTCTCATTGGTTTTATTCATCTAAAGTAGAATTAAGTATTGTAACACATAATTATAAGGAATATACTTCTCACTCTGCTTGAGATATTTTGTGCATAAAACTGAAATTTTGGCAAATATAAGTATAGCACTGGTCTATTAGGTCTTCTCTGGGATTTCTCAGCAAAAATAGGATATTAAATATGTCTATTGAGAATCTGATAGTGATGGAGGCTAGTGTTGCAGTTTCTTCTACCAGGGAAATTATGCTGGGAGAGAATAAGCACATAATTCATGCTTGTGACTCTTAATGAAACTAAGACAAACTTTAGCAAGGTACCAGTTGAGTTTGTGCGTTTTGCTAGGATAATGTTCCTTATGTCAACAAAAATAGGTAGGAGCCAGAACTTTAAGATTAATACAGAATTGCTTAACAGCAGTTGTGGTAGCTTTTCTGTACCAGTTTGTAGTGTTTCATTTTTATAATATAGTCAATGAATAATATTTAATTTGTTTTTATATCATAACAATAAAGAGTACAGCATTAGGAAGTTGTGTTAATTTTAAAATTTATTTTATTATATGTGTATGAATGTTTTTGCTTGTATGTATGTATTTATGTGCAGCTTGTGTATGCTTGAGTCCCGCAGAGGTCAGAAGAGGGCATCAGATACTCTGGAACTATAGTTATAGGTGGTTGGGAATCACCATGTGGGTGCTGCAGATGGAGCAAATACTCTTAACTACCGAGCCATCTCTCCTATCTTCAGAGAGTTCAGTTTTAATACTAATATCATTTTAGGTCAGAGTGGAGGTGGGTATGATTCTCATCCTTATTGAAAAAAGAAGAAATTACTCCAGTGAATAGCGTCAAGGTTGACCAGGAGGCCCAAATCTGAAAGATGTTATGGAGGTAGAGATAGTATTTTACTATTACTTGCAGGTAGATTTTGAGGGAATTTCCAGCAGAGTAATTTATATATTCCTACATAAATACTAAATTTGTATACAAACATTTCTAAAATGCAACGTATTTTAAAAAATAAGCACTTAAGCTATCTGAGAAGCAATTCTAACTTTCTTATATTTAGCTTATGCTTTGTAAGTAGCATGCTTCTGCAATTGAAAATTGATTGCTGTTGCTCTTCTTTACAGAGAAAAACACAGAACCAAGTACAGTTATGGTAAAGAAGCTTACACAAAGTAAAAGATGTTTAGTTTTTTCTCTTTTCTTTTAGCCAGCAACCAGTTAGCTTTGTTTTTTTAAAGAATGCAAACATATGACCTCAAACGTGTATGCTGTATGACTTGAAGAAAATTGATAAGAACATATCTGCGTTTAAATCCTGGACCAAGGAGTTTTATAACTTCATGCAAACTGAAGTCCTAGTGCTTTTGTTTTCAAGTTGAGAGGAAATTGTATTTCCTGTGTTGTTTGCACGGGCTGTTACTTCTCTTGCTATGACAAAATAAAGAATAAAGCAACTTACAAAGAAAAAATTGATTTTTAGCACAGAGAGTCCTAGTGGAAGTGAGTGGTGGAATTCGCAACAAGGATGCATGTGGCAGAAGTCCCTTACATTTTGTAAATAAGGAAAGAGCCAGGCTTGAATCAAAATAACTCCCACAAACCTTGCCCTAACTCATTTCTGCTAGCTGGATCTCAGATCCCAAAGAATTCTGTCTTCAAAGTAAAGCACACCAGTTGAAGACCAGCTGTTCAAACAAATAAGCCTATTGGGGCTTTATATTAAATTATTTAATGCTCTCTGATAAGGTTCCAAAACACTTAATATAGCTCCAGAGTTTTTATGGTCTTACTGGTCCAAGGATTGTTCAAGCCCAAATTGCAAAGTCTCTAAACTGATAGGTGTGACCCACTATAAAAGAAAAAAACAAGCTCTATATTTTCAAGATACAACTAAACAAAATAACTGTTCCCATTCTGAAATGGAAGAGCAATTGTAAGGAAATTCTGGATCAAAGAAAGAAACAGCAGGGTGATCACTAAACTTTAAGCTCCATGTCTGACACATGTGAGCTAGTAGTGCTATTGCCTTCACTCCAACAGGGCTTGGGTACTCCCACCCAATGAGCCTATTACCTATAACACACACAATCTCTCTCCTGCCACTTTCAGTCAGTGCCTGTCTGATAGCTCTCTCTGGTAGATATCCTATGTTCTTGACATCTATACCCTAGACTCCATTGCATCTTCAGCTACAGTGAATCCAACTCTATAAAATTTGTCTTTACTTTTTTCTGAGACTTTGGTGCAAGCCTCTATCTAATAATTTTTTCCATTCTGTGTGTTTGTATAATCAGCACCACATGGTTGACACCCAGTTCTGCTGCCTGTATAAGATGTATTTTGGGACCTAGGAGCCATTGGTGCAGTCATCTCTTGAGTGCCTGCATGACTGAATCCAGCAAAACAGTTCCCTAGGTATCTGTGAGCAAGATGCCTACACAGTAGCATTCAGTGTTCAGACTTTCTGCTTTCTTTTCTTTTCGACATTGTCCTTTTAAATGAAAGTTTAAAAAATGAGTTTGGATTCTTTAATGGTTGAAGTCTTGTTCTTAAGATCTCTTTGCCATAGTCTCTGTTATCTGAAGTTCTCAAAGAATAAGTTTTTAAAAAGTTCTACTAAATGAGTGTTACTGAACTTTCAGTTTCTCTCATTCATCCATTCATTTATTCACTGATTCATTGAGTATTTATTTTATTTTCAGTAAAGTAGTTATGAATACAGTAGATATTTGTATTCTACTGTATTCATAACTACTTATACTGAAAATAAAATATACTGATAGGATTGTCTTTTTTTTTTTTACTTTTGTTTGTTTTGTTGCCCTTGCACCCTCAAATGAAATTTTTATGGGAGTAGTAATTATGGTCTACTTCATTAACCCAGAGATTATTTGTGTAAACCCACGTAGTTTGTGAGATTCAGAAGTCTTCTATAGCTCTTTCTATCAAAAATCACTGTAAAGTATGTAACATCATGTTTGTGATGGGTCATTTTCTGGTGAATGCTGGCTTATGACAGTAGGTAGATTATTTCAACCTTCTCTCATAGCGCACATTATCCCCCTTTACCTGCAATGCTGCCCAAGAGGTCTCTATGTTGAAGGGAATCTACTGAACACAAGCTGTGTAATTGCTACTAGCCATGAGTGATGGATGAGCACTTCCAATGAGCCTACCATGGACACAGTCATAGAAACCGAATCCTTGATTTCATCTAATTTTCATAGAAACTGAATCCTTGATTTCATCTAATTTTTATGTTTTATACTAATGCCTACATGCGACTGTAGCTAATTTGCTTGAAATGGTATTTGTGTGACATTACTAATTCCACCAGAAAAGGCAGCAATTGAATCACACTGTTATTAGTCATTATTTTTACCCATGCTAGAGCCAATTTCTAGCATTTTACTTACAGACTCTTATAATCAGAACACTGAGTCTGTTTAACAGTTTATTTATAATTGATAATTTTCAGAGTTCTTATATGGTCTTTAATGCTTTATTGCAACATAAGGATTGCTACAAAATTCATTCTAGTAAGTGAATTGTCATTAGTCTCCACTCTCATTTTGAACATGAAATACAGTCACTTATCCGTATGTATGTCAGATATGCCAAGTGGACTGTGGAAGTGTTAGGGGATGGGCACTGGGAGGAATCAGGCAGCAAGAGATGACTCTGCAGGTGTATGAGAGTAACTGGGTGTGAAGTATGAGTCCTTGTGGGTGAGAGACAGAGAACCTGGTGGAGTCCCCCTCAGACACTTCAAAGATGTCACTGGTCAGCATGAAGGCAGTTGCCAAGTGGAGCCCAACCCAGAACAGTGAGTCAGGATTGTATTTGCAATCATTAAGAGAAGGTAGTTATAAAAATTTCCAATATTTGAAAACCAACCAGTGATCGTGAGTAATATAAGTGGCAAAATCAGGAAGCAGGTTTTATATGCAACATTCTTTACAGCAAGAGTGGTGTTGGGGCTGGAGAGAATGCTGAGCGGTTAAGGGCACGGACTGCTCTTACAGAGGACCTGTTTTTGATTCCCAGCACCCACATGATGATTGCCAACCACCTGTAATTCCAGATACAGGTTATCTCATGTTGTCCTCTGACTTCCAAAGGCATCAAGCATACATACATGCAGGCCAAAACTCACACATCATATACCACAATGAATAAATCTGATGTGAAAAAAAAATGTCTAATCAGCAAGAAAAGTAATTGTAGACTCTTAAGTTGTTGAAGTATACTTGATATTTTTATACTTAAAAATCAAGCTATCAGTGTTAAACATTTGTATTTCACCGACATACTCTTCTCTGAGTGGGTGAGATTGAGCAGTTTTAAGAGCATCAGGGGTTCCTGAGGGGAGGCCTGTTGTACAGGCACATCAGTAGAAGACTATTCCTACAAGCTTGCACTGGTATGCAGGATGCATTTGTTGATTTTGTATTTCATATCCCCTGTGACACTCAGTGTGTTTCCTAAAGAGACTAATCCTCTCTGACTGACCTTTTATTGATGTCCTGAACATCTTTACTTCTGTCTAGGGTGAGCCCATCACCTTCTGTGAGGAGAGCTTTGTAAAGCACCGCTCAAGTGTGATGAAACAGTTCCTGGAGACTGCAGTGAACCTTCAGCTGTTTAAGCAGGTAAGAGTGAGCCTACACGCATTTGCTCTGTACAGGGAACACTGCCGTTCAACGCATATCTGCTGCCCTAAAACTACATCCAGGCTTATAAAACATTAACAACCTGTCCTGAGGAATGTCTTCTCTGAATCAGAGCGTTGTCTTTGTATGGTAGACAGAAGAATGCCTTGTAGTGCTCCCGTGGTGGAGCACTCCTGAAACCTTGTATGCTGTTGAAATGCTAGGGAGGGTTAGAAGGGGGAGTACTCCTCTTTTCCAGGGAAGAGCACACCAATGCTTGGTCCTGAAATCATATATCTGAATAACAGTGTATGGACTGAGCAGGCTATATTTGGAGGTATATGTGTATGTGTGTGTGCACTTGCATGCTTGTAATAATAATTAATGAAAAAAGTTTGAAAGAGAGCAAAAAGGGGCATATGGGAGGGTTTGGAGTGAGGAGAGGGAAGGGAGAAATGATGTAATTATATCATAATCCCAAAAATGAAAGAAAAGTATCATAAATGCCTCAGAAAAAGTTGATAAGCTCAGGGAAAGTACTACAGAAGGCTGTACATCCACAGAAATGGGCCTGCATGCTGAGTACACTGAGATCATCACAGTATAATCCAATTGATAATATAAATTTAAATCACAGTTATAGTGTATGTCCTGAGTTTTGTTTAGGATATCTAAATATTATTTCAGAGTAGCCAAGATTGACAGCACAATTCAGATATTTTAGTTTTCAGACACACTAGGTCTTTTGTTTTTTGAGACAGGGTCTCACTATGTACCTTTGGCTGGCTTAGAACATCATATGCAAACTAGGTTGTCCTTGAACTCACAGACATCTGCCTTCCCATGCCTCCCAAATGCTGGATTAAAGGCATGTGCCTCTTATGTTGTTGTTGTTTTTTTTTTGTTTATTTGCTTATGCTATATGAGTTTATATATTTCAAATATTTACAGAGACCTTTGGAGGTCAGGGGAGGTCAGATATACTGTGGATGCCAGAAACTGAACCGTGATCCTCAGCCAGAGCAGAAAGTGATTCTAACTGCTGAGCTATCTGCAGCCTTAGGCAATGTATTTTGTTTGTACTATGTGATTACAAATCTCTTAGATCAGGTTGTCTTAGTTCCTGTTTACACAATCTTTATTTACTTATAACTACTTGATTGTCTTATTCCACATCGACATTTTAAATGTAAAACTAGCTCTGCATGCAGCCTTACTTACACTCTACTGTGTTGTAAGCAGCACGAAGCTAGGAGCCAAACATCAATGCCTTGGAGAAGCACCAGACTAACAAAACTGTTAGTGCAGAAAACAACATCCGATAAAAATTACCTTCAAATTAGTTATGAATTAGGTATCAAATTGATGATGAGTTAATGTCGTTCATAGTTTGATGAATTAAAGATAATTTGTGGCTACTTCGTGGTTATATAACTGTTTTTTAGATAGTAAAGTTTTACCTCAAAGAGAGGCTTATATGAATTTAGAACAGAGATGTGTATTTCCTAAGATGAAGTTGTTCCTTTGAGATCCCTATCTCTTGTCTCCAAGTTGATAGTAAGTTAAATTCCAGAGTATAATGGTGCAGCCCCAGGGCCATCTAATGTGTGCTTGGGTTAAGTGTTACTCCCTGCCTTGTGTGTGTGTGAGTGTGTGTGAGTGTGTGTGTATCTGTTTAATCTATTAAGAAGCTATACCACATACCATTATTTAAAAATGTGTTATGGGCTATTGAGATGACTCTGTGGACTTGCCACCACACCTGACAGCTTGAGTTCTGTTCCTATTATAACAGAGTGACAATATCCCATTAAAGAAGAATCTCTAAAGTCAAAGGAAACATTTATCTAGGTTAGATCTAAGTGTAGGGAGATTCCTTGAGCTGAAGAACTATGTGAAATAGAAACCACCCAGGCTACAGTGCATAGAGACAAACAGTAGATAGATAGATAGGAAGTCAGGAGATAGAGTATATAAGGAAGATATCCACATCCCATGTAATTCCAGTAGGTACCACAGAAATCAAAGCAGAGACAGTAGTTGCAAGAATCATACTCGAACTAATGAAATACTCCATGTAATTGCTTTGCAAAGTTCAGTATATCCAAATTGAATAATATCAGCCATAAAATAGTAGAGAAAGAGAAGGGGAGGGTTTTTTTTTTATGTATATATTTTAGGCGCACATGATGCATTGCCCACAGATTGTGGAAGAGGATACAGATCCCCTGGAGCTGGAATTACAGGAGATTGTGAGCTTCTCCAGAGCGAATGTTGGAAAGTGAACTTGGACCCTGTTAGAAGAGCAGTGGGTGCACTTAACTGCTGAACCATCTCTCTAGCCTGGGAATTTTTTTAATGAATAAATTATAATGTAGTAGAACACTACATCAGGGAAATAAATTAATTGTAAAAAAGTGAAAATGAATGATCTGAATGAAATATCACCATGTTGTATATGTTTGTGTTGAGTACTTTTATAAGGTATCCAAATGAGCAAAAAAATTATATTTGTGATATATAATTATGCTATATGATAAAATATGATTTAAAAAAACCATAAAATGAAAACCAAGCTGAAGTGATTATGATCTTTTCTATAGAGAGAGGTTATTTTGTCAACTTCATACATGCTTGAGTTGTCTGAGAAGAGAGACCCTCAACTGAGAAAATGCCTCCGTAAGATTGGCTGTTGACAAGCCTGTGGGGTACTTTCTTAATTAGTGATTGATGTGACTGGGCCTAAGACATTATGGATAAAGCCACCTCTGGGCTGGTGGTCCTGGGTGCTGTCAGAAAGCAGGCTGAGCAAGTCATGATGAGCAAGCCAGGAAGCAGCACTCCTCCATGGCCTCTGCATCAGCTCCTGCCCCAGGTGTCTTCCTAGAATTCCTGCACTACTTCCGAGATAATGGACTACAAACTGTAAGATGAAATAAAGCGTTTCTTCCCCTAGTTGCTTCGGCACGTCGTGTTTAACCCCAGGAAAGGAATCTTTTAACTAAAACAGCGGCACAGAAAGGGACATTTAAGTCCTTTTGGCTTATTATTTAATTGTAGTATTTTATATTTACTTTGAAAACTTTAATTGACAAAACTAACTGTTTAGGGGTTGTGGCTTGCTGCATATCCACAGACACGTTTCCACACGCACAGCATGGGGTGAGCACATTCTGCAAGCTAACGCTAATCGTCATGGTTTTGGTAGTGAGCACACACAAAACTTACTCGGCAAACTGGGAATAAATACTGAATTATCATAAACTGTGGTAACCATGTTGTAAAATAGTTCTCAGAAACTTGTTTGATTATTAGCTCTCCTAGCCTAGCCTGCAGCTAAGTGGTTTCATTAACAGAGCATCGGTTGCTACTTTACTTTATCATCAACATTGACTGCTGAGTATTTAGATTCAGTATTAATTTTGGTATTTTATGAAGGCATTTTTTGGTCATGTCTCCAGATTAGGCTCTAATGGATTGGGTTTTTATTGTCGATTGAAAATCCCTCTGAGTCTCTGCTTCCACATCTGTGAAGGGAGTTGAACTTGAATACTAAGCCTCAGATGCCTTTACCTCTTACATAACATGATACCATGAAATAAACACAAAGCTTAGAGAGACGACAGTGGGTTCCATTTGGATTAATTCCTGTTTAGATAATAAATTTGGATGGAATGCCAGAAAACATTCCTCAAATCTATGATTTTGCCATCACCATACTTCTCTCCATTTCAGCTTTATGAAGACTTAAGCTGTGTTTTAAGTCTCTTGCCTTTATTTAATACTATACTAATATAATAAGGGAAGTTTTCTTTGTGTTTTATTTACTACTAAATCTACTGGTCAAAAAAGTTCCTTTGTTTATGTACTTTCCAAGGTTAGAATCATGCTGAGTTTAGCATGTTAACCTTAAAATCTGCGTCTATTCTCTGACTGTAAGACCTCTCTGTGACCTTAGGCCCTCTTAACTAGCAGTGTAGATTACTGTTAGGAAATCTGATTAATAGTAAAGGGTCTCTAATTTACATAGACAGTCCACTCCACCACACTCCTGAAAAAGAAAAAAAACAATTCGGCTTATGCAATTGCTAACTCACTTGAGGAAGAAAATGGTAGGGAAGATTTCAGTTAAAAGGTTGTCTTCTATTAATTATCTAGAATGTTTATTATCTTTTGTAACATAATGTAAATATGTATTTCCTCAGCGGTTTTATATAACAAGTACCTGTTCATGTACAAATGTACAAGGAGTGTACATTTTTTTTTATCAATTCCGTTTGTTCTTAGATAGTTTAACATACGCTTACTGGCCCCTCCCAGCCCACCCCTCTTTTCATCTTCCGGTCACAGAGGCCCACCACTTCTCTCCACAAACCTGTCTCTGGTATTCACTTCTGTGACCCTCTGAATTTACCAGTGTCATCTGTGTGATAAGAGATTTGGAGCTATTTTGGGGGGCCTGGTGGGCTCATCGACAAATACATAACTCTGCTAGAATCCATCAATAGTGAGCAAGTCAGTAGTAAACAGGGCCACAGGAGCCCCTTTTCCCTGCCAGACTGCATTGCTTACAGGGCCAGTAGTGTGTGGGCCCAGTGCGGGAAACCACAGTGCTTTTTCAGAGTATGGGGAGGTGTCTGTGTATTATGATGTCTACTATTTTTTTTTCTCAAAAACACCTCTGTAAAGTACAGCATTGTATATTTTAAAGTAAAGCATCTAAAACAAATTACTGCTAAAATCACCATCCTCTGACTGTAATTTGTAAGGAATGTTAGAAATGCAGTTAGCTAGACTCTGTTTGTCCTTGAATGTACGTAAACCCACAACCCATACTGTGTCAAGTATCACGCCTGTCCCACAACTAGTACCCACAGTTTCAGTCATGGTTCTCTTGAGGACAGAGGTTAAAGATGAAACTCTGTCTATGTCTGCTTGTCTTCATATTAGTAAGAGCACGTATCCTGGGTTGCTGTAATTTGTCTCCTTTGTATCCCTGCCTTCACCTTTGTGAAATATTCTCTAGTTCCCTGTTTTCATTAGCTCCCTATGTCATTGAATCTGCAGGATTTTTTCTATGTCTATGTGTTTTCATTTTGTTAAGAATATATTGGTCATTGGTTTTATGTCAGGAAGAATCACTTTACACACTTGAATTTCAGCTACTTTCATAGGAATTTTAGTGATGGAATGGCTAGCAAACAGAAGATCTGAAAAATACTTAATAAATGGAAATCAGAGAAAGCTCCATACAGGCATCAGCTGGACCTCACTGCGTTCAGTGATGTGTATGGATGTTGTCCTAGGCAATGGGGTTCCTCTGTCAATTACTGAGAGCAACCCTCTGTCCCAGCATCAGCTTGAGTTGTTGGGAGATCTCCACTGGACCCCCTCATCCAACAACTCAACCATATGCAACCCAGTCCTGCCACTAGGAGACCGGCCTGGCTATAAGAGATGGCTAGTTCAGACCTCGTATCCTGCTTTACTAACTAGGAGTTACCACCATTTCCCTCATGGATTGCAGGAAGTTTCCACTGCAGAGCCTTTTCATACTACTCACTCAAATAGCCCCCTCCCCACTCTCTCCTACATCCCATCTCTCCTTCATTCTGATCCCTCCCAGTCCATGCCACACTCTCCCCAACTTCACCTGCAGATCTGTTGTTGTCTCCCTCCCTAAGGGAGATCCTTGCATCCTTCCTAGAGCCCTTCTCTACCCACCCTTGCTGCATCTGGGGATTAAAGCTTGGTTATTATTTACTTAATGGCTAATATCCACCTATAAGTGAATACATACCTTACTTGATTTTCTGGGTCTGGTTACTTCACTCAGGATGATTTTTTTTCTAGTTTTATCCATTTGCCTGCAAATTTCATGTTACCATTTCTTTTCAAGTAGCTGAATAATACCCCATGGTGTAAATGTTCCAGATTTCATTTATTCATTCTTCTGTTTTAGGACATATAAGTTGTTTTCATTTCTTGCTATTATGAATAAAGCCACAGTAAGCATGGTTGAATAAATGTTCTTGTGGTAGAAAAGAATATCCTTTGGTTATATGCCCAAGAGTGGTATAGCTGGGTCTTGAGACAAATTGATTTCCAATTTTCTGAGAAGCTGCCATTTTGATTTCCATAGTGGCTGTACAAGGTTGCACTTCCCACCTTCAGCCTCCTCCCCAGCCCCACAGCAATGAAGGAGTGTTCCCATTATTCCATGTCCTCACCAGCATGAGCTGTCATTTGTGTTATTGATCTTACCCATTCTAACAGATGCAAGAAGGAATATCGAAGAAGTTTTGATTTGTATTTCCCTGATGGTTAAGGATGCTGAAAATTTCTTTACATGTTCTTAAGCCACTTGAGATTTCTCTTTTTAGAATTCTCTGTTCAGATTGGTACCCCATTTTTAAATTGGACTATTTGTGTTTTTTTATATGTAGTTTCTTGATTTCTTTATATATTTTGGATATTAGACTTCTCTTTTCCCATTCCTGCTGCTGATTTGTCCTGCTGACAGTGTCGTTTGCCTTACAGAGGCAGCTCAGTTTCACGAAATCCCACTTGTTATTGAGCTTAGTGTCTGTGCTCTGCTCTCAGTGTTCTTATTCTTTCAGAAAGTTATCTCCTGGGCCAGTGTGTTCACGACTGTTTTCCCACTGTCTGTTCTATCAGGTTTACGGTACCTAGTTTTATCTTTGGGTCTTTTATCCACCTGGATGTGAGTTTGGTGCAGGATGATAAATGAGAATCTATTTGCATTCTACATGTAGAAACCCTGTTTGACTAGTACCGTTCATTGAAGATGATGTCTTTTTTTTTTTTTTTTTTTTTTTTTTTTGCAGTGAGTATTTCTGGCTTCTTTATCCAAAATCAGGTGTCCACGGGTGTGCAGATTTATGTTTGAGTCTGCAATTTGATTTTATTGATTGACACATCTATTTTAATGTCAGTACGCTGCAGTTTTTATTACTGTAACCCTGTAGTGCAACTGAAATGAGGGATGCTAATAATGTTAGCAGTTCTTGTTAGCAGTCAGGATAGTTTTAACTGTCCTGGGGTTTTTTGTTTTTCATATGAAGTAAAGAATTGTTCTTTCAAAGTCTATAAAAAATTATGTTGGAATTTTGATGGGGATTGTATTGAATCTGTAATAACCCTTGGGTAGGATGGCCATTTATTATGTGAATCCTACCAATCCATGAGCATAGGAGATCTTTCCTTCTTCTAATATCTTCTTAAGTTTCTTTCTTAAAAGACTTAAAGTTTTTTTTTTGTTGTTGTTGTTATACAAATTTTTCACTTGTTTGTTAAGAGTTACCGCCAAGATATTTTATATTATTTGAGGCTATTGTGAAAGGTGTTGTTTCCTGATTTCTTTCTCAGTCTGTTTGTCTTTTGTATGGAGGAGGGCTACTGATATCTATCTATCATCTATCTATCTACCTACCTTAGTCTTGTATCCATCCACTTCATTCAAAGTGTTTATCAGCTATAGGAGTTCCCTGGTAGAAGTTTGAGTGTCATTCATGTATCATATTATCTGTGAAATATAATGTAGTATAATATATAAAATTATACTTTGACTTCTTTCTTTCCAATTTGTATTCCCATGATGATCTTAAGTTGTCTAGTGCTCTAGCTAATACTTCCAGTACTATATTGAATAGATGTGGAGAGAGTGGAAAAACTTGTCTTGTTCCTGATTTTAATGGATTTTTGTTTTGAGTTTCTCTTCATTTAATTTTAAGTTGGCTATAGGCTTGCTATATATAGCCTTTATTATGTTTAGGCATAACTTTGTATTCCTAATATTTCCAAAACTTTTATCATGAAAGTGTGTTAGATTTTTTGTCAAAGGCCTTTTCTGCATCTAATGAGATATCATGTGGTTTTTGTCTTTCAGTTTGTTTATATATTGGATTACATTCACTGATTTTTTCATATATTGAACCATCCTTACATCTCTGTGATGAAAATAACTTGATCATGGTGGATGATTTTTTGATGTAGTTTTGGCTTTAGTTTACCATTTTATTGAGTATTTTTGCATCTTTGTCATATGAGAAATTGGCCTCTCTTTTCTTTGGTGAGTCTGTGTGGTTTGCGTATCAGGGTAACTGAGGCCTCATAAAATGAATTGGGGCAATATTTCTTCTGTTCCTGTTTTGGGAAATAATTTGAGGAGTACTAGTGTTAACTCTTCTTTGAAAGTCTGGTAAAATTCTGTGCTAAAACCGTTTGGCCTTAGGCATTTCTATTTTGATTTGGAGACCTTTAATGGCTGATTCTATCACCTTAGTGGTTATAGGTCTAATCAAATTATGTATCTGGTTGTGACTTAACTTTGGTTAAGTGGTAGTATGGTGAAAATTATTGATGTCTTTTAGGTTTTTCAATTTCATGGAATATGTAATGATTCTTTGGATTTCCTTGGTGTCTGTTGCTATGCCCCCTTTTGTTTCTGATTTTATTAATTTTGATATTCCCTTTCTGTCTCTTAGTTAGTTTGGATAAGGGTTTGTCTATCTTGTTGGTTTCCTAAAAAAAAAAAAATCAATTCTTTGTTTCATTGATTTTCTTCATTGTTCTCTTTGTTTCTATTTTATTTCATCCCTCAGTTTGATTATTTACTTTCATCTACTTCTCTTGGGTGTACGTATTTCTTTTTGTTCTAGAGCTTACAGATGTGCTGTTAAGTTGCTAGTATGCAATATCTCTAACTTTTTTAATGTAGGCACTTAGGACTATGAACTCTACTCTTAGTACCATTTTGATTGTGACTCATGGGTCTAGATAAGCTGTGTATTCTTCTTCATTGCATCTAGAAAGTCTTTCATTTTTTTCTTTATTTATGTCTTGACCCACTTTTCATCAGTAGAGAATTGTTCAGTTTCTATGAGGTTGTAAGCTTTCAGTTGTTTCTGTTGTCGATAATCGGCTTCAATCTGTGATAGTCTGATAGGATGCAGGGAATTATTTCAATTTTCTTGTATTTGTTAAAACTTACTTTATGTTTGAGTATGTGGTCAATTATGGAGGAAGGAAGTTCTAGAGGAAGTTCTATGATGTGCAGAGAAGAAGGTATATTCTTTTGTGTTTGGGTGAAACATTCTCTAAATACCTGCTAAGTCCATTTGGCTTATAGCTCCAGCATTTCTCTGTTTAGGTCTTGTTTGAATGATCTGTCTGTTGGTGAATACATGGACTATTGACATTTCCCACTATTAGTGTGTAAATGTCAATATATGATTTAAGCTGTAATATATATATATATATATATATATATATATATATATTTTTTTTTACAAAAGTGTGTGTGTGCTCTTGTGCTTCGGACATAGATGTTAAAAATTGAAATGGCATCTTAGTGGATTTATTTTTCTTAATATATTATGAGCTTTCCTAAGATTGAGAGCACATCTGATTAAAATGTTTGCCTGGAGTTTCTTGCACAGAATGCTGCTTGTGGTCAGTGCTAAGAAAATTACTTGTAGTAATTTTTTACATATATAGTGAATTCAGATCTAAAACATTCATAAACTTCTGTTTTTACCACTACAAAGGATAAATGGTGGTTTTTTGATTAGTAAGGAAGGTTACTATTTCAATAAAGAAAATTTTAGTATCATCTAAGGGGAAACAAAATCACAGATAATGTGCACTAAATAAATATGTAAATGATTGCTTTAGGGGAAAAATCATGTGACCATCAACCCCCCCCCCCAAATAGTCATTCTATGTTTTAATAAAATAGCAATTCTATCAAATTGTTATTATTGAAAGAAATCTATTTATAGTATTTATCTTTGTGGAGTATTTATTTTTCTTGTGTAGTTCAACCTAATGTTTCAAGTTCCTCTATAGAACAAAAAGACTGACTTTTTTCTTTTCATCTTTTATATTTGCCAAGTACTTATGCTCCAGCCATAGTGAGATACTTGCCATGTATTTTATGGCAATTACGTCTTGTCTTCATGCTTCTGAGTCTAAATTATAATAGAGGACAAAAATATTGAATGAATGAGTTACGACATATTATAAGTAAATAAAAATGAGCTTTGTTAAAACTGACATTATAGTAGGTGTTTCTTGAATGCCTCTTTTAATCTGTCTTAATATTCAAGATAGCCATATGTAATCTGGCTCCACTTCTGAAGTTATAAAGCCAACTTCAGTGGTTAAACAACTTGTGGGCTGTCAAGGCTGTGAGTTACACGCAGTAGGTCTAAAAAGTCATGGATCTTTATTCTCATTCTAAGAATAACCTCCTGATGAAATAATGCCTGTGTGCTTATCATTGTCTGTCCTGCTCTAAGTATCCTCTCTCTGGCTGACATTCCTCAGTTTAGTCTTTAGACTTGCCAGTGTCTCTTTCTTGTTTGGGCTTTTCATAATCCTTTTCCTCTTAGGATTTTTGGATGTGTGCCATATAACATTTCTTCTTTTGTTTGACTTTTTTGAGTTATAGACTCTTTAATGATATGGATGATAGTTTATATCTTAAGTACTTCTATATCCTAATACCTATTTAGTATCTATTTAATACTAATGAATAAATTAAAAACAGTGGAGAAAGTATCTACTGTATGGAATAGGCCTAAAACATATTGTAACAATTTTAGTATCTAAGAAATCTAAAGTTGAATATAATAAAACTCATCAAAACTCGTGCTGCTGTAGTATTATAAACTATGGGATATCTGCAGTTTTTTGTTCTGTGTAGAAATGGAAAATCTGCAAGATTCCTAGCTTACCATATTTTATGACAGGACCCCTTTTCCTTGACTTGGTAAGCTGTTGGATAAAAGGAATGGGTCAGAAGCCAAATACGTTCCTTTTATGTTAACTAGAGATTTGGGAAGATATTTAAAAAGCTTTTAACCTAAACAATAAATTGTTATAATTCTCCATGTTTTCTTAGTGACCTTTATCATGGTAGCTATTCCCGGTATGTGTTTTGCTGCTAAGAGCAACACGTACATGACTAGCCCTGACGGTTCCAGACTCTTATAGCATTAGGTGGCACCAGGCATGCATTCCACAGTGTTAAAAGGAATAAAGCAGAAAATGAGGCAAAGGGACACACCATTTGTGTGCAGAAGAATTTACTGGGCAAGTAGCATAGCTGGACAAAAGATGTACTTTGAGTTCAAGTAGCACTCAAAATGGCTGTCACTCCTCTTTCATCAGAGTCCTAGAGAGTCCACAAAACAGGCACATTATTGAACTGGTAAATTTAAAGGTAAGATTCAATAACATGCCTGTCTATCTGCATCACTTAAAGTGGTGTGGTCTGAGCATAAGCAGTGCCTTCCTGTGTGGTAACCAAAGGCAGAGCCCCAAAGAGATTCAGGCTGTTTGTATAATGCACCTGAGAGCTGATAGCAATGGGGAAGAGACAGTGGGATGGAACAACACATCTGTTTTGACGAGATCAGACAATATTTCAAAAGACTTAATATTTAAAAGATAATCATATGCTTTCTGAGACGGGAAGCTGGACAGGTACTGGTGTCACTTAAGTCATTTGGCTGGATTGTGGCTAAAAATGTTCTTACAAGAATTGTGTTTCAGAAATGCTAAATTCAACATGTTTATTAGATATTCAAGTAAGATATTGAGTAGGCGAACAGATAAATAGGGCACAGGAGAAAATTGGACTGGAGATAAAGAACCAGGGTTCCTCACAGATGTTTTTATAGCCATCAGCTTACACCCAAGTGAGATGAGCAAGGTCAGAGCAGGGGAGAGCAGCTATGGAGCTGTGGGAGGGAGAGTGGTCCAGCAGTGAGATGGGGCAGAAATCAGGGAGAACTTGGCGAGTAAAGAATTTCAAGGGGGCTAAACTGTCAGATGCTCATGGTGTTAATCAAATAACAGAGAGGCCTTGCTGGTGTGGAGGTGGAGATGGCATTAAAGGCTTGATGGGAGAGGACATGGAGGCAAGCTGGCCGGCTGCTCTGCCTTTTTCTGCAAGGAGCTTCAGAAGTGGACTTATCTCCTTTTCTGAGTATTCTTCCTTTCTCTACTCAATCTTTTTTCTGTTGGTGAAATTAGGAAGCAAAATCATCTGCCTGTACTCTAGGGAGCAGGAAATGTCTGGACATAGCAGTAGAAAAAAAAGAATAATTACTGAGCCATCTCTCCACACAAAAGAAAATAGATTCTTTTCTCACATAGTGTACCTGGTTTTTCCTCCCTCTACTACTCTCAGTTGTCCCCATCTCCCCTTCCATCTGGACACCTTTATGCTATAGGGAGACAGAGAGGGAGAGAGAGACAGAGACACAGACAGACAGACAGACAAACAGACAGACAGATTCACACACACACACACACACACACACACACACACACACACACACACACGGGGGTGGGGTGTTAGGGGTGGGAGAGGGACAGACAGAGAGACAGACCAGGTCTGGCATGAGCTTTTGAAACCTCAAAGCCCACCCCTAGTCCACACTTCATGTAACAAGGCCACACCTCATAATCCTTAATTGTATATTTAATTGTATTTCAAAACTCAATAGGTTTCTGAATTCTTTTTTTTATTATAACATAATTACATAATTTTTCTTTCCTTTCTCTTCCTCCAAACCTTCCCAGATACCCACCTTGTTTTTTTGCCTCTTTTTTTTTCTTGTTGGAGTTTTGTGAATAGTACTATTTGCTGACGTGACTTTAAAGCAAATATTTCTTTACATTAAACCAGTTTCCTATAAAACAACTGTGTGAAGATTAGAAATGTTTGACAGATTTTAGTGATGCCAGGATCAAAAAGAAGAGCAAGAAACTCTCTGCTGTTTTAGAATGTTCATCTCATAAACTGCTTCACTATTTGTGTCGTGCCATATGGGTTAACAAAATCTAGTTCTTACAACTGTTGAAGATGTAGAATAGAAATAGTTCCTTATCTTACATAGAATCTCACTTTTCTTGAGAACTGTGTGTAGTATATGCATGTTTGTGGAGGCCAGAGACAACTTCAGATGTTGTTCCTCAAAACCCAGCTTCTTTGATGAAGTTATTGGTGGTGGTGGTGACAGCAGTGGTGATAGGGTGTGCATGTGCACATGTGTGCGTGCATGTGAATTCTAAAAATATTTTTCTCACCAAGCTGTCTCCTTAGTCCCATGTCAATTTATCACTTTATAATTTACTTTTTAAAAATTAGAGAGTTCAGAATGTCATCTTTCAAAACAGACTTTTAAACTATATTACAAATCTACTCATTGCTTATCTGATGCTCTATCTGACACTACTGCTGACAGTGTTACTTGTTACTAGCAGTAAAAAAGAAAGTGTATTTAAGACTCAGGTATCTGAAAATAAAATGTTTGGTAAATGAAATAATCAGTATAACTCAATATGTTATGAACTCATTTTTTCAACAGAAATCAGTTGGGTTTTGTTTGTTTGTGGTTGTGTGTGTGTGTGTGTGTGTGTGTGTGTGTGTGTTTTATTTCAAAATTGTATGCAGCAGTACTTAAAACTGTTTAGTCTCTTGCATACTATGAGTGGGTATAGAGATAGCAGAGTCAGATGACCAAGAGCCACATGGATTTGGGGAAAGCAGAAGCTGTTACTGAAATATACATTGCTAAAGGAGTTCAGAGAACTTGGTGCTCAGCTCTCCACCCCATTAATACCTTTTCCCAGATATCTGTACCTGGTGTCAATATTTGTATATCTGCATTTATAATCTATATGTGCATTTGAAAACATCACTTACGTTGTGTACATTGAGAAGTGTCTGATTCTCACTGACAGGATGTTTGCCAAGTCAGTGATAGCACATGACATTTTATCAAGTGATGAATTTCTGTTGGCCCAGCTCACTAGTTTAGTTACATAAACTAGTTACTCATGCTCAGAAGTGCACAATCCCTAGATAGGTTCGGGATTTATCTCTTTTTTTGACTCAAACCATTCCACTCATTTAATGAAACGAATGGATTTTGTTCCATAAACAAAAAGGAAAACCTTTTTTAAAGTTTTGAACTCTTAATCTTTTAGAACAAATTAAGTCCTTTAAAAGGATGGCTTAGTTCGTTCCCTTTGATAGTAACATATTGCTTTAAATTTATTATTTTCCTTTCACCCTATATTTTAAAAAATGATTCGTGGTCCGTGGAATTACATCACTTTAGTTTGATTTATGCTACGGTGTTAAAACACGCGCAAGTGAAATTTTACATGTCGTTAACTTTTATTTTTAAATTAATCACTTGTATACAGTGAAGACACCACCATCATATTACTGTCTTTGATCTCTAGATAAAATGTTGATACAGTATATCAATGTAATTATTTACCTTTAAAGCCAAGTAAAAATGTATGGCCTTTAACATCTTTTGAATATTCTTTATCCCTTCAGCTGCATTCCATTTAAACTGTGTGTCTGGGACCAAGCAGAGTAAGACTATGTGTTCCAACCAGCACTAAACCACAGCAATAATTAATGAGTGGAAGACCACTGCTCTCACTCTCAGCTTCACTCTGTTGCCTGTCGTCCATTGTATTTGTCGTCCATTTGGGCTTCTTGGGCTCTTTCCCATCGACTTTGGCATGTCCATTGTCACCATTTTTGTTCACCTCGTGTTTGGCCCATCATGTGGGTGAAACTTTGTGGGTGGAGCGTCTGACATTACTAGGAGACACAGTCACACAGCAACTCACTGACCTTCTGGCTTTTACAGTCTTCTGCCCTCTCTTCTGCAACATTCCCTGAGCCTTAGGTGTGAGAGTATTTTGTGGATTTATCCACGGGGACAGGGCTCCACATCTGTATTTTGTTTGGTTGTAGTTTTCTGTCGTGATCTTCGTCTGTTGAAAAAGGAGGTTTCCTTTATGAGAAGTGAGGACTATGCTCATCTGTGGTTATAAGGACAAATGTTTATAGACTGTTGTTAGAAATTATGCTCGTTTAGTAAATTAGTGGTTGTAGACTCTCTTCTAATTACCATGTTACTAGCACTGGTAGTTACCTAGGTTTCCAATACCAGGCATAGTTTCCCTTTTATTAAGTAAGGCTTAACAATTTGAGAGCTGTTGTTTACATGGAATGTGTGCCACTTCTGTACCCTTAGAATTATTGTGACATGCTCATTATTGATGTGGTCAATTGACTGGTTGCCTCTCTCCTCTGGAAGTTTCCATGGTGCCTTCTGGTACTGGAAGAGCTAGTCCTCAGGGCGAAGGCGTTCACGTTAGTTCTAACTCATGCATCTGTTGGCTCTGTATTTGTTGTTGTTATTGTTTGTTTGTTTTGCTTTGTATTTTTAAAAGCCCTTGGAATGATTTCTATCCTATTATGAATTACTTTTTTATGATTTATTTACTTATTCACTTTACATCCCAGTATCAGCCCTACCTTTCCTCCCAGTAAACCCCCATAGCTCCTCCCACCACTCCCCTCCTCTTCTCCTCTGAGAAGGGGGACCACTCCTAGGTATCACCCCCCCAGCACATCAAGTCACTTCTGAACTAGGCACATAGAGTTAGCCCTGTTCGTTAAGCACATGGTGTCTTCAGCAATAGGGACTCACCATCTACCTCTGACTACAGTGAAAGGCAGTTGCAGTAAGCTGTGTTTTGGGAGTCTTAGATAGCTCTGGCTAACAACTTAAGAGAAGGCTTCTTTTAGTACTAGGGTTTTTGTTAGGTGATTTGGCTCTTGGGTTAAACATTATCAGTCTGGAAGAAAAAGTTGATTAAAACTATATATGTATATCTATATAGAGAATTACATGTAGTATATGGTTTTCTTTAGGAAATTGTGAATAAAATGACTTCTATTGTAAAAGACCCACTTACTGTAATGGCCCGCTTTGTTCCGAAGGTCAGGGTCTAGCAAGAGAGAGAGTGGGGGGAAGAAGGGGAAGAGACTCGAAGAATAGAGACAAGCCAGAGGATCTGTAGTAAAGTCTTCTTTACTGTCTCCACCATACACACACCACTACACCTACTACTACTACACCCCACATACATACATACATACATACATACATACATACATACACACACACACACACACACACACACACACACACACACACACACACCAAGAAAATCCTGGGTATTTATAGGCTTTTGCCACGTGCCTTGTAGGCGCGTGGATACCACGTGCCTTGCAGGTGTGGATATGACGTTAGTCTTACAGGCATGGACAGCACGTGCGCCTTACAGGCATATATGGCATATGGCGTAGATAGCATGTGGACAACACGTGCACCGCGTGCCTTGTAGGCGTGGATACCACGTGCTCCTTGCAGCTGGGGGCACTAAACAGCAAAACAAGCTATGTGGGATATCAGAGTGTGCTTCAGCTGTTGTAGGCTGTTGAAAACCAAGTCTCATGTCAGGGTATATGGCTCAAGATGGCTGCAAAGCTGATAGCTGCTTTCTAGCCGCTTTCTGCTTAAAGTCGCCTCCCAACATTCTATGGTTGTTTTAGACATTGCTACTGTTATTTTACCCATTACCCTCGTTCTTCCTCTATAAGTAATTTTTAATGTTATAAAAATGAAAAATTAACATTTGAAACTTTTAAATTTCAGTTTATTGACGGTCGACTGGCAAAGCTTAATGCAGGAAGAGGTTTCTCTGATATATTCGAAGAAGAGATCACTTCGGGTGGCTTCTGTGGAGGTAATGATAATCTTGAGAGTAATTACCTAGACAATATCTGATTTTTGTGTGTGTCCTTTATAAAGTTATTTTCTCCTAAACACATACTATTTTATGTACAATTTTATCTTATGTGAGCTATGCTATAGTCTTATTTTTGTGATATTAATTACCAAAGCAGGAAGGTTTGTCTCATAAGTTAGTAGTTATTGGCACTAATCTCTTAGTATTATTGAAAATAAATAACAGAAAGTCAAGTAATTTTAACCTTTACCCACTTCCCACCTAATGGTAGCTTCTGCTAGAACATGGTGAGTGCTCTCTGTATCTGAGTCTGAGTTTTGAATCAGTGCACTGCAGTGTAGTGCAGCCGGAAACGCCGGCATGCCTGTGTGCACGCTGCCTGTTCAGTAGTGGGGAGTGGGCATCTGTGCGACTCTTGGTCTACAGACTGCAGTAGGATAGAAAAGCTCTACGTTTACCATTCCAAAACTAGAATGCCTTCCAAATGTGAATATCCAGTGTTGGATTATGGAGCAAGCAGTGGGTTCTGAGCTGACATGCTGTCAGCAGATGTTCTACGGTGTAGTCCTGCCATGCAGAGACGAGTCCTCCAGGGTCTTAGTGATTCTTCCAGGCAGGATTGCTGAGTGCACACTGTGACTGCTCTGTATGTCATGAGAACCATGTGAGCAATGTATCTGCCCTCACTGTCTTGCTGTGTTTGTTTTGACCTCTTTGTTGCTTTGCTTTAATAGGCAGGCTTTTAGTCATTTGAATAGTTACCAAAATTAAGAGGATTAAAAAGAAATAAGTATATATCTACAAGTTTCACGCCTTACTTTTATTCTTAAATGATACTTATTGTCTGCCATAAAGCATAGAGGTAAATGGGTGAAGAGAGTTTCCTCAAAAGAGAGCAGATGATCTTGGTAGCCGTAGGACTTCACCTAGCAGAAGTGCAGCACCTGAGATACACTGAGCTTGGGGAAGTTAGTTTGTCTGACTCAGCAAGGGAGCTCCATGTGGTTCATTCAGCTACGTTCCGCTCATGGGCAGGAACTCAGCTTCAATGGGACTTTTGTGTTAAAATGACGCCTTTTTACTTTTCAACTCAGACAAGCAAAATATTGTCAGCTTATGGACACATTGCTTGAGGCGTCCCCACAGTATTTACATAACTGCTGTCTCATTATCTTTATGACCCGTGGGGCTGGTTGCTTTTGTAGAATTGAAGATGACATCTTGTGACAGTAATGGGGAGAGCTGTGATCCTTTTATACACTTAAATTCTGTAATAACTGCTAGTCCAGAAACTACAGAAAGAAAGGGAGATGAAGGCATATGAGGATAGCTAATTCATTTTATTTTTATTATGTATTCACTAAAAATAATAGTGTTGCAATGAATATGATGCATATTTATATTCTATCATAGAAGGATATGAGGCTTCGTCAGTATCTGATTTAGAGAATGCTCTACTTAATTCCAGTTATGTAATGATTCCAGTCATTTATTTTTATTAAAATTTCTAACTCTTGTTTTAATCTGAGGGAGCAAATGCTTAACCAAAAGGAAAGCCTATTTTCATAGTTATCAATTTCAGTGAATAAGAAAGTATTTTTAAAAATTATGCCAATCAAGTGCTATTTTTATTTGTATTTTACATTGTCTTAGAAATACATAGATTGTTCTTAGCAAAAGAAAAAAATAATGTGTGATTCATTAAGATTTGAAATGGAAAGAAAACCAGAGGTTTTTTTTTTTTCTTTTTATTTGGTACTATTTTGCTTCTGCTGTTTAGAAATTTATAAGGCACCCTTTTATAAGGCAACTCCACTTAACCAGTTTACATGGAAGCATGTTTTAGAAATTATGTATGTTAGTTTGTTTCCCTGTGGTCCTTTCAGAAGTATTTAGTGTTGGTTATTTCTCCCCTGCTTTCTGCTCTACCTTGCTCCCCTATGCATCTCACTTAACCCAGCCTGCTCCATGATTCCCCCCTCTCTCTTTTTTTTGATCTTTCTTTCTTTCTTTCTTTCTTTCTTTCTTTCTTTCTTTCTCTCTCTCTCTCTCTCTCTTTCTTTCTTTCTTTCTTTCTTTTACTTTTTTATTGGATATTTTATTTACATTTCAAATGTTATCCCCTTACCCCATTCCCCACCACCACTCAGGAACCCTCTATCCCATCCCCCCTCCTCCTGCTTCTATGAGGATGTGCCCTCACCTACCCACCTTACTCCAACCTCCCCACCCTCAAATTCCCGCACACTCAACATCCAGTCTTCATGGGATCAAGGATCTCATCTCCCACCTATGCCTGACAAGGCCATCTTCCCCTACATATACAGCTGGAGTCATGGGTCCCAGAAATAAACCCACACACCTATGGTCACTTGATCTTTGACAAAGGAGCTAAAACTGTCCAGTGGAAAAAGGACAGCATTTTCAACAAATGGTGTTGGTTCAACTGGACGACAACATGGAGAAGAATGCAAATTGATCCATTCTTATCTCTTTGTACAAAGCTCAAGTCCAAGTGGATAAAGGACCTTCACATAAAACCAGATACACTGAAACTAATAGAAGAGAAGATGGGAAAGAACCCCCTCCCTCTTCTTACTGCCTGCCTTCTCTCTTCTTCCTCCCTTAACATTCAACCACCCTCACAGTTTTCCTGACTTGTATTCTTTTCAGAGCCCCAACTTTGAGCAACCACCCCCCTTTTTGAGAAAGTAATCACTTTTGAAACTAGGAGGAGGGAGTCCCTGTATAACTTGATCTGTTCTGTTTTGTTATTAAGCAGTCCTGGAGGCGGCATTTTGACATTGAAGAAACAATGAATCAAGATTTAAAATACCTGATTCTTAATTGAGTTGGCCGCTAATAGAACTAGTCATCCATCTGTTGGCCTTCTGCCTTCTAGAGGTTCAGGCACAACCAGAAACCTTGACTTTCTCATTGGCACTGCCTGTTTTGCATACTTTACAGTAGGGAAATGCAGACCATATACAGAGGCCAAAACATCTTATGACCTATAAAAAGCTGAATATGAACTTGTACCTCATGAGAGAATATAGTGAAGCCTTAGGTTCACGTGTGACTGAAGAATAGTGCTTGTTGGTGTGAGTTCTGATTGTACGGTGCACTCCCTCTCAGGACCCTGGTCCTGCTCTTACAACAGGCCAGTAAAGGGGCCTGCTGGACTGCTGAGCTCGCTGCTCCTGGACAAACTGTGTTTCTAGTTTTACCTTTTAACAACTATCCTTGGCATCTAATGTTTATCTATTCCAGGGAGCCCGCGGTCATATCAACAGTGGGTGTATACTGTCAAGGTAAGCATATGCCTTTTGTTTCTTCCCTTTTCACTGTAGAAAGTGTAAAGAGAAATGTTGAGAAAAAATATTCTGGCTATACCTAACATTGTTTAATTTGAAATGTGTATATTTTTATCACACTAAGTATCTTTCATTTATATTTTGCTGATAATTGTAAAAAAAAATTAAAATGAAAGTGTTTAGTTCAGGAATAAAAGTCTTATTCAAAGCCAACATTTGCCTGCATATTGTATTATAGTTCAGAACACTCATGTGCTTTGTAATTTTTGACAGTGTGATACTTTTGGGAAGAGGGAACTTCAGTTGAGGAAATGCATCTATCATACTGGTCTGTGGGCATGGCTATGTGTCATTGTCTTGATCAATGATTGATGGACAAGCCCACAGTGGGCAGTGCCGCCCTGGCCAGGTGGTCCTGGGAGGTGTAAAACAAGCAGCTGACTCGGAGCTTGGAAGGGAGCCAGTGAGCCATGCTCCTCCCTTCAGGCTCCTGCTTGAGTGCCTGCCCTAGCTTTCTTTGATGATGGATCCAGACTTGAGTGATTTAATAAATCCTTTACCTTTGAAGTGACTTTCATCAGTGTCATAGCAAGAGAAAGCAGACAAAGGACTAGGGTGCAGTAGAAGGGTTTGACGGGGTTTGACTGGATAACAATGCTATGTTGGTATGGTTTGTTCTAGTGAAGAAAATCTTCCATAGGTGAGTTCTTTATTGCCCAGCATCAAAGCAGCTGATAATCATCATCTTCTCTCTATTGAGAAACTTGAAGTTTGTATTCAGTATCGTCCATGTTACCTGTTTATTTCAGCCTCATGATGAAATAACTCTTAAATGATGCTTCACACCAACTGAAAAGAACCAAGTAGAATATTTAAACTCTGTTTTAAATCATTATAAAATAGAAAATATTAAAAATACTTGACATAACTTTATGGGTCTTTAACTTAGAGTTTTTCTTCTGGATTACTCACAGTGTTTCATTTTTTCTCGGACAGTTTGCCCACAAGTCTTTAAAACTGTTTCTCTTCTTTCAGAAAGGAGGTGCATTGTTCAACACAGCAGTGACTAAAGCAACTCCTGCTGTGCGGACCGCATACAAATTTGTAAGTTTTCTCTCTGAATTTCACACTTCTGCTGATAAAATTACATGTATGGTGTGTGTGTGTGTGTGTGTGTGTGTGTGCGCGCGCGCGCACGCGCGCATATGCTTGCATACATTTACTTTTGTTTTTTTTAATGGCATTTTTATTTACTTAAGGTCAGTGTATAATTACTACATTCTTTTTATTGAGAATTTCATATGAGTATTGTATATATGTTGCTCTCCTCCTTCTCCTCCTCTTCTTCCTCTTCTTCTACTTTCTCCTTTTCTTCCTCCTTTCCCTCCTCCTCCTTCTAGTTCCTCTGGTTTGACTTCCACTTCTTAAATTCATTCTTAAAATATAATTGTTACATCTGTGTGTAATATGTGTATGTATTTAAGTATATGTGTATATAAGTTATAAATACAACTTGTTGAGTTCATTTAGTGTTTCTCGTGTGGGTAGGCATAACCTCTTAGCTTGGCTACCCTCATTCTGGAGAAGACAGATCCCCTTCTCTCTCAGCTGCCATTAACTTCCAGTAGCTCATTTTCTAGGAATCAAACCCTGTTAGAATTTTTTCATCCTCATGGCACATCCATATCAGTTGTTTAGGCAACTGTACTGTTGGGATCTCCTGGGTGCAGCTTCCCTGTCATCTTTAGAAGATATTATCTCGGAGCACACATCCTGCCCTGGGCCTCTGGCTCTTAGAGTGTTTCCACGATGCTCCTTGAACCTCAGCTGTGGGGTTGTGCTATGGATTTTTCAGTGGGCTGAGCACCCACAGGCGGTTGTTCTCAGTGTTTTTGACCAGTTGTGGCTTTATAATGTTAAACAGGGTCTCCCACAAGAGTGTGGAGCTTACTATCAGGCCAGGTCAGGTGAAGTCCAGGAATCTCGTGAATCTGCCTGCCTTTGCCTTTCCAGCTGTAAGTACAAGTGCAGCTTCATATCCATCCAGCCTTTTACTCAGGTCTGGTGATCGAATACAGGTCTTTATGCTGGTATGGCAAGCACTGTTACCTTCTGAGCTATTGCTACAGCTCTGTTTTCCATTTTTAAAATAAACTTTACAAAATATTTAAAGTTCATATTTAACAAAATAAAGTCTGTTATTAAAATAATACTGTATGGAAAGTTATTTTTTATATAATCCAAATATTTCCTTGTTTTACTTAAAAGTTATCAACAAAATCATTTAGCAAATTTTGAAGCAGTCCACACGAGATGCTAGTTGGGAGGTTAGTTTAATTCCTACAGTATATTTTATAGGTTCCTTCTTTGCTTGAGGAGAAAATGAGCAGAACACTGTGTGGTATCTATCATCTGTTCTCTAGATGATTCTTTAACTTTCCATGTTTCTTCAGAGATTCACTGTGGCTTAGAGAAAGGTGCTCTTCACTACAGCAGCTAAGGAGGGAGAGCAGCCGAGACCAGCCCCACCTACGCCCTGTTCTGCTGAGGTCCCCCCCATCCCTCAGTTTAACAGACCTCAAAACCACTCAGCTTATTGCCTGCATTCTGTCCTTGCTCGTGTGTTCCTTCTACTGGGAACTTCCATTTCTTCTTTACTGAACTGGTGATACCGCCTCGTCTCTGAGACTTACATGCTTCACCTAGTTGTCACTCCTGCCCCTCCCCTACAAAAAAGTACAGCCCTTCTCTTGCTCCCATGAGGATTGTAGGATTTGCTTTGTCACTTACGTCGTCTGAACATACTGATCTCAAGCTCCTTAAGGGACAACATAATGAGACAGTTCTCACTGGTTATATTATTATATGTATTCTATGTTTCTGAAAGCTTCCAGGGCAGTTGTAATCTTACAAGAATCCATCTTTAGATGCATCCTCAGTAAAATGTTAGTATGATTCACATAACAATTTTTTCAAAACTTAAAGACATGTTTTTACTTCAGTTATTTATTGACCAAGCAATTTGATTGCCCAATAGCAAGAGTCATTTGTAAGAGGAGCCTCAACTGAGAAAACACCTCCACCAGACTGGCCTGTGTGTAAACCTGGTGCATATTTTCTCAATTGATGATTGCTGTAGGAGGGCATGGTCATTGTGGGTGATGTATCCTCGGGCAGGTAGTCATAGATGCTATAAGAAAGCAGATTGACCAAACCAGGAGGAGCTAGCCAGCCATTAGCACTCCTTCGTGGCCTTTACACTACTCCCTGCTCTCACCTTGCTGCTTTGCCTGAGTTCCTGACGTGACTTGACCGCTTGGTAAACTCCAAACTATAAGATGATATAAGCCGTTTCCTCCCTAAGTTGCTTTTGGTCATGGTGTTTTACCACAGCAATAGGAACCCCAACTCATCCACTGTGAGTTAGGCCTTGTGCTCATCTTGAGCCAGAGCAGAGACCATGAAAGGAATTGTAGGAGAGATGCTCTCAGTGGTGGTCAGTCACAGTCCTATTGCTACATCTGTGCTTTCATTTAAGTGAATATGATTTCTGTCTTACGTATAAGGTTTTTTATACTACAGCCTGCTGAAATATGTTTAAGCTCACTGAGTTTGTGCCTATTCATGCTTATAGGAACCATAAGCAAAACTAAGAGACAACAAACACCCAGTCAGAAAAAAAAAAAGAAGCACATCCAGATGAAAGAAATGCATATTTAATCTAAGTATCTTCTGATTAGGTTATTTTATTAATGAAACATGCATCTTTGGTGTGCCTAAGCTGCAAGGTAGATGGAAACTTTACTCCATCTTCTAGGTTGACGTTAAAACTAACCAGTGGACAAATTCGAACATTGTGGAAGAGGCTGACACTAGATTCAACTTTGTATACTATGGGCAGTAAGGAAACTGTGTGATATACAGGCTAGAAAATAATTGAAAAACAGGATGAGGAAAGCAGAGCTGGCCTCAAATCCCAAGAGATAAAAGCAAAAGATTTTTTTCTTTGATAATTGCTTATTTTATCACAACATAAGGATGGATATAGGACCCTTTGATTCAGTTGCTTAACAAAGTAAGGAATGAAATGTCTTTATTGATTTCCCAAAATACAAAAACAAACAACAAAAGACCAGAGGATATATTCTAGTGTTAGATAGTTAGAGATTATCTTCTAGTGTAATATTTTTCAGTTTTGTTTTTAAATAATGCGAAAATAATTGCTATGTTCAGTTCAGAACACTGCATGAGTGCTTCCCGGTCTGTGAATGGTGTTCTGAGCTTACACTTGTTAATTCGGAAAGAACCTTTCCTTCAGAGAGCTTGATAGTCGTATTTTGACTTCCCTCAAAAACAACTTAGGAAGCAGCACAGGTACTAACCTGTGAGTACTTACAGTGGTAGCAAGGGCTTTGGGACTGATGTCCAGACTGTGTGTCTGTAGATAAGACTTATGCTGTCCTCTTTTTGGTGAGGCTTAAAACACTGATGTTTGGAAAACATTGCTTGTTCCTTACTCCTTGAAAATGGAGAAGTTAGATTACACAACTAAATACAACCCAGATTTGAATCTAGACAATATAGACTTGATCTTCCTGCGTCACTGTACTCTTTTATATGGTGTCTTGGGAGCAGTGTAATCTCGGAGTTGGGACAAGAAAAGGTGCAATGTGTCTAAGCACCCAGCACACAGTCAGAAAACACAAAATAAATAAGGCTTCCTTATATCTGTTTTTACCTGGAATACTCTGAGTAAAAGTCTCCAGGGCAACAAAGGTCCTGCCATTATGAAGCTCCCAGTTGTCTTAAGTTGGACCCCACAATTCACAGCCAAACTGGAGACACTGAGTCATGAGGACAAATCCTAGAGAAATATGAAGTTAGCATGAAATTGTTCAGTGACTTTTAATTTTTGCTAGAAAATCTATGTGTGAAACACCACTACCCTAAGATGCCTGTGCTAGTATCTATCTGAAAAAGCATGTCGACAATGCTCTCTGAAATTGCTTCAGTTTCTTGATGCTTACATGTTTGCCCAAATAACGTGATGCTGTGATTTACTTTGTCTTTTGCCCTCTCTCATTGGTCACAATTTTAAATTAATATGGGGATCAGGTACTCAATTGATTCTAGGCTGAATGTTAACCTTAGTGTGTTTGTATGCAATACAGATTGAACCTTTTAAACAACAGTTTAGGCTTGGTAGAGTGGTAACTGGATGGCCTCCCTGGAAATAGTATTAGAATATAATTTGTTTCTTTTCTAGTAATATGGATAGTTAGCAAACCTTTTTAGAGATAATCTTACATATCTGTTTATTTAGTAAATAATAATAGAAGCTTAAGAAGCTAGACACACTTATTCTCATTTCCTAGGCAAAGAGTCACGCCAGACTGGGACTAAGGGAGGTGAAGAGCAGGCTGAAACACAAGGTGCGTCCGTCTTCTTGGTCTTCTTACTTCACCCAGATTTTGTATGAGTTTGTAGTCCCTGCTCTACAAACTGTGAGATTTATATTTTAATGGCTTTTAAGATATGCTCTCCCTTTGTTCAAGAATATATTTTTTGTTACAAGTCCTCCGGCAACTAACTCTCAGCTATTCTATATGCATCCACTGAAAAAATCTTTGAATTGTTTGCATATTTTATCACAGAATGTGGAGCTCTTCAAAAATACTTTAGCAGAATGTATGTTTTCATAAAGTTGATTGCCATTGTACTACACTTGAAGATCTTGCTTCAAGCTAATCATTTAAAAAAAAAAAAAAACTTTGGGTTGAAATTCATCAAAAAATGCCGCCATTTGGTTTTATAGGTTCATCCCAGTGATAGTCACTACACTGTGGAATGTTCCTAATTTATAAAAGATCACATACGATAATTTGATTTTGAATCTATAGGTATTCCAGATATCATGTGGATGCTTATATGTATATATTTATGTGTTTGGTTTAAGTGCAAATTATATCTTTGCAATTTTATTAGTAATTGGTGTTCTGAATTTTTACTTTTGAAGAAAATAAAATACTTAGAAATCTTCCATTGTAGAACATTTATCTTTATATAACTTTTATTTCAACTATTCAAAGTATGAATGATTTTTTAATTTAATTAAATCATACCATAAAAAATCATTATTTCCTCCGCATATTCTTTAAAATTATACCTATAGTGTTTTTTTCTTTTTATGTTATTCAGGCAACCTTATTAATGAAATAACTTTAGTTTAAAAGTGGAGTATTGTAAAATAATTCTACTTTTCTTCATGTATAGGACAATGAGGAAGATTATGGGACCTGTTCTGGTTTGGTACAGTATACACCAGTTTACACTTTACACAACGAAAAGGGAGAAGACAGAGAGAAGCATAAGCTTTCCCAGGTAAGGATGCTTGCCCTTTGTGCCCCTGGTCTCAGATTACACAGTTTCAACAAATTCTTTAGGAGTAATGTGAGCCACTGATACTTCTCTTATTTGAAAATCAGCCTAGCTGGTCAATGGGGAGAGTAGTGTACTCAGGACTGAAATGGAGAAACAAATGGCCCTCCTCTGAAAATTCCATCTTGATGCAGACATGGATCATTCCACACAGAACCTAGGCAACAGGTCACATTCCAAATATACTCATACTATAATCTTTATTACAATATTGGTTCTATGTCTAAGCTGTCTGAATAATTAATTTGGTATCAGGATAATTCATGTTCACAAGATATCTCTATATGTATCTACAGATACTGTAGCACCTTACAAACAAAGTATAAAATGTGAAATAGTGCCGTTCCCAAGCCTTTTGCGTATGGGTTACCTAACTTGTGTTTCATCATATCTCCAAAGAGTTTATACCCCAGTGAGTCTGAGAGACATTTAAATCTGTGATTATGTACTGTATGAACAGAATAACATAGAACAACCATAATAAACTGCCTTTACTGCAAACATAAAATGTATAACCCAGACATCCAATATTAAAACAATATTTGGAAATCCATGGGTGAAGCAAATGATCCTCATCCTGTGCTGGGGCGCCTCTTGATGGACCCACCGTAGCTGTTTATGCTGTGACTGACAACGCTTTGAAGATGCTTCCTGGATAACATCTTAACTACCAGCACAGTACACTAAAGGCTCTTCCCCTTTGTGACAATATGTGTGACAGGAAGCCGAGTCCCTGTGCTGCCCAGGATCAAAAAATGGTCTGTATCATTTATCACTAGCTGGAAACAACTCAAAAGTTGAAAGATCATTTTTACTTAAAGTATATTGCTTTTTTCCATAGTAAACCTAAAAAGTCGCGAAGCCAAACCATCATGGCATGGGCACTATATGCATGGTTTTTCTATACCTAGATATTTTATTTGCTATTATTATTTAAAACTTCTGTTCAAATGCTGATATCACTAAAAATATTGTCCCAAGTGGCAAACTGTTTAGAGAAATAGCAATGTGATCTGTTATTTTAGAGTAGGCTCCCAAAGGTTTTAACTAATTAAACCTCACATACCAAACATAGTTTATTAAGCATCTTTAGAAATGAGATGTAGAGTTAAATCCATATAGTGCCTGCAAAGCTGCTTTTACTACAGCCACCAAGGCTAACAGCCAGACTAGTCATAGCAATGTATGTGGCTCATACAAGATTAGGGCCAGAAAAGGACACCTTAAGAAAGGAAGGGTTTATTTGGCTCACAGTGTTGGGGTACACACACTGTAGCAGGAATTTTGCATAGCAGCAGGTGTTTAAGCAGCTGGCCACATGGCATACACTGTCACGGCCCATTGAATGGTGTTACCCAGCAGTATAGAAAATCTAACCGATGTAGAAAATCCTCACAGATCTTTTCAGAAGTCGTTTCCATGGGATTCTAAACACCATCAATGGGAAAATCAAGAGGAACATTTCAACTCCAGATTTTGTCATCTTGACACCCAAACATGTCACTTTAAAACCATATCCTTCCTTCCTTCCTTCCTTCCCTTCCCTTCCTTCCTTCCTTCCTTCCTTCCTTCCTTCCTTCCTTCCTTCCTTCCTTCCTTCCACCTTTTGTTCTCATAGGCTCATAACTATCCCATAATACAAAATGCATTTGGCACACCCCCAGAAGTCCCTAGTCTTTAGTAGTGCCATGCTATTTAAAAGTCCAGATTCTACCTCATATCTGAGAGTCAAGGAAGTCTCTTAAGTAACGTAATACCAATATAGAGTGGCAAAGAATATACATCCCACTCCATAAAGGAAGAAAGATGGAATAGCAATGGCCTGGCCAAACAAGACCGACAGCCAGCAAACAAGCACTAAATCCTGTAGTTTCATGTCCTGTATCTGGCTCATGATAGAATCATCTGGGTAAAAGACTTGGGTGGCTGCTTTCCTCCAGCTTAGCAACCTGGAGCACATAGTGTCTGTTTTAAACCAGCTGTAGTACTTACACTCAATTTTCTTCAGCTAATGTCTCAAACACTTGACGTCTTCAAAATTCAAGAGTCTGTACTGTGATTTATACTTTCTTAGTTTGATTAGATGGCTCCTTAGATGTCTTTACAGTGACTGCACCCCTGCCACACATTGCCTTACGTCAACAGCTCTCTAGAACTTTGGCTTTCTTTCCTGACACCCTTCTTTATCTATCTTTTATGCCTGCACAATCAGTACCTAGAGAACAATGCAAGCTGTCAAGTTCAGGTGCCATTTGTGTGTGTGCCTGGCTCTCTTGAACCACAATGGCATCCACATTTGTCTGCTGACCCTGAGAAAAACCGCATCTCTAGGTTGTCCTATAGAGCACAGAACTCCTTCAGTAAAATTCTCAATACAGGCCATCTACTTTCAGATAAACTTGCATTTTCACAATGTGGAGCCTATGACAAGTTAGATCTCACCCTCAAAACACGTTTCTTATTGTCCCAGTGTTCAGTCTAGGTTTCAGCTTAATTCCATTCATCTCTGTAGCAATTTAACCCTCCTTTACACTTTTAAACCTGCTTCATCTGTACGGTGAAGTTTGCCCATGCTCTTTTTCTTACCACACTGTACTTTTTCCATGTTTGGTGCCATGTTTTGCTGTCTCTCACCTGAGGAAAGCAGCCACAACCTGAGTGCTCTCCTGCCTTGGCATTTCCTCTACTGTATGAATCAGTTCATTTCCTCTATATTCAGCCTCACTTGAGTTTTCAGAAAACAAGCAGAATGCAGCCGATTCTTGATGTCATTACCACATGAATAGACTAGCTCAGATCCCAGTAGAGCCCTTGCAATTTGAAATTTCATGAGCCAGTCCTCTGTGCACAGATTCCTGTCTGCACTCCTGTCTTCCAGCTCCAGTGAGAATGGCCTGCTCGTCTCTACTTACAACCTTCATGGGCTTTTCTACCACAAAGTTCCAAATTCTTCCACGTTCTTCCTATACCACTATTCCAAAGACTATGAGTCACATAGTAGGGTTGATCACAGCAGTGGTACTGCTACCATTCCAATTTTCTTGCTAGCTACTTTTCTTGTTTTTAGGACAAAGTCACTTGGAAAGAAGGAAGGAAAGGAAGGAAGGAAGGAAGGAAGGAAGGAAGGAAGGAAGGAAGGAAG
>JANHMN010000009.1:38587736-38661724 GCA_030674055.1 Rhabdomys pumilio
TAGAGTGTGTGAGGATACCAACAAAATCTTCAATGAATATGATAATTGGATAGTTATGTTTTATAGATAGTAAACTGTTTTACATACTACAAATGTGTATAATGTCTACTTACAAATGTAAGTAATTTAAGTGCAATTTAAAATACAAAACTTAGATGCTATTAAATTATGTATCTCATAAAAAAAAGCAAGAAACTCATATGAAGTGTGTAGTTTATAGTAAAATATTAATGTTGAAGTTTTCTTTATAAGAGTTAGTGGACTCTGGAGTAAAATATTACTGTGATAAATGATAGCACTTCTTGTTGAGACATAGGAAGTGTAAAAAGTTGGTATAGTTGCCACTTGTAGTGACACACACCAGGAATATCACAAGTTCAAAGTCAGCCTAAGTTACAAAGCATGATTCTGAAGGAAGAAAAAAGTAATTATAAATAACAAATCAGGAAAAAATAATTGTGTTGGCATGGGTTAGCGGAGGGATATGGCAAGTAAATATTAAGAATGCTTGGTTTTGTAAAATAAGTTTTACATAAGACATACAATTAATACTTTTATAGTTTGAAATTATGTCATACCCTTCCAGCCTTTTCACATACCTGTACCTATTTTCCCTCAAATTTATAGTTTCTGTTTTCACTAATTGTTATGAACATATATGTGCAATACACGTTCTTTTAAATACAGCCTCCTCAGCCTGTACATTATTAGTTTACATGTATGTTTTCAGGGTTGACCACTTGGTATCCGTACCCAGCTGGTACTTCTCTAGAGAAGCCTGTTTCTCCCCCTCAGCGTTTATAGTTGCCTATTGTTGTTTTGTGTACAGTTGAGAACTCTGGGGCTTTCTCCTGTTCACATTAGACATGTCTGTTGTTCAGCTCATGGTTAGGTAGTTGTAGCTTCTGTATTACTAGGAGACACATCTCACAGTAAACTCCCTGAACCTCTGGTTCTGCCCCCTCTTCCACAGTGTCCCCTGTGCTTTAGGTGCTGGAGTTGTTTTGTAGATGTACTGCGTTGGAACTGGGCTCCACAATGCTGCATTTTGATCTGTAGTGGTTTTCTGTAATGTTTTTCATCTGTTGCACAGAGAGGCTTCCTTGATGAGAGTTGAGGGCTGTACATTTGTCCTTATTGCTATAAAGATAAATATATTTTGAATGAAGCTAGAGTTTATGCTGGTTTAGTAGGGTGATTGTAGACCCTCCTTCAAGATTCATGGCTTCACTAGGACTAGGTCCAGAACCAGAAATGGTTTCTTACTTTCTGAACAGAACTTATGAAGACAAATAACTAACAAACTATGACAAGCAACCATTTTTGATTTTATGTTTATTTGGCTCAATATTGATGACACTATTAAGGTCAATTGTTAGTGGAAGTAATAGGGAAATGTTTTAAGACACTTTAAACGATAAAACTTTTTGAAATATGTTAAGTCAACATGACCATAAGAAGTATTGTCTAAATAAAAATACAGTATAGCAATGTGCATTCCAGGGTCTCTTCATATTGGACTTAACCAAATTATTTTAATGTCAGTAACTTATACAGTTGATTTTCTGGTCAGCTATACAGGTACCATGTTGTTAATTAGAAAGAAGTTATTTTCTCCGATGGAACAGTACTTCTTTCAAACACTTCATATTTGGTTATAGTTAAAATTGTTTCAAAAAGAAACAAATGGGTTCTGGATTACAAGCATGCCCTCTAGTGGAAGTTGTGTACAGCATCTTAGAAGGTAATTTGTAGTGCCCATCACTGAAGCATTCAAGCTGTCATTCAGTAACTGGGATTTAACTTAAATTTAACTTTGCAGAACAATACTTGGTATATTACAAAGCGTAATGGAAATGATCATACTTATGTAAATATATATAATTTTTAAAAACTTTAAAGTCGACATTTTAATGTTAGAATTTTACTCTTCAAATTTATTTGCCACAAATAAATATTATAAAATCTTGAAACAAAGACAAAATGTACTCAGTTTTTCCATTTAGTAAATCTAGTTAATGAGTATTGCCTTTTTAGACTTTATATAGAAACATGGAAACATATTTTCCCTCTGTTTTCTGTTCTTTGACTTTTTAAGTGTTTTTTTCCCCCTCCTATTTAATCTTTAAGAGTTCTGATCAAATTAACTTTATTCCAAAAATACCCAATTTCTGTACACAAGTTCTATTTTCTCTCAAGAATCTTAGGATGAGGAAATGATGCTTCTCCTGTCTGGTTTTGTTTTGTTCCCTGCCCCCCACCCCCCATGGCTCTGCTTTGAAGTTTGTCAGCGATCAGGGCTTGTGTTGATGGAGGGAAAAGCCATTAGTTGTCTGTAGCTATTCCCACTGTACTTTCAGGATCTTCAACTCGATTGCCACTAGATTCTCAAAGGAACACTGATTTATTCTTCACGGAGGTATTTAATGCTTAATCATATTGCTTTTGTGTTAACTGGTAATTTCTTACATTGAAAAGCTAGCTGTAAAATCACTGGTCAGATTTGCATTTTCCAATGTTAAAACCTAGAGGGCAGTGGGATTTAAAGCACAGTCGCTATCACCTATCACCCAGCAAATGAGCAGCCCTTAAGGGCTGGCTTCCCAGTGTCCAGCTTGAAGCCGTGTTTGTTGCATGTGCCATGCGGGTAAGGGTGCATCTTGTGAGTCTGAGCCTTCCTATGCTGGTTGCCATGCTTTAGAGACAGCCCACTGAAATAGTGCCATTGCCAGCTCCTCAGTCTCTGAACAGCAAGGAAGAATGAGCCCTGAAGAAGTACACTGTTTCTGGGACGAGTATTTTGCCAAACTAGAAGTCAGTTCTGTTTCTTGGATTCTTTTTGTCAACCCTAGCACTTAATGATTTTTTTAAGTTATAAAAAAGAAAACAAAACTAGAATAGAATCTAACTAAATTAAAATGAGCCTCTGTTAATGCACTGCTGGTGTGATTTACAGAGTGAATGTATCATCAGTGAGAGTCCCATTTAACTATCTGACCATCAGGTAAGCTACTTCCGGGCTTTTGAGGCCATTTGCCTCCTCAGATCCTCTAGTATTGTTAGTCCTGCCAATTTAGCTTTGAAGATCACTTACGTCCTTTTAAGTTCTTAAGGACCATGATTTACAAATACAGGGAGACTTCTATATTCATTCTCTGCTCATCAGCCTTGTCACTTAATAGGCAAGAACAAAACTATCTGAGTCTTTATGGTATGACGAACCTAGGCAGGAACACCAGCTCTGCCCTATGGATGGTTTGTGAACATGAATATCTTGCCTAACCTTAACCTTGATGAGATGTAAAATGCGGGTAAAGTGACCACCTCCATGGATTATTCTGACAATTAGAATTTGTTACACATATTGCCTCCAGATCTCACTACAGTCAGTTTCATATTAAGGTAATATTTCCCATTTTATTTACAGTAACAATCCACTACACACACGGGAGGGGGGAGGCAGAGAAAAGGAGGTAGGTGGTGAGAGAGAGGGAGGAGAGGAGGGAGAGAGGTGGGAGGAAGGGGAGAGAGAGAGGGGGAGAGAGAGAGAAAGAGAGAGAGAGAGAGAGAGAGAGAGAGAGAGAGAGAGAGGGGGGGGGGGGGGGGAGGGGGGGGGGGGGGGGGGGGGGGGGGGGGAAGCCAGAGAATGTCTGCTCTATGGAAACAGAATGCACGGGACATGTGGATGGCAGGGCTCAGCTTCTGGGTGCAGAGCTCTGCACCCTATTTTCTTGTGAATGTTCTTCATTTCACTTGTGTTGCTTTCTTTTCTTTGGGGGTTTTATTCAGTTATGGTCATTTCTTTTGACCTGCTTCACAATGCAGTGGGTTTTGTTGAATCTGCTGATAAGGTCACTAGAACTATTTTTCATCTATTATGATGTTTTGTTTTGTTTTCTATCAGTTCTACTTGACCCTTTTTTAAAATTTCTATTTTTGCTATCATTCATTTCCTCATGCATTGTTTATCTGTTCATTAATGTCTCATAATTCTTTTTTGAATTCTGGACTTTATATGTAAAGTGTATTAATATTCACATCTATAAATGAGCGTACTTTTTCTTTTATAATGGTATTAATTATTACAAGTGGGTGTGTCTGGGATTGTTATTGATAAGTATATCAGTGGGATGCTATGTTCTGGAGAAAGTTCTAGATTCTCTCAGTTTTTCTGATTCATTCTAAGCTTTCCAAAATTCTTATCTTCCTGACCCACATGGGGCAGGGGCTGAACTTGGTTTAGGCCTTGTGGCTTTTCTGTGCTCTGGTATATCTTCAGTCCTAGGCAAGCCATGTTCCTTTACCACCACTGTAGGCTTTGTGGCAGCGCTGTTAGTTCATCTCTGTCCTTGTGACGAATACCTCAAAGAAACAATTTAAAAGGGAAGGTTTACTTTAGCTTGTGGCCATAGAGATCCAATTCTCCCACACCGATTGCTTCATGATCATACAAGGCAGAGTATCATGACAACAAATGAGTCTGGCAGAGGTTGCTTCCCTCATGGCAGCCCCAGAGCATAAGAGAAAGGAAGAGACCAAAGTTAAGCTTGTCTTCGTGGAGCACTCCCTGGTGACTTCCTTCCTCCCACCAAGCTTCAGCAACTGAAATTCCCATCACTCCCACCTCTCTCCAAAAGCAGATGGGCCTATAGAGGACATTCCTGTTCAAACTGTGGACTACAAGCATCTTTATATCGCTGCTCTTCTTGGAGTGGGTTGTAGAGGGGATATTTAGAACTCAGTGCCTGGTCCAGCTTGTTTCCAGGCAGCTACCATGTTCCGACTGCTCCTTGGCTCTGACCGGGGCTCTGGCTAGCTAGATGCGCAGGCCCTGGCACCCACGAGATACCAGGGTGGGGGATGGCTCTGGTACCTGGTAGAAATGAGACTCTAAAGCTTAATAATTATCTAAAGGATTTATGTATTTAGAAATAAATGCTCAGTCAACGAGATGCCCACACAATTAGAGTTGTTACCCAATATCTAACCTTTAGATAGAAGTTGCTACCCAGGACAGCTTTCGACCCATCTGTGGTTCTCCATGGCTGATAGCCTCCTTCTTCTCCACTTCCTCTCTTTCTCTCTCAGCTCCACCTTCTTTTCTACTGCCTAATCACCGAGCTCCACTGTGAACACATTGTAGCAGAATAAGTATCCGGCTACAGGGGTTGGTTACTAGCCCCTCCCCAGTGGAGTAGACTTGGTGTCACTAGGGCTTATTGTCCTTCATACCTGTAGAGAATTTGCTTCTTCGCTTTCTCTAACAGTCTTAGGAAGGCTCTAGAAAAGTGTGTGAGTGTCCATCCGGCAGCCTACTCTTCTGAACTACCAGAGGCACTTGTCTTTCCAGCCTATCTCACTTGTCCTTCCTTTAGCAAATAAAGTTACAGGAATGTGTGTGTGGGAAAGAACTACAGCCTACAAACTTAGAGATTCCTAGCTACTCTAATTGACTCAATAGCCTATTCATGTCCTTTATTTACTGTTGCTTTAAACTATCAGAAAGCTCATCTCCTTGCTTGTTGCCAAGGCCTGCTGATAGATGAGGCTGTTTCCATGGCTACTGTGAATTGGGATTCAAAAGTAATCATGATGTAGTTTTTAGGTTATCTAGACTTCGTCATTGTTTTAAGATGGGAGTGGCATTCTCCAGAAGTTTTCTGTGTAAATGGAAGTAGGAACTAAAATGTAAGATTCCCAGTCTCAGGCCTGTAAGATGGGAACGTGAGTAGGAGGGAATGGTACAAGGAAGCTCCAGGTATGCCGTGTTTTGCCTGCATGTATGTATGTGAATCACCTGTATGCCCGGGGCCTGAGGGGGTCAGAAGAAGATTTCCTGGAAATAGAGGTTGAGTGTTGTTGACTGCTTCTGTGTGCTGGGAACAAAACCCAGGTCCTCCGCAAAAGCAGCGTGTGTAGGTGGTAGGTAAAAGGAGACAAGGCACAAAAGGCTGACAAGGAATGTGAGATCTCTGTAAACAGCAGCTGGGGGACTCATGTATGGCCAGGGCCATAACCATAAGACCTCAGCTTTTTACTCAGTAACAACAGGAATCATCAGCTCAGTCCATTTGATCTCACAGATCATGAGACTTGTTAGTCCTTCCAGTCCCCTAAGTGCACCATCAGGAGGCTGTTCAATCCTCAGACCTCAGCGGTAGTCTCCTCACTGTGTCCCACCTTCCTGGAGCATTAGCATCTCCATCTTGTCAGCACAGTCCCCGCTTTAAAGTCAAGTTGAGACTTGACTTTAAATCGGGCAGTCATTCTCTCTCACAGTTTCCCTGGACCCCTCAGGACACTCTCACGCAGCATGGCGATAATAGAAATAGTGTCTTAGTGGAGTCTACACACCTGGGACAGAGTCCTAGCTCTGTCCCTTTCTGATTCTTACCTAAGTCACTGCTTGCTAACATTTGTCCTCATCACACACAACACGGGAAAGTGTGCAGCAGTTTGCGGTAAAGTAAGCTTGCCAAGGGAACATCTAAAGCTGAAGCAAACCTTCTCTACGTCTTTAACTGAGCTTAAGTTACTCCCTGTAAACAGAAAAAAGGTATTTTAAAGTTCTTTTCAAATAACAAAACCACTGTGCACGTTCAAGGCACTGCTGTTATAATTCTGTGCTGTGATATTTTCATATTCCACACATGGATTTTATGTATAGCATTAGGTGTTTGCTATGGACTTTAGATCAGCAAAAAGTCTTTCTGGACTTTGGTTGCCTCAACTCCAATATGAGACAGTATCAAAATATGTTTTTACTTTTAGAGGCTGGAGAGATGGCTCAGTGGTTTAGAACAGATGCCTGGGTTCTGTTCCCAGCACACAAAGCAGTTAACAACACTCAAAATCTAGTTTGAGAAAATCTGAAGCCCTCATCTGACCTCCTCAGGCTCCAGGCATACAGATGACTCACATACATATATGCAGGCAAAACACATACAAATAAATCTTTAAAAAAAAGATTAGGTATGTTTTATTTTAAAGTATGTAGTAAAACACACGCACGCACGCGCCTGTAAGCCTAGCCCTGTGGAGGCAGAGACAGGACTGTGAAGCCAAGGTTAGTCTGAACGTCATAGTGAATCTGTCTTAGGAATGTTACATAAGTTATCAGAATCTCTATTCTGTAAAGGACAAACAAGTTGTTTTCTGTTTCATCTGCATATGGTGTCCTACCCCTCCCATCCTACCCACCATCCCTACCTTGTCCCGTCCTGGAGTTAAGCTGCACTTTGCCTTGTTAGCATTGTTTGCCATCTAGTGATCACAGTGTTAACTGCAAGCTTACCAGGCTCCTTGGCTTTGCCCATTTCACAGTCTGATATGCTTTCCCAGAAGGCATTGCAGGGAAGGTAGCATTTATCTTGCTATGGCAGCTAGACTGAATTTGCTTCTTGAGTTCTCCTCAAACATTGAGTTGTGTGGTTCTGTGACTTAGACCTTCTCTGTGAGATTGTGTCTGTTTACTTTCCTTTAAACAGTTCCTGTCTGCATCAGTCTTCTTTATTTCATTCAGAGTCTACACATGGTCAGCTCCAGGAAGAGAAAGAACCACTAATAGTTTTCATTCCATACTGATAGATGTTCTTTTTCAATATTGTAACATTTTCCCACAATCCTAGCAAGTAACCCTCGACCTCATGTATTTTCACACACTAAATGTGCACTTTACATTTTCATGGAAGCCGACTTGTATTTTACAGTTATACATGTTCAGAATTTAGATTGAGATTTGTGATGTTGTTCTAAGTCTCATTTTTAATTTCTTGTTTCTAAGTGATGGAAACTTTGCCTGTCTTATATTCTTTTTAAGTATTTTTTTTCAATTTGTAATCATGTGCCCGTGTGCACCAGTTTGTGTGAGGATATGTAAACGAGATCAGGAGTATCAGTAGCTGCAGTTGTGAGCCACCCAGTATGGGACTGGGAAACTAACTCAAGTCCCCTGCAAAGACAAGACACGCTCTTAGTCACGAAGCGTCCACCCTGATGTTATATTCCCAAGGGGTGTCTTTCCTGTGTAATGCCTGGATCCGAGAAGAGGTGCTAACTGCCCACTCTATGCAACTCTGAAGTGACCAGCTTTAATTTCCTGTTTGCAGTAGGTTTATTTCTCATGTAGAGGAAATATTTTTTATTGTATTTGTGCTGTGGAAGCAGCGACATGCATATAGTTGGTGCTTACTTCATGTTTGTAGAATGAGGAAGTGCTAAGAACTAAAAGAAATCAGAGGTACCCTTAACTTGAAGATCTAACTTTTAGTTCGCTCCCAGAAGACAGTCGAGCCTTCTGTTGCTCTGCGTTCTCTGGGACTGTGAATCCAGCAGGTGGTTCTTTCCTGCCACTCCTGGCCACATTCTCATCCCCCTTATTCTACTCCTGAATCTATGGTGCCTCTGTAACACAGGGTTACATAGATCCAGCTGTCTTTTTAATAAATGTGTGCCACCTAGTGATCAAGAGAGTAACTGCAAATTTTAATGGCTCCAGAAAGCAGCTTGAGTAAACGAAGCCATAATGAACTTTCTCATGTTTCCCCTGATTGTCCCAGTGGAGGGACGTTGTATCTGTGTTTACTTCTTCTCATCATCTACTTAACACCTAGGACCTTTCAGAGCCCAGGGAATAGAGTTCCTTTGGGATCTCTGATTATTAGGTAAGATTCTTTTTTTTTTTTTTTTTTTTTTGGTAAGATTCTTACTAAGTGCTCTCACAGCAGTGATAGCTTAGTAGAAGCTAATTTGAGTCACCCCTTTTGTGCTTGTTGGTGTGATTATCAGAATTTGTTTAGTTTTTAGTTACTAGACTAACATCCATAAGGACACAGATACCTGTTCTTGCTAATTCTTCTGCCTCAGCATATAGCCTAATGCCTGGCACAAAAAGATGGTTCTTCAGTCTTCATTGAGTTAATGAATGGACATGTGTCCCTCTGTGCCTCAGGAACACTGAAGAGGCTGATGTCAGCCAGTTACATACACAACAAAACTGTACTAGATGATTTTACTCAGCTTGACACAAACTAAAGTCATCAGGGAGGGGGGGAACTGGAACTAAGAAAATGCATCCCTAAGACTGGGCTGTAGGCAAGCCTGCAGGGCATTTTCATAACTAGTGATTGATGGGGGAGGGCCCATCACATTGTGGGTGGTACCATCCCTGGGCTGGTGGTCCTGGGTTCTATTAAAAAGCAGACTTGAGCATGTTGTGAGGAGCAAGCCAGTAAAGCAGCACTTCTTCTTGGCCTCTGCATCAGCTCCTGCCTCCAGCTTCCTGCCCTGTTTGAGTTCCTGTCCTGACTTCCTTCAGTAATGAACAGTGATATGGAAATGTAGGCCAAAAGTACCCTTTCCTCCCTGACTTGCTTTGTTCATGATGTTTCATCACAGCAGTAGTAACCCTGACTAAGACAAGAACCCACCTGCTACATATGCAAATATTTATTTGTTCAGGAAATATCAACTGCAGGCATTTGGAGAAAGGATAAGCCTATATTAAAGAATAAAACCATGTTCATATTTTATATAGATTATTAAGTGTTCTGTTTTGCTTTCAGTTGCTGTGATAAACCAAAAGCAACTTGGGGAGCAAATGGTTTATTTCTGCTTACAGGTAACAGTCTATCACAGCAGAAGCCAAGGCACAAGTTCAGTCATTAGCCTGAAGCAGAATCACGGAGGATGCTGCTTACTGACTGGTTCCCAGGAATGCATTCAGTTACCTTTCTTATATTGCCCAAGTCCACCTGCCTAGGGGTGGCATGGGCAGAGCCTCCTGCATCAATTAACAATTAAGAAACTGCCCCCTTAGACTAATTAACCCCACAGGCTAATGTGAAGAAGGCAGTTCTTCTATTTCTTCTTCCCACATGTGTCAAGTTGACAGTCAAGGTTTGCTGTCTCATGAAGAAATAAAGGCACCAATGAGACGAGACAACGAACAGTCCAGGGGACAGCAAACAGATAGCAAGAAGCACAGGCAGCCCACAGTGCAGATGCCAGCAATAGCTCCAGTGTCTTCACTGGACGTAGGTTAACATCACAAAAAGAAAAGTGACTATTAGTTGGTTTTAATGTGTTTCTAAAATCCTTTTATGCATATCTTTTGTAAACAGATGCTACTGTTTAGTAGCGTCTCTGTGAATATTGACAGAGGCCTGTATAGGTGGAAGTGTGAGATAACACTCAGATTTTCTGATGAAGCTCTTTTCGTGACTTAAGTATTATATGGATTGTACAAAGAATCGTTAGGGTGAGATCCATGCCGTCTGTGACCAGGCAAGCAGCTACAGGATGAAGGCATCTTGGAGCAACCAGAATCTTCAGCACAACACACACGATGGCACTTCCTCTGTTGTTGCTGTTCCTGTTTTGCTTGCTGGATGTGACTCTGGATGTAACTTTGATTTATTGTGGAGTTCATTAGGCTCTGAACTGGTAAATGGAAAGAACCTAACCTTGTGTGTGTGTGAGAGGGCTTTGCAAAGTACTTAGCAAATAGATTGTTATGTATTTACTGCTTAATATTCTTGTCTTCTTAAGTAGTCATGATATTAACAAATAGCAGCCAAGTTAACCAAATCTTAGTTTTTTCGTAATTTGCTTATTTTGTTTTAAATTTTAATTGTTTATTAGAAAGTTGCACATGGCAGCCATACTAAGCACATGTAGACTTCACCGCAGTAATAGTACAGCATCAAATTCATTTGGTTTTTTGCTTTTGTTTTTGTTGCTGTTTTGGGAAAAAAAAAAGAGTAAGATTAATTTTCCCTCCTAGAACGATGTTGTGGTTGATAGTTTTGTTCCTAGATTATTCTGAGAACTTTTGTCCCACTGAAGTCACTTCGGTTTATATGGCAAACTGACATGGTCGTGGCCCCTCAGCACTTCTAGTCATCAGACTCATGGGGAACTTGTTACACATTTCAGTCACAGGTCACAAGTGCTTATTCTGTGTGTGTCCCTCGATGCGTCACCTTAGGAACATTGGTACCAAGGAGTGAGCAGGTGGGACGGTTCTAGAGGTCCCAGAGACATTTATTCTGCAGTGCAACTAACCGAAACCTCTGTGGGCAGGGAGACAAGCAGTTCCTCCTTTAGGGGGATGTGGCCAAGGGCAAATTCAAAGTTAAAGTTTCCCACCCAGAAGTATGGTACTCAATACTGAGCACTGTGATACCAAGTTTTCACCTCTGAATGCATTATCCATTGGAAAATCCAAAGTTCTTTTCCGAGTTCATGTCAGAGAAGACATGGCCCTGCTTCAATAGGTAAAAGGCAGATGACTTAAAAATTGTAAACCTTATATTGGAAACATTGAAGCATGTGTAATAATAAAGGGAACATTTTAGAAATTCTCAGATATTCTTTATACAGCTTTAGCTATATCAGTGATGAGCTCAAGGCCAGTCACCTGTACTGAATTATTTTCAAGGAAAAACCTAACAGTGTATCTTTTTTTGTTGTTGTTGTTCTTGTTTTTGAGACAGGGTTTTTCTGTGTAGCCTTGGCTGTCCTGGAACTTACTCAGTAGACCAGGCTGGCCTTGAACTCAGAAATCCGCCTGCTTCTGCCTCCCAAGTGCTGGAATTAAAGGCATGCACCACCACTGCCCAGCACAGTGTATCTTTTAACCTATGACTTTCTTAAGATATGTATCTTGAAGACAAGCACTTTTTAAGTCAAAATTCAAAGATAGAATATTTTGAACACTAATAATAATTGGTGGTTTGAAATGTACTAAATATATACAAGCCATGAAAATATTAAAATTAACCTATTGTCATCAGTTTAGAGACTACTGGGGCAGTGACTCATTACTCTTGGGAATAAAAGAGCACATCAACAACTTCTATGCTTTTTTTGTCTGTATTGTATTTTAATATAGTGCTAAATAGTAAAGTTTTTTAATAAAATGCTAACAAATAAAAAAGGGATACACCATAAAATAATAATGCTAATGAAAAATGGACCTGCCAGTGGTCATGTCAGGTGAATGGAACCATCAGGTGAAAAACTGAAGTAAGTTGGAGTGAGTGACTAGGCAAGCCACACCCGAACTTAAGTGTTAGCAAAACTGAACACCACACGCCTGCCAGTGTGCACTAGGAAGACGCACACCAGCACCATGACTTACGCTTGCCAGAAACAACTGTCAGTCGGCTGGAAACGGAACCTGGGCCACCACATCAACTGCCAGCTTTCAGGAAATGAGGGTGGAATATCATGTTTTAAGTTATGGCTGGCACAAAGGAAAGGAGACGGTGGAGAGTGTCCCAGGAGACTGGGGACATGGCAACCACGGGCAGCACTGACCTGTGTAATTCTGACCCACAAATAAAATGTACAGATATAGTCTATATGATGTAAAAGATTAAAGGTAATTGGTAATTTGTAGATGTTCATTGTTTTTAAATTGTGATAAAAAGACATCTTGGAGCTACCTAAAGATGGTTTCAGCAGCCAAAAGCCCGTCATGGAGGACCTAGGTTTGTGTCTCTGAAACTTTGTGGAGGCTCACAACAGTTTCTAAGTCCAGTTTCAGGGATCTGACACCCTCCTCTGGCCTCTGTAGGCACCAGATATACAGTGGTACACACACATACAAATAAACACTCATACACATAAGATAAAATAAATCTTTAAAACCGAGTATTTGTTAAAAATACATACCTAGGACTGGCAAGACAGCTGAGCAGGTAAAGGTACTTGCTGCCAAGCCTGATGATCTGAGTTCAGTTTCAAGAATCTACATAGTAGAAGGTCAGCACCAACTCGCACAAGTTGTCATCTGGAATGCATATTGTGAAATGGAATCTCATACGAACAAAATAGTCAGGCAACGTGAACATTTTACATTTTAGAACATCTATCGAATACATAATATAGTATTGTCAGGTACAAATGATACATCATTACTTTTAAGATCTTGTTCTTGAAAGTGGTTTCCTCAGATCCAGCACCAAGATCATCTAAAAATGTTACAAATGTAAGAATTTGGGCCCCAAAACTCCAGAACCACTGGAGAACCAGAGTCTACATTTCTGCAGTGTTATAAACCACATAGTATTTTATATATATATTATACACACACACACACACACACACATTTAGAATTGAAAGCACTCTCTAAAACACTTAGGACTTGTAGAAGATGTGATAGGGTAATAAAATTGGCAGCTCTTGATGGTTCTTTTAAAAATGTGATAGTTGCATTGTTGCTGTGTGGTGTGACGGTCCACATGTGAGTCTATTTCGTTATTACTTGCGAAGCTAGGAAGTGTTGATTCTTTTTTAAATGCTGCTTTGTTCTGTTTATCTTTTTCTAATTTGTCAGGTTAGTGGATGACATTCAAAGCTTTGAAAATATATTTCTAAGTATTTCTTACAAAAATCACGTTGCTCCTTTAAAATTATTAAAGAACCGTATTTCAAATCAGTAATTTGACTTACTGTCAATGTTTCTCTCCAGGCACACTTGAAAAGGCCTCATAAGAGCTTTGATGGTACAATGGATGATGATGACGATGACATCGAACGGGCAAGCAAGTGAGTCCAGCACTGCGAGACCCCATCTCGTGGCTGGGTGTCTGCTCCCTCACAGTCTTCATCAGCAAACAGAAATGGCACTCGTTGCACCACTGTGCAGAATGAGGCTTGGGACAGGGGTGGGCCGTGATAGACTTGAAGTGTCATGTTCTTGGGAAGCAGAGTTACCTACACAGGTGTCCAAGGAGTGGACACAGTGGCACAGATGAACATGAGGTCAGGTTCTCACTCCACACTGAAAGGAACAGGCGAAATAGGGACAGTGATATCAGTCAGTTGGACTGAGCCCAGGGAGGGCTTGAGGTGAGGGTACCATCACAGGAAGGAGATTTACAATTGTTACTTGATACAAAGTATGAAAAATTGTAGAAACTTCATTTTCTTTAGCAATTTAAAGTTACATAGTAATAAAATGGACATTCTACATATGAACTAAATCTGTCTATGCAGGAGAATACTTACTCTTCTGTAAAACAAATGAAATAAGAAAAAGACAACCATATAAAATATGAAGAGTATACTTGGAATGTTGCAAACTTTCTAAGTGTTCAATCTAATTTTTCTAGGAAATCCCCCAATCATACAGCATGAGACTGATGGAAAGTCTGGCTTCAGATTAAGAGCCATGACTTTGTGTTTATTTGCTCTTAATGTGTGTACTTAAGTTTTTCAGTATTTAAAATAGATGTATACATAACTGTAGAGACTTGACTATAGACGAATTTTTATTTCGGTTCTTTGTCCCTGCCTGTCCTTCAACCCTCTCCTCTCTGTTTTCTCATTTCTTCCTTTTCTTCCTGTCTCTTCTTTCCCTCTCTGTTCCTGCCCACTTTTCTTCCTCTACTCCCCTTTCCTTTCTTCCTCTTAACCCTTCCCCTCCCCTTTTCCTGTTTTCTTTCTGTAACCCAGACCAGCCTCACATGTGCAATCCTCCTGCCTCAGCCTCTAGGCTGCTGGGATTAAAAGCAAGCATGACCCTCCCTTTCAGTTGTGACTTTGTTGTTTTGCTGACATATCGAGGGAGTTGAGACCCAGCCTGTGCTGACTGCTCTCTCCACCTTGTGTCTCCTATCAGGATATCTTCTGAAGATGGTGAAGAAACATCAGTTTGTTTCTACGAAAGTGATGACTCTGTTGAAGCCCAGGTGAAGGCGCCTTACTCAGGTGAGATGGACTTACTGGGCGAGATCCTGGACACGCTGAGCACACACAGCTCTGACCAAGGAAAACTGGCACCTGCAAAGAGCCTGGATTTCTTCAGATCCATGGATGACATTGATTACAAACCTACGGTTAGTTGAGCTTAACTTACAGAGTTAATGGAGACGCTCTTGCCCTTGCTGTGGTCACCCAAGCAGATAAATAAACTTAGTTTATAGATACATTTTACCTCTAGGTAGGTACAAAAACTTCAAACTATGGTAACACGTGTAATTCTTATGGATTATTTTTGTGACTAAAACTGCGGCAGTAGTCACTGCCCTGGTGTTACCAGGCAATGCTCCTTTCCAGGTATATCGGTGTCTAATTTAATATTCATCCTTATGAAAATATTTTTATGTGAAATATTCCTTATTTTTATAGAAATTCCTGAGTTTTAAAGAAATACTGTAATTAATATGTCTTAAAATCTTTTTGTTTCTATTTTCTTGTTTGAAAAGTGACTAGTTTTAAATAAACTAAATTAAGCACTTACAAAAAAAAAAAAACTTTGCGGTAGAATTATGTGAAGTGAGACCCCATTCTGACAGGAGAACCAAAAGTTCTTTGTAGATTTGACTGTGACAGGTAACAGTCTAAATGCATGGAAAGTAGAATTTGTGGTTCCCACCCCACACTCCTTCATTCCTCTTCATGGAGCAGGCAGGAACTGTCAAAATTCAGTCAGTGCTCCCCTACTCCTGGGATGGGGCTCAGGTCCCTGAAGAAACTTGGGAACCTTCTTTTTCATTGCAGATACCAAGTTACTAAAGAATCACTGTAATTTTATTTTAAGTATTCTGAAGTTGTTACTTCCCTTCCCAGAACAAGTCCAACGCTCCCAGTGAGAATAACCTGGCCCTACTGTGTGCTTCTGGCGATCAAGGAGAGTGGAATCTGGGGCAGGATGACAGTGCCCTCCATGGCAAGCACCTCCCTCCATCCCCCAGGAAACGAGTTTCCTCCAGTGGGTTGACGGATTCTCTATTTATCCTGAAAGAGGAGAATATTGAGAAGCCAATCTGTGCTGACAGTATAAGTGGCCCTACTGTGGTGGAAAAGCCAGCTTCTACTTTAGGATTGGGTTTCCAGACAGCTAACCTTGAAGCTTCCCGAATGGATAAAGAAAAAACGGAAGTGAAGCAAACACTAAGTCAACCTTCAGAGGATCTGCTAGTGCTTGGCCCCGGGAGCCGCCAGTCTACTTTTGTTCCATGGGAGAAAGCTGGGAAAGAGGATAAGAAGCCTTTAAAAGACGTTGGACTTCTCCAAGAAGTAGTGTCATTGTGTCACATGTCATGTGACTTCCAACAAGGTTTAAACATTTCAGAAGAAAGCAGAAGTGAAAACCAAACTTAAGGTACCAGTAGAGGGTCAGTCGCTTGCCTCTTGGCTTCTCCAGAGACCTGTGGAATTACTTCCCTTTGATGGGAACAGTAAAGAGAGTCACTGGTAGGAATGGCAACCCTTAACTGCTGTTTAGTTGGTTTCCCTGTCTGGTCATCTCATGGATCTGTATTACCCTTTGGTTTCCCAGCGTAAAATGAGTTCTACTGTGCTGTTAAATCAGGTACTAATTTGTACATAGGCTGAAAGTGTGTTTTGAATTTAAGCTTTCCCAGTATTTGGTGCTTAATGCTGTTCATTTTATTTAAACTAAGTGTGCATATATAACCCCTACATATAGCCAGTAGTTCCTGTACTAATCTGGCTGAGCATGAACTGATGAAGACGTCAAAACTGATCAAAAATAGCCTGACACTGATGAACCTCTTAACCCACTAATTGCCTTAATCTTCCAGTTATGTTAAGCATACATATAACGTGTGATGCCACACACAAAGCTTGAAAGAGGAGTTATCTTGTCCTGCAGAGCAATAATGCCTTTTTCTACCATGAATTAAACTCACCATTCTTTACAGGTTTAAATGCACTCTAGCAGAAATAATTTGCTTTTTATAAAGACATGTAGCCATGTTTTCCAAACAACGTGAATGTGTATATTTACCTTTCAGTGAACTCTATTAAGTGCTGAATTACAATGTGAAGTTAAAAGCTTCTGCTTACAAGGAAGCCCCTCAGACAATGTTCAATCTCATGTACATGTTAGCTACAGTCCACCTCCAGAAAGCCAAATGCCCTGCAGAGTCCAGATAGGCCTTTGTCCTGTTCCTCTTGTAACTGACGTGCTGTGAAGATGCTCATGGCCTTACCTTGTGTTTGCTTTTTTAAATAATTAACTTTGTATTGTAAATGTTCTAGATTTATAGGAAAACGCAAAGATGGTACTGAGTTCCCATCTGCCCTGGCCCCTGTCTCTGCTGTTGTTAGCATCCTATGTTAGTATGCTGCATTCGCCATATTGTTGACTCGCCGCATGGTATTCAGAGTTCCCAGGCTTCTGGAGCTCTGGCTGTTCCCTGCTGCCCACTTCTGTCCCCTTGTCCCCTCAGAGTTCTAGATTACCTTCTATGATCCTGTCTGCTGGGGTTCCTCCTCACCCCGGCACTTCACTTTCTTAGTTTGATGGCCTTGAAGTTTTCAGGAATATTGATGAGATGTCCAGCTCCTATAATGTATGTCGTATTTTTCTCATTATTACACGAGGTTATAGGTTTGAGGGAGAAGATCACAGAAGAAAAGTGCCATTTTCACAGTGTCTGAAGGGGTGTGCTGCAAGCATATGCCATACCATGTCGTGTTGACTTTGAACACCGGCTGGGGTTCTCTGCTCTGAATGTGTTCCCACACCTTTTCTGTGCAGGCAAGCAGGAGGAACGGAGGGAAAGGAGAAAGGGAGGCAGGCACAGAGAACTATTTAGGGCAGAGAAGTATCAGAATCAGTCCCTTGTAATTCTTTATGGAACCTGCCTCTCTCACAATTACTGTTTAGCTTTGGAGCACATCTGAAAGCACGTGCAGATCCCTCATGCTAGGTGTGCAGGTAGTTTGTCTGAACATGCCATGTTTCTAGTCTATACATCCTCAAATGTGATGATTGCTTTTCAAAAACTGGCTTTTTTTGTTAAAAAATAAAAAAGTTGCAAAACCATTGAAGAATTCCAATAAGGCCATATTCTAAAGCATTACTTAAGGAATATAATTTTAACTAGAATTTTAAGAGATTTGTTTAACATAGTCCTTAAAATATTTACACAGGTCATTTTTAAAAAATTGCATTCCAAAATATAAATAGGTAATCTTACCTGAGGTAATGATTCCCTCATTTGTAGTGGACGATGGAGCTTGTCTGTATGAGAATGGGCTCGTTCTAGAAGGGTATATTTAATCCTTATTTTTACATAATAATAATAATAATAATAATAATATGCAAGGTTGTGAGATTTTCCCTGTACATGTTCTTTATTAGTCCCAATTTACTGAAATAACAGGAAAGCCATACATCGGAAGAGCTGATTTCAGTGGGCAGAGGAGAAGTTAGCATGGTAGGCACACTGCTGGGCAAGCATGCCAACAGGATTCCCGAACAGAATGGAGAGCTTTTAATGCCATTTTTCAAGTGAAGTCTCTGTTTTCACATCAGAATTCATTGTCCAAAAAAAAAAAAAAAAAAAGAGACCATCCTGACTGCAGCTTAAAACACTGGCTTCCAGTCCACTCCTCAATAGTCCCATGGCCAGCGGTTCGTGGTTCTCTTGCTTTGAGTCAGCTTGTGAGCTGCACCACTGTAACACTAGGCTATTAGGAAACATTTGTCCACTCACAAATAAGGTCTTAAACCACTTAAGTGATCTGTGCCTTACTGTAACAAGCAAAAACAGCTACTTCATGTTAAAAAGAAAAACCAAAATTGTATACATTATTCTTAAATATCCAGAAAACTGGAAGCCAGTGGGTGCTTCACACCATTAAATCCTTGAGTATTTGAAGTCGGCTTTTAAATGAGGCTTCCCAGTATTATGATGGAAATAGTAGAAAAAGAGACCATAAGTGAGTTCTGAAATTTAAAAAAATAAGGCGGCGGGGGGTGGGGGGGGTAGGTACTATTTTTGGCTTTGTCCAAACCAAGCCCAATGTAAAGTTCCCTGCTGTTGAAAATAAGTGTTTCTGCTTGCACTGTCATTTTAGACACTGAGCGCCAACAAACTGGAGCTCCCAAAATAAATATTTCAGGGAAGCTGCTTCTGCCCTTCCAGGCACTTGAATAACTCACAGCTCTGGCTCCCGCATCTTGTGCTTTCTATGCCTCTAAACTGAACCCTGAGCTGTGACTTGTCTTGAGTCTCTCTCAGGCTTGGTGGGTCAGGGGCTAAAGATAGAAGGACAAATGTCGGAGCTGCAGTTTTGTTAAAGGGGAGATGTTCCCAGGGGTGATTACCTAGTCTAGCCTATCTTACATATCAGATTATGGCACGCTTACTTTTCCAATTCAAAGTTAGTAACTCCTTCACTGAGAAAATATTTATTGACTTTCTGTACCAGTCAGGAGCAAGGTATAATAATTAAGAATATAAGGGCATGGGAAGAAACAGTTACCCATCTCTGAGGGCTCAATTAAAAGGGAAAAAGGAACTGCAGGTGTTAAAATAATAATTAACAATGATAATAATAAAATACAGTAGGGATGTATTTGCTTAGATGGTACTCACTCAGGAGTCAACACCAAGAGATGCTTTTTAAGAACAGCTGCTGAATTAAAGTATGTTCTAACTACAGAATCATTAACTCTTTTAGTAATTATGTGAGCCACTAGAAGGCTGCTAAGATCCCACCTTAAAGAACAGATTTCCAGGCACTGCTTGGCTGAGTCCTTGCTTGGACCATCCACACAACATGACGTCTTGCTCCGTAGTATTGATGGCCACTTCCCCCAGTTCAGGAGTAACTTAGGGTATAGAAAGGAAGAACCTAGTCGTGTTGGTGGGAGTCCAGATTTTACATTAAAAAAAAAAATTGGTAACAACATTTTCTAGGTAGCTTTTTCCTTCTTAGCTAAAGGTGTTCCTAAGATCCTAAGCTGATATCTAATGGCGTGACCCAGAAATGCCCAGGAAGTAGCTGTTGGTTAAAGGGAAGATTCCTGGTCAACAGCAAATGACTGGACATTTTTGCAATCAACAGCCATCCATCTCTGGAAATCTCTGCTCAGATTTCCAGGACAAGTTCATCACTTTTATGAGTAAACTGTCTTCTGAGAACTCCACTCTTGGGTGTCAGTGGGTCTTCAATCTGAGAAGATACTTGAAAATCAGAATAAAAAATCAAAATGGAAAAGGAAGCCTTAAATGGAAGACCTCCCCAAGCGTCTCTTAATGTAGGTAGTCATTTCTTAAGCAAGCCCGTTCTCTTGAGCAGTTTCCCATGTTGAGCCCAGAGTTCTATTAGTGTCTGTTTTAAAAGCTTCAAGGACCGGAAAGGCTTTCCAGTAGCTAGTCGATGTTATGATTTGTTTATAAAATAGGGAATTATGTATATTGAGACAGAAATATTTTATTTTGAAACATAGGATTCTGTGCAATATTTTTCTTGCATTGTTTAGTTTATATAAATATGCACATCTGCTTTTCTTGCAGATGCCTTAAGGTCATGTCTTTCAGTATTTGCCTAAAACTGTATGTAGCAATGTTCTATGTGACTTAAGAGAAAAAAAATTACCCTCTCTATTGTTAGCAGAAGTGTTCTTGTTTATTTAAAATAATTGTGGAGATTGCATTATTGTATCATAACTAACTGCCTCAGCCACAATAAATATGCAATAAGAAAATCATGTTCCTTTGATTAATATTGACAATACTGTTACTTTAACAGAAGTGTTTGCGGTACAGAGTGCTGTTTCTATCTGTGTTCATTTAACAGGTACTCTGCAGCACATGAATCTAAACTGTATATTTATGTGATAACCATGTATGTAGATTATGACATCCTTTGTGATGAGTCTTTGTTGAGGCTTATAAAGGGCATTGCCAATACTTTTTGACTGTAAATTAATTTTTTGTATGATGTATAGTTTGTTTAGCCTTAGAGCTTCTATAGATTTCTACTTTTATTATACTTGAATGAGGCAGAAAGCACTGTGGGCAATTTGTAACTCTGGATGCAATATGCAGATATACCAAAAATAAAACAAGGTACTGAACAGCCACGCTAACGGAATGCTTTATAATCCAGGAGTCCGTGTTTTTCAAGCCACATTTTAGTGAAATGAAGTAATTGAAGATATACAATCTTTTATCTAGACTGTATAGTCTCAAATGATTACCTCTTCGATATGTCAAAGGTGTGTGTCCTTTTTAATTTCTGTGTCAGTCCTTAGATGAGCCTTGTTGAGGACCATCCATCCTTCCTCCCCAGACCACGTGATGTCTAGGACAGAACAACTACATTGTGCATATTAGATGCAGTGTCTGTTTGAAGTCACTATATTTTAGATAGAGTAGCTTTCATAGGTACTTTTGAGAACTCTTTAATAATCATATACCAAAAACTAAAAGCTAAATTTTTAAAATCAGTAGCTGTGCCTAAAATCTCTTAGACATAAAGGCCACATGAGGGACTCAGGATTGAATGTTTCCACAGTTTGTGTTCATTCCTTTAGCTGAAAAGTTGTTTGCTCAACATATAACCGTAGTTCGAAAAACAAAACTAAGGAAAACAAAACAAAAACCATGAGCAGCAAGACAGTGGGCTGTGCTTCGTTGTTCTTGCCCTTGCAGCTACAGTTTGTCATCTCTGAGCTTGATTACTATTGGAAAGATGTTCTGTATAAAAGTACTGCTTGGGAGTTTTTTAATATGCAAAATAAAATGTCGAATGAACTCTGCTTTGCCATAAAGTACCCAACAATGTTGTTGAAAATAAAATTGGTCACAATCAAACATGGTGTGGTGGTGATGGCTCTTCTAACTAACCAGTTGTCCCCTGTCCCGCTACCGGAGAATGCTGCTGCAGTGTAAACTTCACCCTCATTTTTTTCTGGTTGCCCTGTGTGGGCAGTACTTGTTCAGTTCGGAACGTCTTCTTGTTGCTGTGGCAAAATGGCTGACACAGTAACTTGAAAGGAGGAGACGAAAGGTTTACTGTAGCTCATGGTTGCAGGGATATTAGTCTGAAGTCCTGGGTGATAAGGTAGAGTCATGGCGGTGGGATCATAGGCTGGGGACTGTTCACCCAGGGCAAAGAGCACAGCGTATTAATTCAGAAAGAAGACAAACCTGGACATACCCCAAGGATGCAGCCCCTGCCCCCCGCTTCCTCCCTGCATGAGGTTCTCTGTTCTCCCAATAATCTATTCAAAGTTTGAATTCAAAGGATTATACTACCCACTAGGTTGGAGCCATTATGATCAAATCATCTGTGGAAACGCTCTCACAGGCTCACCTTTATATACTGTGCAGGCCTGGTCATTTCCCACTACATTAGCCATCATGGAGACTTTTACAGGTTAAAGGTTCTCAGGCCACAGTGGGCTGAGCTCCAGGACCAGAAAAGTGAATTTCTCATATGTGAGCTGTATGAGGTGAGCAGAGGTGACATTTGTGCCAAAATAAGCATGTTTCCCTTTGGGCTCTGAATTTATAGGAACAATATGTAGAACGTCTATTTCAACGTGGAAAGCAAAAGTTCTGAGAGGGGAAATACATACCTGGCAAGCCTGGAGTTCATCCAGCTTTTGGTGACTTTGGTTAACTTGGCAAGATGAGTCTCAGTACTTAATGCTGCCTTTGTATGGAAGACGGTCATATAATCTATAGATTCAGAAACTAAAAACTCTAACTTGTCATTGTATATAAATAAAAGAATCTCCTCTCAAAGTACTAAGTAATGGACCTGAGAAGCTCAGAGCCCAGTAATACCATGATTTATAGGCCATCAAAAGTACATGCACGGAGAGTGACGCCACCCAAGGCAAATAGAAACCTCTTGGTGTAGCCTTTTATTTGGGCCTATTCGTCTCTTTGCCCTGTGTGAGCAGCCCCCAGCCTAAGATTCCACCATCATGACTCTGCCTTGTCACACAGGTCTACAAACTAATATCCCTGCAATCATGAGCCACATACAGTAAACCTTTTATTTCTCTTATTTAGCACAAAAGTACCTGTTTTTAGAATTATTTAATATTTCTTGGAAACCTCTATGTATATAGTTACTAATGTATATGGTTTAAGAGATTAAACATATTCCTACATATCCACTTAAGTTTAAATTTCTGGTCGTTTGGAGTATTCAAGTATAAAATATAATTATAAAAATCATAGATTTTATCAAATTCAGACTTTAAAGCAAAGTACAGATGGATCTACAATCTCTGGAGTAGACACCATAGGTGGTGCACTATAGAGATGAGGTAACTATGACACATACATTAACAACATCCTTGAAGCACCACAGCACAAAGTGACCAAGCTGGGATGGGACCCCACTGTGGTTTCAGCCCTCTGATAGTCAGAGCTGTCAACTTTCAAAACCTAGACTCTCTTGGGAGAAGGGCCTTTGGGCATGTAGGGATGTCATCATGATTACAGCAGGGAAGACCCACCTTCTATGGGGCGGGGCATCCTTCCCAGGTCAGAGGGTCTTGGGCTGTGTATGAATCAAGAAAGCCAGCTGAGCCTTGGTGTGCATGCATTCATTGTTCTTTCCTCCTGACTCTGACATAACATGACCAGATCCTGTCAGCTCCTGCTGCTCTGACTTCACTGCCATGGTGACCAATAACCTGTAACTGTGAGCTTAAAACAACCCTTTCTCCCCTGAGTTACTTTTGTCAGGATATTTTATCACAGGCACGAGGAAACAAAAGACATGCCTCCAAGACTATAACATCACAGTGTTGGACAGAACACAAAGATCCTGTCTCAGGGACTTTGCTGAAAAACTTCTTTTCCTGTCTCAACATTTATTCCCCCTTAAGTGTTGGACAACCCTTCATGACAGAAACACGACACGACACATTTTAACAAATCAGTATTGAATTTTCTGATAGAGTTTTTTTCTTTTTTCTTTTTCTTTTTCTCTTTCTTTTTTCTTTCTTTCTTTCTTTCTTTTTTTTTTTTTTTTTGAAACTCTATTGTTTGGTTTTTTCTCTTTTCCCTTTTCTCACACTCCCTGGCTGGATGCCTAATTTTGCCTTAATCATGCATGCTCTCCTATCTTTCTCTGTTCCCCTAAAAGCTTAATTTTATTTGAAGAATGAAAGAGAGAAGCCTTACCTAGAATGGATGGGATACCTGCTGGAGCAGGTTTGCTGGCATCATTTTGATGAACAGCACAGGTACACTTTGTGAGTTTTGTAAAGCAGAGCTAGTTACTGACATTTACAGCTGTTGAGAACGTCTGAGCCATCCTTCCAGAATACCCACAGATGTTACCTATCACGCGGAATTTTTATAAATTCAAGGACAAGCTCTCAAAACAAGCCCTACTCTTCCTTTTTGTTATTTTATAATCATGCCTCCTTTGACTACAAGAGTGTTTCATATTTCTGGTGGTGTTGAAGTATCACCATGTAAACATTGTGATTTGCAGATATTTTTAATAACTAGTTTCTAATTTAATGTGCTTTGAAATATTTAAAGTTTTAGCGTTTGAAATATTTAAATAAGGTAATAATATTTATTTCATATTTCAGCATTTTCCCCCAAACCTAATACTTAACATATATTTAAATAAAGGACGAGTTAAGCTTTCTGAGACTTGGTAAGTATCCAAATTGCAACCATTAGGCAATTCCCAACATTAGAAACAGATGTTAGAGAAATGCTGTTCTTTATCTTGCAAACTTCCTGCAGATGAGATGTGCTTGTTAACAAACTGTTAGAAAATCATTTGAATTTCCTAGTAAATGACAACTGACACTTGGAATTGGTGTGTTTTTAAAAGCCTTACTAAAAAATGTTCAGAAGCTATTGTGAAAAATTAACTTAAGGTTGATAGTCATACACACACTACAAAACTCATTTCTTCACAAAAATCAGAGTGCTGTTCTCGGGGATGGTTTTCTGATATCAAAAGTGAACATTTGGGCATATAACGTGAGCCAGGACTCCCTGGATATTTTGATTAGAAGATTCTCTAGGACCTAAGTTAGCCCAAGACTACTCATTTGTTTCCACTCTACTTTTTCTCTTTAAGGATGTCATTTGGCCGGGTGGTGGTGGTGCACACCTTTAATCCCAGCACTTGGGAGGCAGAGGCAGGCGGATTTCTGAGTTCGAGGCCAGCCTGGTCTACAGAGTGAGTTCCAGGACAGCCAGGGCTACACAGAGAAACCCTGTCTCGAAAAACAAAAACAACAACAACAACAACAAAAAAAAAAGGATGTCATTTGATGGCAGCATGATACCTTTTTCTTTCCCTTTTGTTTTTTTTTTGGGACAGATTCTCAAGCTTGTGATCCTTCTGCCTCAGTCTCCTGAATGCTGGGCTTACAGGTATGGACCACCACCCCATGCTTATTGTGGTTTTAGCAACCCTATTAGGTGCAGGGTGGTTTCTCACTTGAACTTGTGCCTCTCACTTCTCTCTATTGCTGCAGTGTCTCTTGCAGGCAGATCACTGTTTTAGGTCACAGCATTTGTACCTGGGTGAGAGTGACAGCTGATTTCTTTGCCCTTCCAGTAGTGTGTAGAAAGTACCCTCTACAAGCTTGGCAGCAAGCGCCTTTATTTACTAAGCCATCTTGATGACCTAATATTCTTTCTCTTATCCTTAATATTGGTAAGTTGAGTCCCCTTTTACCGATTTCTTAGTGATTCAATGTAGCTAGGGTTTCTCAAAGCTTTTAATGTTTTTAATCTAGATGGACACCAGCTTGTTTTCTCCATGTTCCAAATCAGTAAGCAGTGTCTATAGCAGCCATCATGTTGTGCGGAGTAAACAATAGCCTTGGAAGTAGCTTGTGATATTTTGGATGGTCTGTGAGATCCTTAGCCAGTGAGTCAACAATATTCCTGGCACTGGTTTTATTTTGTGGCATGAGCTGTCTAGTTTGGGCATTGTCTTTCTCATTACACAGTGGCTCCATTTAAATTCTTTTCATGTATGTATACATTTTAGAAAATGTTAACAGTAGTGGGTTTTCATAGGGCTGTTCTATAAGTCCTTGTTGTTAGTCCTCCTTCCCCAGGTCTCCTCCTCTCCTCTCCCCCTTCCCACTGCCCCATTCCTATGCTAATTGCCCCTGTTTCTCTATATCATTGCACGCAAGTCCCTTCCTTAGAAGACCCCTCTTTTTCCCTTGTCTCTTACTAGGTACCCAGCCTCTGTAGGTATTCAGGTTGAATCCCACCAATCAAAAGCATAAACGCTACATTTTTGCTTTCTCTTATATGTAAATATCAAGCCTTTTATTTTTAAGAATGATGTTAGGGCTAGATTGTAGAATATCCTTTATATTCCTAGCTCATTGAGGGGTCTTTGCAACCACACAGGTTAAATATTTGAATAATGTCAACTGTTTTTATTCATATCGATTGAGAGAATCCCCTTCTCTTTTAGCCCATTAATATAATTAAGCATATGCTTCTTTTTTTCAAAGTTAATGTAACCTTGAATCCCTAAATTAAACTGAACTTAACCCATTGTCTTCAAACACACTTTACTGGATTCAATGTATTCATGTATCTGTTTAAGACTTTAGCTGCTGGTATCTGTAAGAAACGTCTCTGTCGTTTTTTTTTTTTTTTTTTTTTTTTTTTTTATCGGCATCTGCATAGTTCCAGTGTCAGCCTTAGCCTAGGAATCCTAGAGTGAGTTGGAGATGTTTTCTTGTTGTTGCTGTTTTGTTTTGTTTTTCTCCATTCCTAGGTTCTGAAATGTGTTGAATGAATTGAGTTGCATTCCTTTAGTAAATGTTTGATTTGGCTCAGCAGGGATAGGGGCAAAGTCATCTAAGTGTGGAGTTGTAAAGAAATGATTAAAACTGAATTCAGTTTCCTTAGACACCCAGCTCTTTAGACTGTGTGGTTTTCCGTGGGCGTTGATAACTTGTGCCTCTCAAGCAACATGCCTCCTTTTAAACGGATTTACATCAGACTACTAAAAATATATGCTCACTATTCTTTTAATGCCTATAGAATCTGTGATAATAGTCTTATTTTTCAATCTTATTCTGTACATTTCTTTGTTGTTTGTGTGTGTGAGTGTGCCTGTGTGTATGAGTGGGTGTGTGACGTAGCACAAATTTGGAAGTCAGCACAGCTTGCAGAAATTTGTTCCATCCACCACGGAACGCTTAGAAACAGGTGTCTTTTACCTTCTAAGCCAGCTTGCTCACCCAGGACTCCTCTCATCTTAGATAGTAGTGATTTAAGTCTTTTTCTCCGATCTTGGTCACTCTTGCTAGGGGTTTTTTGTTTGTTTGTTTGTTTTGGTTTTTTGCTTTAATTATTTTAAGGAACTAACTATGGATTTTATTTTTTCAATATTTAAATCTGTTTCTATATCACTTATTTACTCTTATTTTATTTGAGGCAAGGTTCACATAACACATGAATGTAACCATTTTAAATGTCCAACTCGGCCTGATTGGTTCAGTCAGCCAGACCCAAATCTGCTTAGCTTCTGAGATCAGACAGAGCTGCATGCCTTCGGGGTGCTATGGCCTTAAAGTAATTATTGTATTTTCCAGAATATGTTTATCACCTCATAGAAAGCCTTAGGCACTCAGTCAACTGTCACTCACTCCCTTTCCCAGAGACCTATAAACCTGATATCTTTCTCTTTGCCTATTTTCAGTTTAATTTTTTTTTTTCTTAAACTAAAATTTGGCCAATGATATTTGGCACTGCCTTGTTTTTTAGTTGATAATATACTACTTTTAAATGTTTTTTTAACTTACAGCTGGTTTTCAAATGTGTGACTTTCTTATTATTTTGAAGGTTATTCCAAACATCTTTGTTATTGACTTGTATTCTATAAAACAGAATATTCTACGTAATTTAGGCACTTTTATGTATCTTGACTTGTTTCATAGTGGATGTTTTGTATGCTGTTGAAAATGTGTATCTTTTGTGTTCTACAAGTCTTGTGAAGTCGATTTGGTTGACAATGGTGTTGAAGTTGGTTTGTTTATTGATCATGCTGTGTTGGCCAGGCTCTTCTGGAGCTCCTGAGCTTACACACTCTTCCTCTCAGCTTTCTGAACAGCTGAGGCTACTGACGCACAACAACACACCCAGCTTCAAATCTATTCTTTTCATTTTGTGTCTTATTTGGTCTATTAGTTATTGAAAGTAATGTGGAATTGTCCAAGTGAATCTTACAGACTGTTTAATCTTTCCTTTGAGCTCTTTCAATTTTTACCTCATGAATCACAAAACTGTTAATAATTTCTTTATGCTTGAGGCTTTATGTCTTCTTGACAAATTTCCCTATTTTATACCACCATGAAATTTCTCTGAATATGTGGGTTAATATTCCTTCTTCTGAAAATATATTTATACAATATATTCATAGACAGCATTCACCCTTAGTTTGCTTCTTGTCAGAACAGTATATAATCTGAGCTTTTGTGTTCAAATTATTTATGTCTTTCTGTTTAATGACTTAACATTTTTATAAATTCATTTATTTACTAAGAATATCATATATGGGTGCTGTGTTTATATCATTTCTCCCATTTCCAACTACTCTGGCGTGCCCCCATTCCTTCCTTTTCCAACTCATGGCCTCTTATTCTTTAATATTATTGTTGGATACATCCATACACACAAATACATACATATATACATTTATAACAGATAAAAGTTAATAAACATAACCTGTTAAATATGTTTAGTTTTGCTCATATGTGTATGTGTTTAAGGCTGACAAAATGGGACTGGATAACTGACCAAGGGGCCCTGTCTCTGGAGAAATTCATCTTTCCCTCTCTTAGCATCCATTAATTGCCTATAGTCCTTCATTTGAGGGTGGTACCTTGTGAGATTTCCCTCATTCGTGTTGGCATGTCATTTTTTGGTACCTGTTTAAGGCAGTCATATTGCTGAGATTTCATGGGTAAAACTTTCCTGTGATAGGCAAAAAGGTACTGTTGTACAGCAGAAGGCTTGGTCTTCTGCCTGTTATAGCACTTCTTCAACCTCTTCCACAGTGTTCTCTTAGCCTTAAGAGGGTGAGGGTTCTGTTGCAGATGTGTCCATTGGGGTAGGTACCCCACAGTCTGTTGTTCTCTGTATGTCAACCAGTTATTCCTTTCTATAGCAGTCTCCATCTACTGTGAAAAGAAATCTCTTGATGAGGACGATAGGTGTTTATAGGTGCATACAGAATCAAGTATTGAAGATAGAGTTAGGAATTGCTCTAATTTAGGGAAGTAGCAGTAGTAGGCTCTTTAGAATCTATGGTCTCACTCACTATGTGTAGTATGCCTGGTTCACAGTGTTAGCTATGAATCACCTCTTTCCTCTAAGTCCATTAAATGCCCATTGGTGGTTGGTTACCCCCCAGGATATAAATGCCACAATTGAGCCTTTTGGGAAAGCTTGATGTTCTGAGCACTTGGTGTTGTTATTTGTAGGTTTTCCAGCTTGGTAGTGTAGAGTGAAAATTATGAAAATCATTTTATAAAATATATATGTATAGATTCTTAAGTTTTTCTAAGGGCATGGAAAATTTTCTCTGAAGCAAGCCAGGCCAGTTTCAAGAACTGACTATACAAAAAAGGAAAGTAAAGAATGTAAGTCACAAAGACGGGGCAGGGCTGTGTCTGGAGCAAGTGAGAAATAGTTAATCAGAAATAGTTAAGTAAATGACAGGGTAGGGCACAGTGACATGGTAAAACTACATTTTTGAGAAGAATGAGTATACAGAGTGTTTTTTCACATGACCCTGAATCATTTAGGTTGGGTTCCTCTGAAATGTTCCGCTATTTTTATGTTATGTATTCTTGACAACTCCTCACCCCCTCCTCACCCCCTCCTCACTCCCCTGGTTTGTGGTTTTTCCCTTTAAAAATCCTCTCAGCTTGCTGGTCTTTTGTCAATTCAGCTCCTGCGTGAGCAAACGAATTGACCTTGGCTGGCCAACTCGCCCTAATAAAGCCTCTTCTGATTGCATCCAGGTACGGTGTCTTGTGATTTTTTGGGTGGGCGTGACTTCCTGAGACTTGAGTGAGGGTCTCCCGAGTTTGGGGATCTTCAGTAGAACTATGGATTGCTTTCCTTCCTTGTTAGTTTGCATAGCTCCTTCCCATATATGAGATCTAGAGAGGATTTCAGGTTAGTTCTAGCTCAGTCACTCCATTCCTGGGTTCAACTGAGTAGAGTTGTCAGCAGTATGGTTTTACCTTTAAGTTTTGGGAGGCAGCAAAAGGCAATGGCAATAGCCTATGCTGTTTTTCAGGTGTGTGTGTGTGTGTGTGTGTGTGTGTGTGTGTGTGTGTGTGTATGCTTATATATAATTTAAAGTAAGAATAAAATAAAATAATTCCCTATGTCTTCTAAAAACATTTTTAGTGTTTTTTATCCCCCCCTCCTGTCCTTTTCCTCAGTATTATCTTCCCTCTCTCCCCAGCCAAGTGCCCCTGACCATGTGGTGGTTTAAATAAGAATGCCTCCCATAGGCTCATATATTTGAATGCTTAGTCACCAGGGAGTGGCACTATTTGAAAAGATTAGGAGGCATGGTCTTGTATCACTAGAAGCAGGCTTTGAGGTTTCAGAAGCCCAGGCCAGTGGCTCTCTTCCTGCTGCCTGCAGCTCTAAATGTAGAACTCCCAGCTACATCTTCAGCACCATGTCTGCCTGTGTGCCACCATGCTCCTCACCATGATGAAAATGGAGTTAAGGCTCTGAAACAGTGAGCAAGTCCCAATCAAATGCTTTCTTTTATAAGAGTTGCTGTGGTCATGGTATCTCCTCGCAGCAATAGAACACTGACTAAGGCAGACCCTATTTTTCCATTTCCTATTACTACTAAATTTCACTAATCTATTAACCTATTCTTATCCAACTAAGTGGGCTTTGCCTTTCCATTTAGTGGTCAGTTATTTTACATAATTTAATTACTTGTGTGAATGGGTACAAGAGTGGCTCCATTATTTAACTTTCTTAATTTTCCCTAAATTTGAATTGTTTCATGATTACATTTTACCATAACTGATGGCTTGATTATTTTTTCTTCCTTTAAAATATTTTAATTGAAATAAAATGACACCACTTCTCTCTTTTCTTCCTTCCAGCCCCTCCTGGGTACCTTTCCTCCACTCTCCCATGTCCCCCTCATTCCCAAGTTGATAGTCTCTTTTTCTTTCATTATTGTTACATACATATATGTGTTTATATCATATGCACAAATAGATAAATGTAACCCGATGATTCCACTTTTGCTTCTTTTATGTATGTCATCGAAGGGATTACCATTCCTCATTGAAAAATCAATAAGAAGACTCATCCTGGAAAAGACAAACTTTCCTTTTCCCAACAGTCGTTAGTTGCCTGTAGGTCTTTGTCTAGAAGTGGGACCCTGTGAAAAATTTCCCTTTCCACTATAACATGTCCACTGCTGGCCTTGTTTATGCAGCCATTTTTATGAGAGATGTTTCACAAAATACTTTCTATCTTCTAAAATATTTGTGCTTCCTCTTCTAAAATGTTCCCTGAGTCATTCATGCAGGAACTGTGGTATAGATATATCTGCTGGGGCAGGGCTTCCCATGATCTATTGATTTCATGCATTGTGCCTAGTCGTGTTTTTCTGTGATTGTCTCCTTTTGCTTTAAAAGAGGCCTCTTTGATGATGGGTAGAAGGAACCATTATCTCTTGGGTATAGGATTTAGGATGTAGCAAGGAAAGCCAAGGACTATTTATGTGCAGTAAGAGGTCCTCATACCCATGGCAACCAACAACTGTATAATTGGATTTAATGCCCACTTAACAGGAGCAAAGCATGGCTTACTAGAAACCTAACCAACCTTTTGGGGATAGTGAGGTCATGAACATTAGACAGAATGTGCTACTACCACTTTGCTATACCAGCATAATTCCTGTCCCTTTTTAAAATTCAGTAGGAGCTCTAGGGTTTAAAATATTCATCATCAGTGTATCACAGTCTTTCTTCAAAAATATACAACATGTTTAAATTGTAAGTGTAATAGTCATCCATTTCCTTGATATTCATCTAATTATTTCATAAACTTTAAAAATGCTGTTATTTTTGCTTCAAACAGTTGCTTATGAGGTTATTAACAAAGCAGAAGAGTGTTTTTGTATTGCATGCATTGTCACCATCTCTGGCACTCTGAGACCTTTTTTACAGGCCATTTGCAACCATACGTAGTTCAGCCTCATAAACGTCCATTATTATTTAGACTTCAGGTTTGATGACAATACATTATTTCACCTTCTATTATAAAAATTCACCTTTTCTTTATTGTTCTCTCTCTTACCTTTGCATGCATTTTGAAGGCCCTTTTTATAACAGATTACCAATTATCTTTTTTCTAGTATTTATCTTGTTATTTCATAAACTTAAACCCTACATAAATTCAGACAAGATATCTCCTCTCACACTTTGTAGTCGTTTATCACTGATTGTATTCCAGGCCTTCTCATGATTTTTGAGTAAGTGTATCTAGTATATTCTTAGTTTCAGATATTCTACTTTTGTTCATAAGTTCGATTTGTGTATTTTATATTTTCCATTTGTTTCATTACATTATGTTTTTCAGTATTTAAAGTAGTCAAGTTTTTGTCTACAAACTGTATCAGTTCTGTCTTTTCAGGGCTTCTTTCTATTGATTACCTTGTCTGATGATGGAGTAAATTTTCCTTGTTTCCACAAAGTTGGTACTGTTTCGTTAGATTGTGGGGCTGTAACACACACTCATGGGCATGGGTCCTGTTGGGCTGAATTGTGGGTTCCCCATGTCTGCCACCCTAGGCATCTAGAGCAGTGACTCGGGTCAGAAGCATGGTAAGTTGACTGAGTTTACTTCAGCCACTCCAGGTGGATGCCGGGCTGTGGGAAGCCATGTGATTCTGCTCTGGTGCAGAGAGAACACAGTCTGAGATCCTGCAGGGGTGGAGCTCTTGGGTTGGGGATCCCTGTGCCAGGAGGCAGCAGGAGACTGATCTCAGCCCTTGGGCTCCCAGGTACCACTGAGAGGCCCAGGAAGGGTGTAAAAGCTGGATCAACCCGTAGCCAAAGGGAGGAGAGGGAGAAGATGAGCTCCAGTGGTGCTCCTTGGGGAAATGAGACTCTTGGTCACAGCAACTCGCTTGGCTAGTTCATGGCTGGCTCAGCTAGGTCACTTGAATGGGTGGTTTTCCTGGCTGGAACACAGAGAGGTCCTTGGTGGGAGATTAGGTAGTTGAAGGCCTTCTCCATGGTTCCCCATGGCGGGCCCCAAAGACAAGAGGTAGTCCATGTTTTTAAAATGTTTATTGTCATGGTAGAAAGTGGATGAAGCTGTACCCCATGTTCTCAGGGCAGGCCTGAGGTTAAATACCTTTTACAGGGAGAAGGGTCTGGGAAGGAATGCTTAATTGGCTAAGCCCTCTGGCCCTTGGGTATCTCTTGAATATGAAGATGTCTTGAGGCTCTGTGGTCTGTAGTCATACTCTCTACCTGTGCTATGTGACCAATGGCCACAGACCTCTCTTTAGGAGGGGCTATAGAGTGCATCCTACGTGCCTGAAAGACATTGATCAATGGAGGTCTTCTGCCTCATGTCAGGAGCCTGGAGTCTGTGACCATGGCAAAATGCATGCCGTCCCTTGCAGGGAAACATCCAATCTGCTGGGTCTCCAGTCATCTGTAGCCAGTGCTCAACCAGAAACCATGCTATTCTCTCATGGTCCTACATTAGATATCAAATATTCTTCAATCATAGGTTTCATTATATTCTGACAAATAGTTTTGGATTTTATTCTGGGATGCAGCTAAGGTCTTTGCAAAAGATTTTGATCTTTTAAAATTTGCTGTTCATCTGTGTTGTTATGGGTCTAGTGATAATTGTATCTATGATGTAGGCTTTCTTTGGAGTCAGTTCCTACAGAATAATCCTCCCATGTCTCTGGGTTGAAGCCTTTCTCACTAAGGTCTTTTATGCGGGAATTGTTCTGTTTAATTTTCTTTTGTAGTTCGTTATGTTTGAATATATAATTTACAGACATGCAGTTCTGCAGCAAAACTTCAATAGAGTTTTCTATAGTTCTCTTCTCTCCATAGCTCTGTTCTGCAATTATAGATTCATTCTTTGGCTTCTTCGAGTCCTATTCATCTCTCTTCAACTCAGTGAAAATGCCACTTGTTGATTAGACTGCTTTGTTGCCTCTGTGTGCTCCAGGCAGTGGCCTACCATGTGTGGCTCTCTTCTGTTGTGGATTGGGGTCTTTTGCTGCATTATCTATCTCACAATTGAAACTGATATTTTATGTATCATGTTTGAGTTTCTTGATGATGATAATAGTAAACAAGGTAATAAGTCTTTTTTTTTTTTTGAGACAATGTCTTAGGGTTTTATTGCTATGACTAGATGCCATGACTATGCCAACTCTATTTATAATAAAAAAAATATTTAACTTTATGTTTAGAGGTATACTACATTATTGTCGTGAAAGAAAGCATGATGGCATGTAGGCAGACATGGTACTGGAAAAGTAGCTGAAAGTGCTACATCTGGATCAGCAGGCAGCAGGAAGAGAGAGTGATACTGGGCTTGAGCTTCTGAAACCTCAAAGCCCACCCTCTGTGACAAAGGCCACATCTACCCCAACAAGGCTACACCTTCAATAATGCCACCTCCTATGTGTCTATGGAGCCATTTTAATTCAGACCACTACAGACATCTTATGTCCATATTTTAAAAAGTGATTTTGTTTTAGATTTTGTAGAAAAAGTGTCCTTTGTATCTGTTTATATGTAAGCTCGTACTCAGCATTCTGTTGGTGGGCAGTTTTCTATGAAGACTCACACTGACATCAATGTTTCTGCTTGTGCTGGTGGACCAACTTTTCTTCTAGTACATTCAAACTACCTAAAAGTTATAGTCTTTAGGGTACCAATGTATCATTATTTTGATTTACTTTTTATTTTATCATTTGCTCATTTAGTTACTTATTTCTTGATAAGTCTTGACTTTTAAAACCAAGAACATTAAATGAAACATTTTAATCCTAACACTTGGGATAAAGCAGCAGGTAGATCTTTGTGAGTTCAAGGTCACTTTGGTCTACATAACAAGTCTGAGGCCAGCTGGGGCTACAGTGTGAAACACTGTCTAAAAACAGCAAACAAAATCCTAAGTATCTCTTTAATGCTTCCAACATAAATTATTGAGGTTTGAGACAGGAAAACAAATAGACTTAAAGCAGTTGAGGGAGACACTGCTAGTAGAGTACAGGTAAAACATATTGGCACACTTCATGTCAGTCAAATCTTACCAAGTATATTCCTGAGCTCGTAGGTACAGCACTAGTCAATGAGAGTATTGTGTGAGAACTCTAAGCCCCTGTATCAAGACTCTCAAAAAAATGAAAAAAAAAAAAAACACAAAAACAAAACCCAAAAAACAGTGGGACTAGAAAAAAAGTCCATTCTGAGCTGGGAAGTAGTCAACCGAGCTTCTTATTGTCTGTAGATTTGGATAGTCTGTACATAGCACAAACCTCCAGATTCACAAATATTACAAAACATGATTCACAAGTGGAGATTCTAGGAACCTCAGAACTAAAGTTATTCTATGCTTACTTTTCAAGGATATGTGATTACCACTGAAAATATCCAAGAGGAAATGATTTAGAAGAATTAAAATATTTGAAGAAAGTCTACTCTTTAAGAACTAGTGTGGTTAGGGGAGGGAACAAAGCAATTTGAGATTGCTGACTACATATTAAATATAAAGACTGAAAGAAAATATACTGTTTAGACCAGACAGAACTCATGAAGACAACATTGACAAATACTTTCTGGTTATGGTTCAGGTAATTGTAACTTCACTTTAACTAATGAATTCACTTTTAACTAATGAGAACGCCCCAGAGATTTATCATAATTACCATTGTTTGTGATTGTTCTATTTACTCCTTTTCTAGACCATGGGGGTCAAATACTACACATTGCTTCTGTGTTAGGAATCAGAGGGGAAGAGGAGTTAATGACTAATTTTCACAGACATGAGTTTTATTTCTGCACTGATACTCAGTCCACCTTACTCCCTTGAAAACACAAATCTTGTTTCACTCATCTTGGAATTTCCAGCTTTTAATAGATCAGGCTTATGGTAGATGTGTAATAGCCTGGTCTTAAGTGGAATTAAATAGATTATCATTAGTTCAAGATGACGAAACTTTGGGAGGCTGTTAGACCTCTAGGTTACCTCTCCACATGTACAATCAACCAACTTTCCCTTTTGTTGGAACAGGCCAATGTTACATTATGTTTATGTTACATTAGAGATGCAGGATAAAAATAAAAGGAAAGGGATTGTGCTACTAAAGATCAGTAAATCTCAACTCAGAAGTTACAGTGGAAACAGGAGGAGAAAGCTTAAGTGAGAAGCCAGGAATTAATGTTAAGCAAACTTCAGAGCAAGGTAATCTTATAATCATTTCTGCACATAACCATGGGCAAAATTCTCAGAAAGGTTCTATTACATGTAGTTTTAGAAGGTCTAAAAACTTTGCATTGGACCAGTATTTGGTCCCTCCTTTTCCAGGGTCTGAATCATCTACGTGTAGACCCTTTTATCCAAGCACAGTCTCATCTACATGCAGACCATTTTATCCAAGCACATTCTCAGTCTCTCTTTTTATACAATGTTGGTCCGCTAAAGCAGTGTTGTGCTAATACTGTACATCATTATGTACCTTGGGTTTTAACTGGAATGATATGTAGAGAGCAACTGACATTTGGTTTGTTCTAGTGATTGTTCACACATTTATTTAATGATTTTGAAAATGCTAACAGCAGGAAAGAGTTTTGAGGTCACTTAACTTATTTATATTTAAATTATTTGATAGAATTCTCTACAAATTTGACCCTAAGCACATTGCAATGCAGGCTGTAATATTGTCTTCATAAGGTAGATATTCTAAGTGGTATCGTCAGCTTTGCTGAAATTTCAACCTCATTACTTGCATCTTATTTTCTTGTTTGTCTTGAGTGCCCTATCTTCCAGATTGAACTTTTTAAAAATGTTTTTCCGCTTGTCACACTTTAAATGTCAACAGGCTAGTGTTTCTTTAATTGGCTTTTCTCTTCACTTTCTTTTCAATTTATTACACTCTCCCTTAACAGGAGAGCATTTCTTTTGTTCTGGACAGTAAGAAACAAAACAAAAACCTCTCTGGATAATTAACTATTCAACTTCATTCAGAAACATCTATGTCTTGTGCAATCTTTTCCTCTAAAGCAAGATTATGTTACCAAATTTGATTTTAATCAATTGTATTGTGCTTAGGATAAAATGAAAGACGTGTTGTGATTCGTTTTCATTTTGATGTGTTTGAGATTAGCCAACACATATAAGTGAGTAAAATAAATAGTTCTATTCTGAATAAATGTAGGGCAACATTATTGTTCTTTCTTTTACAACCATATTTTTATATTAAAAAAATGACTGAGTGTCTTTTAAATGTACATTTTGAACCCTGTCTAGAACAGGTATATGTTTTAAGTCTTCAGGGTCTGGGCATCGTAGAAGTTGTATGTTGTTAAAGGAGTGACTTGGGGACTTTTCCCTAGATCACTAAAGACCCACAGTTAATTTAGCTTCAGCAATCTGATGCATAGAACATGGCAGTTACAGAAATTAGGGGAGGTGTCCAAAGGCTGATAACTAGGAGTGTTTACCTGACACTTTGAAGGTGGCCAAGAACATGAGACTAGATGGAACATGGGCCTATGGGGACAGCCATATACTATTGTTCTGCTAAAGGGATATAGCAGTAAAATGACTTCTAGCGACCTTCTGCTATGCCTATAGCTCCATGTGTCACCTGCTCAGCCGTGACCAGAGAAGCTTCCTCTTGCAGTAGATGAACATCAATATAAAGATCCACAAGTGAACTCTGTGCAGAGAGTGACAGACTTCAGAAAACTCAGTCTTAAGTAGGATGTCTTCATTATCTCCCCCTCCCCTCAGGGATCAGGGAGCTATATAGAAGAGAAGGAAAAAAAATATGTATGAGCTAGACGGAATGGACCACACTAGTGAAGCAGTGTTTTTCAGACTGGCACAAATAGGAACTCTCCGAGACTAGCAGCCATACAGGTTTGAGCTGGAGAGGGGCTCCTACTATTGAGATGGGGAACTGGACACTGGCTCCCTGCCTTCGAAAAGAAGCTATCTCCAACTGATGTCTGCTTACAAAGCAAAAATCACTTTTTTTCCCCAATGGAGTCTGTGTATGTAAATCATACTTAAGGGTAGGACCCAGGCCCCTTGTCCAGTAGCATACGACCAACACAAAACAAATGTAATGGTATTTTTGTAGACTTTTTATCTTATATTACTTTGCTGGAGCAACTTTTGTACCACTGGTCTTTTGTTTGTATCTCATGGTTTCTTATTTTATGTTTTTATGGGTTTTATATGTGTGTGTATGTGTTTCTCTATGTCTTTTGTGCTGTTTTAATTTTACTGTGGTTTGAAGTTTGATGAGTAGGTGTGAGAGGGGCTGTCAGCCACCCTACTCACAGGTAGGAAGATTGGGAGGACTTAGGGAAAGGGAATGATCAGATTATATGTAAAAAAATTTTTTTCTTTCTTTTTCTTCTTTATTGAATATGTTATTTACATTTCAGATGTTATCCCCTTTTTCCCATTTCCCCCCACCCAGAAATCCCCTATCCCATTTCCCCCTCCTCCTGCTTCTATGGGGATGTGCCCTCACTACCCCCACACTCCCACCTCTCCATCCTCTAATCCCCCCACACTGGGGCATCCAGCCTTCACAAGACCAAGGACCTTGTCTCCCACCCATGCACGACAAGGCCATCCTCCCCTACATATACAGCTGGAGCCATGAGTCCCTCCCTATGTGCTCCCAGGCTGGTGGTTTAGTCCCTGAGAGCTCTGGTTGCTTGGTATTGTTGCTCTCCCTAAAAAGTTTAAACAGAATACTCTGGAGAGTAAATAATAAGAAAAATTTAGGACATGCTTCATGGCAAATGGTGACCATGTTAAAATTAGAGATAATCAGCTGAGACACTTAACCCCAATCCAGGAAACACAGCTTGAAATGCATCTAGGTGTTCATATAAAGGACACATTTTTTGCTCACATTTCATTATTCACTTACTGTATAAGCCACCAGTTAGAGTGATGTGTGCTTATCTACCCAGGGACTCCTGGGGCAACAAACTCAGGGTGTGTCTAGAATTGCAACATGTAGAGAACTTATCTAGAATCTTTCCCATCTTTGCCTGTCAGTGGGAAAGGCTTGTGGACCAAAGAGGATCTGAGGTCAGGTGGGTGTGATGAAGGGGTTTAGCAAACAGCACTTGCACAGCCGCTGTTGTAGTTTGTAGGATGCTTCTTTACCCTGCTCCAATGCTGATTCCACATTTTCATTATAGTTGCAACTGTCTCATTCATTGATACCAGTTTGTCAGACTGTTTTATATTGCTATCAGAAAATAGACAGAGATAGGCAATATATAGAGGAAAGAGGCTTATTTAATTTGTGAGTTGAAGAGTATGGCACAAGTATCTTGGCTTTGGTGAAGACTCATGGCTGATGGTATTGAAATGGTAGGAACACAAGCAGAAGCTATCAGGTCAGCAGATATGAACCCTTGAGGGATCCAAGGCTCAGACAAGCCTTTTATAAGGTCTTGCTTGTCTTAGCCCACCAAGTTAGCTGGGCATAGTATCATACTATATTAATGCCAACACTTGAAAGGCAGAGACAGGTGGATCTCTGAGTGTGAAGCCAGAGTTCCAGGCCAGCCAGGGATGCATGGTGAGAGTCTATTTTTAAAAAGAAAAAAAGAATGAACTCAGCTTTGCGGTAAGTACATTAATTCCACCTGCTCACCTGTTAAGTTTCTAACTTACCACACCCACCATCACTGTTACACCAGGGCCACACTGTAGTAGCACGGACCTTTGAAAATAAACTGTATCAAACCCTTACCGCATAAATGACAACACCTAGTTGGATTATATTTCACAGATATCAAATATAGTTTTTTAGAAAGTTCACACTTATGCTTATGTACTCTCATCAATTATTGCTTTAATTAGTTCATTATCACAAATATTTGAGTTTGGGGGTAATGAAGCTGACTTAGCGGCATTAGCTTTTTCATTACTGTAATGAAATACCTGAGCTGCTAACTTTCTATAAAAAGTGAAAATTTTGTTTAATTTGCTCAGTCTTGGGGCTTAGCCGGCTGTCAAGAGTGGTGCACAGCAGCACATTTTACTGTGTAGGAAAAAAACGTCCATCACAAAATGAGAAGTTAGAGTGAGACAGGGCTTCCTTCCTCTCTGGGGAGTGACCCAATGTGGGTGGGTGGGGGAGCACCCTCTTAGAGGCAAAGGGCAGAGGAGATGGAATGGGGGGTTTTCAGAGAGAAGACAGGGAAAGGGGACATTTGAAATGTAAATAAATAAAATAACCAAATAATAATTTAAAAAAAAAACAAAGAAAGAAAAAGAAAAGTTACAGAAGGAAGAAAAGGGGACAGAGTGGGGAGAATCTCTCACTAGGCTCTCTCTATTCCACAGATGTCTGCTACCTTCCCAACCTGTCACCCTGCAGAACTTCAACAGCGGCCATTGGTAGACATTCCAATCACATCAAACCATAGTGAGAATTGAGTTTATATATCATTTGTTCATGGGAACAATTGGTATACTAATGCAAACTATCCCATCTAGTCTCTTCGAAGCAAAGAATTTTGTGATAGGTGACTAATTGTGACCAAATTTGTTTTTATAACATTAAGGGATCCACCTTGAATTTTAAACTACACAACAGTCTGCAATCTTGAAATTATTTTTTGCTGGGCTTTATTTCTGCTTTTCATTTCTTAACCAAAACCACAAAAACAAATAACAATATAAAATAATTGATACAAGAAGAGACACAATCATGTCTTTTAAAATAAGTTTATTTATTATGACAGCTCGGATTCTTTTTTCAATAGTCAAGACATATGTCTTGATGTAGGTGTTAAATATATGAAGTCTTTAAAAAGAGCAAATGACATTCCAGTAAATCTAAATAAGTGTGATCTTTTTATTACATTGCTGTGTTTCTCTTGTTTTTTCAAAGGAGAATGGTAAAAATCATTTATATTTCTTTGTCAAGTGATTTAAATTAGCCTCTATCAATCATACAGAAACACCATGTTTTACTAATTGTTAATAGAATTTTCTTCATGTTTCCCTTCTATAAGAAGGTCTCTGATTTATTTTAAAATGTTTTTGTTATTAAATGTTAAGTACACAATAATTGTTTCACCATGACACTGTCACACATATGCTATGTACATAACACATTTCATTCACATTTATCCTGTTGCCTTCTCCTCTTCCTGTTTTTCTGATTCTCTTCTTCATCCTCTTTCTCTTTCCCACCAGCCTCCTTGTACTTTTATGTCTTTCTGAGACCCAATAAGTTTCATTAGTGCTTTTCATGGCGACATAGGTAGGCATTTGTTTATAGGATCATATTCACCTTACCAGTCACTGTACCACTAAAGAAAATGCCTCTCCCTCCTCATCTACCAGTAGCTGCTTATAAATTCACAGAAAAGGCTTCCATGAGCTTCCTCTTTCATGACAGAATATCAACAGGCTCAAGTTTGTGGAGATTTTATACCGATAATGACAGCTGCTATGACTTCAAGAATGTTATAACCATGCTTCCCCTGGACAGTGCCATTCCACACTGAGCCCCATTGCCTAGCTCTTATGTGCTTCCTGACACTTCTGTGATATTTCCAGAGCCTTGGAGTGTTATAGTTATCCTATTTATGCCTGATCATTCAATGCTCATTTATTTTCTGTCCTTGACCACTAAAGTATCTCAGCAGTCACCATTGACCACTGTTAAAAAAAAAAAAAAACCCACCACCAACAACAACAAAAGTTCTCTTACCAAAGCTTACAACAGCACTATCATTATTTAGAATGTGACCATCTCATCATGCTTACTTATTAAAATACTAATAGTAGCTTCCCCACCACAATCTATGACCTGCCAAGTCATGGATTTTTAACCAGTTTATAGTTTCAGATTACAATTTTCTTCCTGTGTAAGAGGCATCAAATCCAAATCCTTTTTTTTTTTTTATTAAAGATGGTAATTATTTCAGTGGGCTCATCTTATTTGACCAGTCAGTATTGTGTCCACAGCTAAATAAGACTAATGAGATAATTCTCCTCCAGCAGCCTACAGAACACCTTCTGGCATTCAGGAGATTGAACCAGTAGGTTGAGAGTCCTCATCTCAGCTTTAGTTTGATTTCTCTGTGTTCCGGAACTGAGCTATGTAATGCCTTCATTAATAAAGTCTTACCAACTCATCCTGTTTGGCAACCACGGCTGCATCAATTGTCTGCATTATTTTCTGTGACCAAAAAGGCCTCCTTAGCCAACAAACTCACAGGGAGCTATCCTATCCCTGGTACTAGGAATTTTTTTTTAAAAATAACCTATGGCTTCTAGGACCATCTTTATCCATCCACACAGGGTAACTCTCCTTTTTTTACACAGGGTAAATTTCCTTTTTAAATGAGTTTCTGCTAGTTTATGAATCATCAGATTTCCTATGGCTTTTTCATATATTATTAGTTTGGGGTGACTTTCTCCTCTCTCATTCTAAGAATATGTGTTAAAGTAAGATACCATAATTGTAATTTCTATCAGTGAGCCTGGCTGCTTTGTTCTTCAGATTAAATATCCATAAATAGTAAAGTAGTTATCCTTATCTCTGTTCTATTTGAGACACTTAAATCCTATTACTTAAAACTTAGTTATTCAATTAGTATTTGTCAGTGTAAGGACACTGAACTAAAATTTATATATTGTTCTAAACACCAACCAATACAGATTTCCATTTTTCTCTTTCACATAAGTAAATATCAATGAATTTGAAAAAAAAATAGTCAAATACTTTTAGAAAAAGTTGAGCCTGACTCTACATTGGGACATTTATATCTACATTTTTTTTACCTAGAAATCATTCATTAAGGTTTTGTCCCTTAATTAAAGTTAAGTTAGACTTAACTGGAGCTTTCTTTATAAAAAATTTTAAGTCAAACCTACTCCTGGTTGATTTAAATGTATCGTCAACATTTGAAGGTAGAGACAGTTCCGTTTAAAAAATTCAGGCAGGAGAGCAAGCAAATAACAAGAAATTAAACTACCCAACCAGTCAATGAAGTGATAAAAATAGTTCTCAAAACACGAACTACAAATGGGCATTAAACATGTGAAAAAAAATGTTAAGTGCTATTAACCCTCAGAGAAAGGAAAATCTGTGCTATATTGGAATACCATCTCACACCAGTCAGAATGGTGAGCATCAAGAAAAATAGCAACAAATGCTGATAATGATGTAGGCAAAAGAGAGCCTTTATTCTGATAGTGGAATACATCCATATGCAAACCACCATGGAGGTTGCTTACAAAAGAGCCCTCCCATATAGCATCATGTACCATTATTAAATGTTTACCCAAAGACTCCAGACAACATTTCAGAGATACTTATTAAATATCAATATATATTGCAGAACTACTCACACTAGCTAAGTTATGGAACTAACCCATCTGCAGATGAATTAAAATAAATGTGGTTTGTGCATAGGATGCATTTTTTTCAGTTATAAAGAGGAGGAATGTTTTGATATTTACAAGAAAATGAACACAATGGGAGAGAATCCCATTAAGTGAATGATGTCGGTCTCAAAAAGACAAATGTTATATATTTTATGTCATTTACAGGTCCTAGATTTCATATACAGATAGTATGAAATTAGAAGTGAGCCTGTCCAGGGAGACCAAGAGACTTACAGAAAAGACAAAAAGACAAGTGGAGGTACAAGGGCATCCACCGGGGAACATGCTTAAAGTGTGTTATATATTTGCAAAAGATGGCCTTAGGTAACCTGGTAAAATAAACCAAGTAGTAAAAATAGAAATAAATAATTAAAACATTCACATGGTTTTATGCTCTTAGGTGTATGATTCAAGCAAAAATGTTCTGAATTCTGGGGTTAATATAACTTGTGGCTTCTTCTTAAAAGACTAAACATCCATCAATAATCCCAATGCTGGACATTATCTATTAGCTCTGCTGTAGAAAAGCTACCCTAGACATTCTCCAGTGGCCAGAGAGCAGGCAGCTGAGTGGATGGAGCCATGTTGTATGCAAATGTGTGACCCAGAGGGAGGGCTGTGTTGAAACAGAGTTCTGGAAAATGTTTTTGGAGACTCCTAGCCCCACATGAATGTTTCTATTTAGAATCTGCTTTATTTCAATCATTTTGAGCAAGGAGCTTCAAGCTACAAACCATGAACAACTCCAAGACGTTTTCATTTAGGACCAGAAGATAGACTGGGAGGCAGTTTTTTAAGGGAGGCCATTGCCTGACATAAGGAGAGTCCCCGTGTCTGGTTCCCAAAGCAGCTCGACTCCAGTGAGCCCTGCCAAGTACATTTGACAGGTGTTGTTCCCAGGCTTCTGGAGCCACATAAAATGTTCCAGCCTGGGTATCAAATCGCAGAAGAATGGGCTCAAATTAAAAACATGCATTCTTTGTCATCACTGCTCCATACAATTCAAAGCATTGAAAATTTTACTTTTACTGGAAGTAGGTTGAAATTAGAAGTCATATTCACTTCAGAATTGAGAATGTCATTGCTTGAATCAAACAGAGCATAAATCCAGCCAGAAATGGAATAAACACGAGGAAGATCAAGAAAGCAGGATAAGGAATCAGTAATATATATATATATATATATATATATATATATATATATATTGTTGTTGATGCTCATAGAAATCCCAAAAGTCCCAATAGTTGGCAACAGCAGCATTGCATCTATAAAACAACCAAACCTAATGTTTTCAGGGAAACAGTTCAAAGCATAGGATAGACAAGGCTTTTCTGAAAAGGACTCCAATAGTCTAAGAAATAACTTTAGCAGTAGACAAATGAGATTTACACAAAATTAAAAAGCTTCTGTACAGCAAAGGAAACTGTCAGCATAGTACATTCAAAGCCTACAGAATAGGAAAAATATAGCAAATACATTCCAGACATGCATTAATATCCAGAATGTATAAAGGGCTATAAAAATTAAACACCAATATGCCACAGCCAACAAATACAGTAATGAACTGACTTGAAGGTTCACTAAAGAAGAAAGGGAAATGGCGAAGAAATGTATTTAGGAGTGTTCAATATCCTTAGCCACCGGGAACAGCAGGTACTCGATCTGCCATGTGTGCTTACTGTAGTTAGGCACATTTCAGTTATAATCATTGCAATGTGCCTGTGCAATGGAGATGTGTTCTCATTGTACAGATTAGTTCAATTCCCCCCAGGTAGGACCAATCATCAATTGAAACCTGTTTCTTAAGCCCCTAAACTGTCCAGAACAAAGGTCAAAGTCTTCTTTTCAATGTTGTTTCCTGCTTAGATGAAACATAATGCTTTTTTTTTTTTTTTTTTTTTTTTTGCAATGCTTGTTAACACAGGCCTAGCACCACACTAGCATCACAGAGAGTCCAGCCAGGATCTCTTCCTGTCCTCAAAATCCTTGTCACAGTGTTGATGCCTTCCAGTTTTGCCTCTGTGCACCATGACTGCTGTTCTTCAATTACTGCATCTGATACTAATTCTAATAATGATAACAATGACTGAACAGAGTTGGCCTCTGGGACCATTTCCCTGTCTGTTTAATCGGAAAGAGGACTGGCTGAACAGTAGTCATGTAAGGAGTTTAGAAGGGGCAAGCTTGACAACTGATTTAAGTGACAGTCACTTGTCATTTCCGGATGCCCTTTGTCCTCATGGTGATTATAGAAGTCACATGAGAGGCCACTGGCAGGAATTTTTCTGTCATTTCTTGTAAACACACACCAGATGTGTCTGTCACATGGGCTGTCCCAGGGCCACAGTTCCTCTGGACAGGAAGTAGGCTGGTGTTCACTTTATACCAGAGACCAATGCCTGCACATAGCCTCTGTGACCCTTACCATCACCTGGGCCTGAGAGAAAACTCATCACTCAGAGGGAAGTTGAGTGTAATTATGTGGTACTTTAATAATATACTAACTGTTGTCACTATGCAAATAAACACAGACTACTCAAAACAAATAAATCACAGAAGTACTTACCCTTGTCTTAGTTACTTTACTGATAGGAATGGTTGGGTCTCAGCTATCTATTACTGCATAACAAACCCCTAGAATCCTTAAATTGTTGCTTTGAATAATGGCTGCTTCTTAGGAATCTGAAATGACTGGTTCTTTATCTGACTGAACACAGAAGGCAGCAAGCTCAGCCAGCATGGCACGGTCCCCCTAACCCCCACCGCCCCCTCTTTTTTTTTTCTCTCTCTCCAGATTTCTTTGCCACATGGCAGTCTCTGGGACACCTTCTATGAGCTGCCAAGGCTTTGGTGCCTGACCTGAAGGGGGTACAGCACCACAGCATCACTTCCAAGGCGTTCCGTTGGCTAGAGCAATAGACTAGATCACAGACTCAGTGTAAATTCAGGACAGCAGGCTCCACCCCTCAGGGTGAGCAGCAGAAGAGTGAATGGAACCCATCATCCTAATACGAATTGCAAAAGAGGCAATGTGAGCTGAAGGGCGCATCATTTCACCATTTGTGATGTCAGTGTTAGAGTTCTGGGTTTAAGGTGAGGTCTGCCTTCTAAAGACCATTTGGGGTAAATAGTAAGCATTGAGTATTTTAACTATTTTGCTTGTGTTAGATACAAATATTTGGTGAGCTAGGGCTTGGGTGATAAATTACTGTGTTATGTGTTGGGACATTTTCAATATTGAACCATTCATAATTTATGGTCATTTGCATGTGTTTGTGTGTATGTATGTATGTAGGCATGGCACTGCTGACATTAAGCTATGCTAAAGGAAAGTTAAAAACTGGGTTATTTAACATCTTTTCTAAATGTATTTCATTACCTTTGCAGTTAGCTCTATTTTCCCCTACTGGACCTAATACCAATCAGACCAACTTATATCCTATATTTTTAAAAACTCAGAAACTTGGGAGTAAGTAAGAGCTCCTTTTGTCTTTTCCCCATGAACCCTCAATTAAGAGGTTATAGCCCTAGTGAGATGCAAAAAATAACTATGTCTGTTGGCATACTTCACATGTAGACATCCACAGACATCTGTCTTCTGAAATTTTTCCTTACCACAATTTTGAATATTGAGGGGAACTCAGAAATTAGGACCCTAGATCAGCTATAGAGCTAGAAGGCACACATCTTGAGTTCACTGAGACTTTGCTCATGACACTACAAATTTAATGGCATTGATATGGTCACCTGTCCGTGTATTCAGAAAACACTGGTCACACTTTCACCAAGTTAAATCTCTTCATGGTGATGCATGTTGCTGCGACAAAAGACCCCATGAACCAAAAAAGTATTTCTCCAATCAACTACATTCTAATGAGAGGAAACAAAGAGAGAAAAGATGTTATGGGGGAAGAAGCAGAGCAGAGCTGGGGCTAACTGAAGCAAAACTAACTGAAGCCCTAACTGCAGGGCTGAGAAGAGAGGTGAGAGGAAGGCCAAGATGCTGAGTGGTCCAAGGCGCTTGCTTCCAATTCTAATCTGAAAACTCAGAAGCCAGAGGTCAGTCTGTTGCTGTGTTGGTGGCATGAAGTATCTGGCAGCGGGAAGAAGCAAGAGTTTGTGTGTGAGGAGTAAGAAAGTAAGAGACAGGAAACAGAAAAACTCTTCTGTAGAAACTCAGCTGACAGAAGAAGCTAAGAAACAGGAGGCTTTAAAGGAAGCAATGGCTCATGGGAAAGAATCCAATGATTAATTCTATGACCACATTTGAAGCTATAGAATTTCCTGTACTGTGGAAAAACTAACACAAAAAACCCCAAACCAAAACAAACCAAAAAAACCTTGGTGATTGTCTGCACCGAGAGTAGTTGGGAAGGATAGATTTCTTCTTTTAGATTTAAAGTTTATGTCATTTCATTTTTTAGCTTATGTCCAAAATATATATACACATATTTCCATTTTGTTTATTTTACATGATAATAGTGTTACATGCATTTCAAACATATATAAGATATAGTCATCACAGACTAGACAATGTACTAATAACAGGTACAATATTCTCTCCTTGAGGATGCACAAATGCACATCTCACTGTGGGGTCCTTGCATTTAGATGCCATCTCTGTTGGGCTTTATCAAAAGTCCCTGGAAGGAAAGAGCTTTTTCAGGCTTGACAAATAATTTTCTTACTGTCTTAAATTCTGTCTAGGAAATGTCCTGACTGGAAGCAAATCTACATAAAGAATAATGACTCTAAATGACTTAGGCAAAAGTTGTAATTCATAACAAATTCTTCAATTGTTCTTACAAGTTACTTTTCTTACATGTAATATCCCAGGCAAACAAAAGAAAACAAACAAACAGACAGACAAACAGAAGCCATCCAACAACCAACCAAGCAACCAACTTACTGAACGAAGAACAATAAAGGCTTGGACAGGAGAACAGCTCTATTCCAATTTTATTTGTTACAGTTGGGTCATATTTTAAACCATATATGCTTCTCATGGCTTTCTCTAAATCTGAGATGGAAGGAGGAAAGTGTCCTCTCATCGCTAAACACAATTAGCCGTGTGTGTGTGTGTGTGTGTGTGTGTGTGTGTGCATGTTTTTATGTTTGGGTACACATGTAAATGTGTGTATATGCTTGTATAGACAAGAGTTTGATATACAGAGTCATCTTGACTCACTAATTGTCTTTCATATTGAGTCAGGGTCTCTCACTTGAAGTCAGAACTCACCCTAACAGAACTGCCATAACAGTTTAACCAGCTTACTCCAGTGAGCCCTGATATCTCTACTTCCTAAGGCCTAGGATGACAGGCAGGGGCCACACTCACCTGACACTTGTGTGGGTAATGAGAACACGACTCCAGTTTTGACAGGCACACAGCTCTTGCTTTACCTTGTTAGTCATCTCTGCAGGCCCCGTTGGAATCTTCTTTTACTATATGATAGAAGATTAAAAAGCTGACTATGGTTGGACATATGTAATCCCAGAATTCAGGAGGTTGAAGGAGGAAGGTGCATGTGATTTTTGAGGCCAGCTTGGTCTATATAATGAGTCACTGTCAAGAAACAAACAATAACAAAACAACAACAACAAAACATAAAACCTTCCCTACAAAACAAGAATTGGAAGTTGTATTCTAATCTTTCTTCTTGGTTCTGAATAATTAATGGCACTTGGCTACTATGCATTTTATGTGGATGACTCAGTAAAGAGTTTAAGGGGAAGTTTTTCTCTGGAGTTTTTCTAAAATACTGCATTCTCTGTCTGGAAGATGTTTTGCTAATTCTGGGACTGACAGGTATGACACAGGGACACTCGTCTGTGAAAGGATGATATAACTAAACAGATGTAAGGCGAACGCTCATGAAGGTCTATGTGGTGTCTGTCTATGGAAATCCTTTCCACAGTCCCAGCTGCAAGTATCTCTAGTGACGTAAAACCATCTTCACTCGGGCATGACCATGTTCAGCTCTGTCCTGAGAGGAGCAGCGGGCTCCTAGATGAGCCTTTCCAGTGCCGTGGGTGGCGTCCTGCTCCACATTTCCACTCGAGGGCCAGCCTTCTCCTGACCGCTGGGGCTGTAGGTTCCTTGAGTCGCCCTTTTGTTGGAGGCGATAAATGAAGCAGCTGCAGCAAGCAAGAGAATGACGAGCAGGGCCAAAGTTCCGGAACCAACAGCAGTGAAAACACCCGCGAGCCTGTCATCAGCCAACTGCAAGGATTGAAGGGATTTTTATGTGAGTTCCAGAGCAAAGGTTCATGCTAGGATGGTGGTGCTTTGGGATGGACACCAAGGAGATGGAGCTGGTACTTTTCAGCAACGTAAAAGACCAAGGAGTTCCAGACTTTTCTGATTCGCAAGTCATGTGCTCATGGTGACCTCCCTAGCCTCTAAGGTCTGCTGCAAGACATTGTGTGTGAAATATTTACCTTATTGACTCAGCGCTTTTGTCTCGGTGACTAAGATCCTGCATTTAAAGAGAAAAAGATGGATCCATATATGTGCAAAATCATCCTAGATTTATTGGACTGTGACAGTCATGATTTGTTCCCTTCCTTCTTCAAGTTCATGATTTTGAACCAACAATATGATTGCTTTAAAGCCTTTGGGGAAAAGATTAAATTAGCTGTGTCTTGAAAACCACATCCCTAGAGAAGGAAGACTGATGGGCTACTTTCAAAGTCAGTTTTTGGGTCATCATTTTGATTTGGATGTGATGGAACAACTGATGTTTGTAAAAGCAACTGTGTTTCATGCTGAGCCCAGAAGCTAAGCAGCAGCAAACACCAGGAAGAACCCTCTGGGAAAGCAATGGGGCTTACCTAGTACACAGAGGTTCCTATGATGTCCACTGCAGTGTGTTTGTCTCTTTAGCAAGGCAGCAACCTTTTGGTTTAGCAATAGGTTATGGGAAGATGTGATTGAGGTGCATAGAAATATTAAGGACAGAGGCAGTGCTGTGTGGATTTTTTTTCAAGATCTACAGTTTTTTGGATATTTTATTTATTTACATTTCAGACACCCTTTCCCCATCCCCCCCACCCTCATAAACCCCGTCCCATCCCCCCTCCTCCTTTTTGCTTTTATACCATTTTAATTTCATGCAAGTATTAAGGTTGGTTCTAGGTTGAGGAACTAGCAATACAACAGATGCAAATAGTCAAAGAACAAGCAAGGCAGTAAACAGAGTCTAGCGATCACTCCAGTGATCACTATTTCTAAGGGCTTATCAGAATGACCAAATTATCTGAGCCTACTTCCCTGTCCTAGGCCAAAGTCATTTTCATGCCTGAAGTCTACTTCTTTGTTATAGCCTAAGATTTAGATTCCTGCCTGAAATTACTTCTTTGTTCTAGCCTAATGTCAGATTCTGTGGGTCCCTGTGGCTGGAACGCAGGGAAGTCCTTTAGGACAGCAGCACAATGGGAGGCCTCAACAACACGAGGAAGTCCAGGGTTCCAAAACGGCTTCATTGACATGTCCGATGGCAGATGGTTGTGTAGCCCCCACTTAAGCCAGAGTGGGCCTGACTTAAATAGGGAGGGAAGAAAGGAGGGTCTGGGAAAAGGAATACGTAATTGGCTACACCCTCTGGCCTTTAGGTAAATCATTAATATGGCAATCTTTTGAGGCTGAAGCCTGTAGTCATGCCCTCTACCTGTGCTCTTTGGGAGGGGCTGGTTCCTATGTGACTGAATGGCGCAGGTTAATAGAGGCCCATGCCATGTGTTAGGAGCCTGGATTCTGGGAGCATGGTGGAATAGATGCCCGACCCTTGGAGGGTCTCCGGGCTACTTCAAGTCAGAGCTTCTACCAAAAACTAAGACCCCTTTTATGGCCCTACAAGATTCCTGCCTGAAATTACTTCTTTGTTCTAGCCTAATGTCAGATTCCTGCCTGAAATTACTTCTTTGTTCTAGCCTAATGTCTGATGTGTTCAGAGTACTATTTCTGGCAGTACAAAAGCAGGAATAAGCTGTTTTGCCTTCTCACTTCTCATTTAGTTATCTGTATGATCGTCAGTTCATTTCCAAGTCAACAGAATGCTACATATGCAAACATTGTTTTAACATCCTGGGAATTTAATATCCTCACTATCTTTAACCACTTTTATTGTTCCTTCAGAGTTTGGTTCAAATGATCATACAAGTAATACCACACAGTAAAGTCTCCATAATGTTATTTTTGATCTAGTTACTCTAAACCTTGCTGATATGTGGTTTAATGGCTTTTCATCCACTCATCAGTATGTATCAGTTATGTAGGCATCTGTAAGCTAGAATATAAAAACACAAATATATCAAAGCTGAATCTAGATCTTCATGTTTGAGGATAGGAATTAAGAAACCACACTCACTCATATGTACATACAATTATAGTACATTACAAATGTGTATTAAGAGTGTCATAAATACTAAGTGTAGCCTACCTGGGTTTTTTTTAAAACTTGAAGCTAATGACCTTGATCTAAACTTAGGGAAAATAAGGTATAAAGATGGTTGAGAGAGGGGTTGGGGGTGGGTGGTAGAGGGTGGAGGAGGTTAGAAAAAATTAGAAGCACCTGAAGACCAAGGGAGGCATACCATTGGCAGTATTCCCTGGGACATTAAGACAAAGCACTCTTCTTCAAAAGTGTTGCTGTCACTGTCCCCACTCAGTTACGTCCTTTTGGGAGGAAATAGCTGTTGTCCTGGATGACTGAGATAGGACACTCACAGGTAGGAGACAAATCATCTTGTTTTCTTCTGGTTTTTGAAAAAATCTAGACTTTTTTGTGTGTCACGACTGAGGCTGATTATACTGGAGAAATGGAACCCCTACACCCATGCACAGTATAGCTGGAGAGGGCAGCAAGGAATATGGGCTGAGACCCTGATGGTGACACTTCACAGTGAGAACAGAGAACTGACCTGCTTCCCTTATTTTGTGACCTGTGAGAAATCAGGACCTTGTTTGTCGCTCTCTCACCAGCCTGAGGAAAGAGGTAGTGATGTCAACTGCTGAACTCTGGTTACACTTCTGTCACTCAAGGCTGAACACTGACATGGTTAAGAGGAAGAGACTAGCCTTGGATTCCTGGCTCTGTGTCTTATTTATGTGAATATCAGCAACTTATTTTACAGTTGGAGAGTCACTTATTCACCTCTCAAGGTGGGTATTGCTAATGACTTAAAAGGATGAGATTAAACGTCATACAACAAGCCTAAACTATACAAAGCATGGCTGCGTTCTCAATGGTCATCAGTAGACAGAACGTATTATTGGCCATGATCTCCAGTTCTATTGATTCGTAAAGGAGCACCTTGCCACTTGACTATGAAGACCGTTTATGAACCTGAGCTGCCACTCTAGGTCTCCTGTAAATTTTTGATGAAAAATTCCCCCTGACTCTCTCAAATCATGGCATTAAGCATGGGGCTAAAGTAAATGGCATTTTCAAATTGCTTTGAAGACTTTTTACTTTTTAGTGTCCATGACTGAAGGACTACTTTTTGCTCCGTTATTCTTCAACAAATTTTTTTACAACTATAGAACCCAGATGGATCTTATGATAATTCGAACTGTGATGACACAGGGACTCATGATAGAGTCATCAAAGGATAGGACTGGAATAGCTGGGACAGGACATATTCTAACACTGGGCTTGTCGATAGTTCCTTGAAATGATATGTTCAAGTTAATAATCATTTTTAAAAAGACTATATAATGAAGATTACTTTTCTAAAAGATTTTCATCAATCTATAGTCCATTCTCATGTTGGAATCTTTAAGATGTACGTGTGCATGTTATTTATGACTAAACTGTGATTATCTTTAAGTCTCCACCTTCAGAACAAAGTGAAGAAATGTTTTGCTTTGATTCTGAACGTTTTGGCTTAGTCGTAGGCAAAGCATTTGGGAGAACGCGAAACAATAAATATATTTGAAGCGGCCTTGAAAAACTATGAAGCCATAAGGATTTATATGAAGACTCACACTTTCAAGGCGCTGGAAGTCAAAACTTGCGTTTATTTACAGTGAAGAAAGTCACAAATGGATTCTGTTGCCACGTAGGTTGTTCTCCCAAATGTGGAACTTAAAAAAGAAATCACGAGTTCCACCTTTTTCCTAGTCTCTTTTACAGTCACCTGTAACCTGACATCTGCCACATGGAACAGGGACTGCTTGTCAATTTGTCCCCAGTCCCATGTACTGCTACTGAGTGATGATGATGTTATTTTTTAAAATAAACATCTGTGGTTAAAAATAGTGGTGCTATTTGGCTTCTGGAAAAGGCTATAGCACATTTAATTCACTCAAATTGTTCTTGAAACTCAGATACATGTCAGGTAAGTAGGAACATGCAGAGACAGGTGAATGAGGTGTGGGGTTTGTGTGTTAAAACAGTAACTGTGTCACTTAAGGGCAGTCTACAATACATTTTCTTCTTGTGAGTTTTGGTGTGTGTGTGACCTATGTATTTAAATGTTACATAAATAACCATAAAACTTACTATGTGAATCGGTGATATATGGAAAAATTGCTTTCAACAAGTGTTTTCAAACACCACTTAGAATATTTATTCCTATCTGCATATCAAAAGCAATATAAAGGCATCACTTCCAACTCTCCTGCCAAATTAAAGGACAAGATAAGAATCCAGCTTTAGGACTTAGAGAGAGTGTCTCCTGGGAATCCCTACTGTAACAATTAGATCCTCACTTTATGGATGGTAAAACACTCCCACGCAGGCCTGAATCCTTGAACTATAGCTTATCAGTGAGTTGCTAGAAGCAGGCGTTTCCATAGTAATGCTGACTGTGCCAGAGCTTTGTTTTTAAAATTATTATTGTGACAGCTGCCAATTTTCAACCCTAAATATACTGTTCACTTTACAGTTTGGGGGTGGGGAGGAATAAGGTACTGAAATTTTAAAGGAAGAGACTTGGAAACTGTCCTTAAACAGCAAGGAGGGGGTTTAGCCAGATGTTCCTTCTATAGAATGTAAGACTTAGAAAAGAGAAAAACCAGTAGCCCCAGAGAGTTCATACACCTCTCCCTAGGAGCAGCCATGGTAGACAGTAGGCAGCTGAGGAGGGATGACACTTAAACTGTACCCACTTCTTCATCAGGTGGCTCTGCTGCGTCCCAAAACAGCTATCCCTAGGATTGTTGAGAACATCTAAACAGTGACATTCCCCTCCCTTCCCCACAGAACTCTAAGAATGACATTGGCTGCCTTCAAAGTCCCTCACCAGAATATAAAGTCTGTCTCATAAACTCTCACCACACAGTTGCAAGTCTTTACAGCTCTGCTGTTTGGAATCAAGATTACCCAGGGGACAGGTGTGTGGGAAATACAAGGCCGAGATAGGACAGTGTAGAGAGATACAAGCTGGACGGTAGGGACATTTTCATGGGTGTCCATGCCAGGCATTAACCAATGGGTCTATACTGGAGGCTGTATGGAAATATTGGAAATCAGTGAGAAAAATATGAACCAATCCAGCACAAAGTTAACTGACATACTCTGTAACCCAACTGTGGCCTGTTTAGTCTTGTGGACTTTTGGGGGGAAAAAGCTCACACTTGTTGATTTGAGATGTGCTGTGATGGTGGCCAGAAAGGGACACAACTCTTCCTGAATTCAGCAAACTGAGATGACATGAGCTCCCCTGTATGCACAGGACCATCTGGAGTTTGAGGGCTAATCACAGTGACTGAAATTCTTGTATTGTCTCCTACCTCTCTTCAACTTTAGACACAGAAATTAGGCAAAAGCTAAAAGCAGCTAGAACTCTGAAGAACATGGCTTTCATATTTTACTTTCAGGAAACAGGTGGTATGAGCAATATCATTGTTTGCCTTGGAACACAAGACCTCATGAATAAAAAAATTATCTCTTCTTCTCTCATGCAAAAACCAAGTTCCAGCCCTCCAAACTCACTTAGCTTGCAATATGCTTTATAAATTTATTGGCCAGAGATAATAGCTCATCATTTCTTTTGACCTTGGGTTGGGGGCTTGCCAGATGTTTCCTACACAAAAACTGCTTTAATTCTCCCAATATAACAATGGATAATGGAGGTGTGACTATTTTCTGTCACCCTTCCAGGGAGGCCTTTCCTGGGGTCCCCGTCTTTACCTGAAATTAGCTTTAATCTTTTAAGTGCATGGTGCTGTGACATCTATCTACTGTCTACATTTCCTGCTGCCTCAGGAACTCTGCTGAGGTCTGCTTTCTTACTTCGCTCTCTTCCTCTTCCATGTTCCCTTCTGTCCATTATGCACTTCGAATGCTGTCTACCCCACACTCTTGATGATAGTCACGTGACAGAAGGGGCCCAAGTACCTATCCAGCAGCACATCTTGAGTTACTCACTTCCCAAACACAGAACCTCTTTCTCTTGAGATTTATGTCTAACCAAAACTTCAGAATGAGCTCCACAGAAGGAGGAGACAGTTTGCTTTGGGTCTTGGGGAATATTTCAGGTAATTAATTCCTGGGGTGCTGGTGGCAGAGAAGTGGCAAAAAAGAAGATGTCAAAGATGGCTAAGCCATTGAACGAACATGAAGACCGTTGTCTTTGTGAAAGCAGGCATGACCTTTCTATCTACCTTTATTTGTTCCTGCCCCTCCCATTGCAGCTGACCCAAGTAGGAATGGCTACTGAAGATTAAAAAATAAGAAGCTGCCACCAGCAACAGTTTTTGAGATCTGGATATTTCTTTTCATCTCCATTAGGCGATTTCATAAACCATTACATTGGTCTGTGTTGATCTTGGAAAAAGCTTCCTCTTGTCTCTCCTCTGTGCTTCCTTTTAGAAACCAGTGTTTGCTGATGAGTGATCCAGTGTGTGAAAGATGCAGCACTATTAGCTGCTAACACTTAGAGGTTTCCACCCGATTCTCTTCAGTTCTCTGTGGTCAGACCCATCCATAGCCAACTCCTCTGCTATTCCTCTGCTACTTTCTTCTTCATTCCCATAGTCACAGACCTGGCTTTGTATATGCTATCTTTAACCAAAACCAAAACCAGTCCTTACCAGACTCAGGTGCCTGTGAGAATTCACCCACAACACACCTTATCATAGCAAATCTAAATTGCTAATTTTTAAATCTAGTTTCTCTCTGTGTGAGTCTTTTGTTTTGTTTAGTTTAGTTTTGTTTTGGGGGATTACTGTCTCTGGATACAGTCTATCTAGCTGTCCTCTATTTGTCACTTCAGAATCAGGAGTCATTTGCTGGTGCCGTTTCCAGTTTACCAGAGAGCACAGGAAGACATGATTTCAATCAGCCTTTCCCACTTTTAGAACATTACTCATTTATTCTACTGCTCACGGGCAAAATTCTACCCCTATGAGGAAAGGATATCTATCTACTCTGGAACTTTCCAATAATACAAAACGCAGAGTTTTGCACAAAATAGTTGATCACTCAATATTGACTCACAGCTGTAATGCTCAATTGCTCTGCCTGATGCATTATTAAATTGTTTTTATGTGTAAGAAGAGTTCTACAGTGCTCAGAATGTTTCAGGGTGGGGCCACTTACTCATCTGGTGATGCAGTCACTCTTTTGCATTTTTACTGAATGTCTCATAAGCTGCAGAGATCATGTAAGATATTGGAGGCAGACAATGAAGTTTTGGTAACCATTGTCTAAAAAAGGTCCTCACTGTTCAATAGCAGTGTGTGTGTGTCTTCCAATTGGGAGGATTGGGAGACAAATCCACAAGCAATCAGTGTTCTGCACAGCAAATGCTAGGATGGAGGTAGGTATAAAGGATGTTGAGGAGGGAGGTTGAGCTCACGGCATGGCTTTGCTTTGTCAGAGGCAGATGCTGAGAGAATGAGGTAAAGCCCTTTAAGCAGAAAGAAATACCATGATCCTATTCCTTTAAGGAGAACAAGAAACACAGCTACAGTACTGGGACATTTCTTTCTTGTTGGTGAAAACATGCTAATGTTAGGTAGGTCCCTCTGCAGAGCCACAAAAGCAGAATGGAGAGAAAGACATTTACCCATCCTAGGCATAGAACAACTTGACTATTCCAGTTGTTTGAAACACTGGCTTCATTACTCCGGTTGGTTTTGTGTGTGTGTGTGTGTGTGTGTGTGTGTGTGTGTGTGTATGTGTGTGTATGTGTGTGTGTATGTGTGTATGTGTATGTGTGTGTGTGTGTCTGTGTGTCTGTGTATGCCAAGAAGTCTTCTCTTAAAATTGTTTTTTTTTATAAACTACATCTCCCATAGTATATACATTTTAGGAAGTGATCAATAATTATGCCAATTTACTTTATCCATAAGCTCAAGAGTTAGGACATATTCAGTGGCAAATGAATTTAGAGGGCAGAGAGTGTCTTTGAAATTAAGTAATACTGAAGCGCATGACAACTGACAGCTGAGTGCAGTTAAGTTTACCCTGGATTATTAGGTGAGGGGGAAGGGAGGAGACTCAAAAAAGTCATTATTAGGCAACTGTAGAAATCAAAGCATGAAGACTATAAAAACTTAAATTTCTTGGGTGAAATACCAGTGTTGTAGTTGAAGAAGGAAGCCCTCCATCATAGAAGATACTTGCTGAAATTCCAGGTGGAAAAGTGTGAAGCCTACAACCTACACTGTTTGAAATAAAAAATGGACGAATGCAGAGAAAGCTAAATACAAGTAGCAAAATCCCATAAAGTTGGTTGATCTCAGCGAAGGCTATTTTGCCCCCTGCTCCCCCATTTCTTTCTGATTTTCTTTAAGCTCCATATTCTGCACACACCCTCAAATTGGAAAGGTAATATTTTAAAAATTAATTTTAAAACGGAGAGCGTATCTCCAACTTGAGTCCATGTTTCTCTCATTGCCCTGCCCCTCACTATTCTAGACCTTGCTCTTGCTCGCTTACCCTCTCTCTGTGCTTCCATCCCACAGCAAATGCTGGTCCCACTGATGGACAGTCCTCCTCTGAGCAGTCAAGTGTGGGCACTCTGCACGTCAGTTGCCCTTCTTAGAATAAAACCTATACCTTATTCCTTTCTTGTCTTTCTTTCCTTCTTTCTTTCTTTCTTTCTTTCTTTCTTTCTTTCTTTCTTTCCCTCTTTCTCTCTTTCTCTCTTTCTTCCAACTTTCTTTAGCAGGCTGAAAGCTGCTGTGGATTCTTTTTTTTTTTTTTTTTTTTAATACATTATACAGAGAGAAAAAAAAAAAGAACCAATCTCTGGCATCCCCGTGGCTTATCACATATTCCTTCCGCAAAGGTAATCTAGTCTGTGTCATTGTATTTATTACCCCGAAATCAAAACCAGTTGCAAAAGTAATGAAGGTCTATTGGTTTGTGTTGACTTAATCCCTGTCAGAGGAGCTGTAGGAGCATATAAGGATAATTTGACCAGTAAAAGGAAAGCCATAAAAATGATCAAAAAGCCAATAGATATGCTGAGAACACGAAGCTTATTTTACTGAGGATTTATGGCCAACTTATCAGAAAATTATTTGGTCCAAGTCTACATTCAAATAAGTCGCTCAGTAATTCAGCAAAGATTCCAACCTTTGGGGTGGGGGGTGAAAGCCTCCTATAATGAGATAGCCTGGTAACCCCTAACTTGCAGCACATGTAGTTTAATTTTCAACAGTTGTGAGACTGCAGTAAATTCAGCTTTTGAATCACTAGTCCCACTTACACTCAGACCTGCACTAAATTACCAGACCATGAATGGCATTGGTGCACAGGCAGCTGCCTTGTCCCCTTGACATAGCTAAGTGTTTATTAATCAAGTTGGACTTAACTATGGGACACACCCCAGATGGTAGCAAGTGCCAATTCCTGTTGTGTCCCTTCCCGGAATAACTGGATGTCAGATAGTCAGAATCTGCCACTCTGTGTCAGCTTGGCCCCAACTCAGTTCTAGGGGTTGTATTTTATTGACCAGAATCAAATTGGCTTCCCCTTGTGTAGGTGATAAAGTATGGTGTCAAGTCACCCATGTAAAATGTATAACTTTAACTTTGACGGCCTGTCATTGAAGTCCTTGTTTATATAATCTATTGTACCATTTAGTCTATTCTTATTTTAAAGAGAAGACATAGAACAAAAACCCGTTCTGCTAGTGTTTCCTTGATGGATGTCTGTACATTGCAACTTCCTTTAAATAATCTTGGGAGTGTCTATTTCTATTGTCACTGTTGACTTCCATCAAATTATCAGACTTCTGGGTTTAAGCTCTGCCTTTTGGAAGATGAGGGATGTGCATGATGCTCTAATGGGGAGCTTTCCTCAACACAGACATTGCTTTTTCAAGTTTGAGACTTGGTACATTTGAACAGAGGGCAGTGTGCTGCTGAAGGTAGGGCAGGCCTGCATTTCCAGCCAGCAAAGATAGAAATCTTCACATTGGGAGGACTTCTTAAAGTTGCACTTAGTTTTAGAACTAAAGAGTCCTTCCCAAAGTTGATGTTTCAAATTGGTAAAAGTCTAAAATCAGCAGAAAAAAAAAAAGAATTATGTTTGTCTTTTCTAACAGTTTACCTCCATGTCCAAATGCCCAATTGGGTAAATAATTTGTTTATATTAGTACTGAGGAGTCTTAGGCATTTCTTCTTGGAGGAGAGCAAATGCAAAAAATCTAACAGCATTTCCCATGAACTTAAGAATATTGTCAAATTACAATAAATCTTTCTTTATCTATAAACTTAAAACAAAATATAATAGCCTACTAAACATTAGATCCAATAAAGTAGCTGAAATTACATTTGACATTTCTGAGTTTCTAAGTCTATGTGATACATACAAGGATTAGAGTATTCAAAATATCATTATCATCATCATCATCTTTTGAAGTAATATATCTGACACTTGGTCATAGAGGGTGGGAGCATAAGACCCCTGTCCCTTTGTGACGAAGTGTCAAGGACAAGTTACCAAAAACACCTCTTCACCACTGGTCAATTTTCAAGGGCTGTTTTAATAAAACGAAGATCAGAGCAGTTACTTTCTGCTCAGCTGAGACCTATTTAAGGGAATTAAAGAATATGCCTAAAGCACTTCATCATATTTTGCTTGTTAAGATAGCTAGTAATATTCTCAAAACAGGATTTTATTTCCAGACTTTATTGCACATTTTCTCTCATCTGCAGCATGCCAATATTTGACACTCTCCCTCTAAGTCCCACTCCCAGAATTTTGAAGTGATTGTTAAAAAAGAGGATATTACCTTTCCTATCTTAAATGATCTGAAATCTGGTGGGGGTGGGGTGGAGCTTTTGTTTTCTTAAGTCTCCCAAAGGGACTTAGAATTAATTCATGTCCTGAACGATTTCTGTACCTTAGATCACACTCAATTACCCCTTTAGAACGAGTTTCCCTGGGTCCTGTAATTTTTCAGTTCAGTCACCATTTAGATTGTTCATCTCAGGGATGTGGATGGCCTGAAAACCCCAGGAAGAAATCCCTGATTAGTCACCACCTTGAAAAATCCTCCCCAATCCTGTTTACTCGGATCCGAGCCAACTCTCCAAATGTGCTGGGAGCTCGTGTTCTTTTCAGGGTCACTCTGCCTGCACAGCACAGATTAAACACACAGCCTTGGTATTTTCAGTGTTGCGAGGAGACACATTTACATTCCACTGACAGCACTGGGTGTAAAAGGAAACCATCTGCTGTGATCGAACAACGAAGGGATGGGATAGCTGCAATCTCCACAGGAGAAAGCGCGCCACAGCGTAACTCAGCTCAGGTCCTCGTCTTTGTGTGGTCCACATGATGAAACCACCATGATGTAGAAAGAAGGTTTTTATACTCCGGTGAATTTTACTTGCTGGTCCCCAGTCACTCAGTTTCATTGCCTACTTTTACTAATATTTGATTGTTACTATTTTAAGGGTCATGTCCCTAGTTTCTGGAGCCTAGAATACATGTGTTATTTCTACTACAAAAAGGACATCTACATCTTTGGTTGCTAGTGCATTCGGTCCAGGTGATTCGTCTTTCTACCATTCAGCTCGTTTTTTGACAATGGAGTTACCCATGAAGCACTTCAGAACTAAAGGGTGTTATATGGAAAAGGGAACACTAATGACACACTAAGGATTTAATGTTCTGGCATTTTTGCATGCCATCACATCTAAATTTTCACAATTTTAATAATGTAGACTCTGTTTAAAGGTTATTTAAACAGTTTATCCAGAGTCACACAGCTGGCAATCTGAAAACTTGGTATTCAAATTACAGATTGTGTTCAATCGCACACAGCTGCATCCTCTGTAGGAAACCAAATAAATATAATCCCCAAGCTATCCCGTAATTTCAGTTGTTAGCAGCGCGTGGCATATTTACACGGTGGCATGGTTGTTCAGGTTTCTTCTTATGTGGCATACTTTCATAGTTAGTCATGTTTCCTGGCTTGTCAATGTTTCCTTAATTCTTTTAGGGTTTTATATATGAGAACAAGCTTCAAGAGAACAAGCTTCAATAGAACAAGCTAGTGGGTGGGAAGGTTCTCTTTATGAGTTCTAGGAAGGTGCCTAGTATACAGTTGGTGACTGGGAAGGAAGGTGTCTAGTGTGCGTGTGCATGTGCGTGCGTGCGTGCGTGCGTGCGTGTGTGTGTGTGCATGTGTGTGTGTGTGTGTGTGTTGTGCACTGAAATACTCAGCAGAAGAACAAAGAAAGAGACCCATAATTCACAACTTTCAGACCTCTGTATTTAACACCCAGCATGTCTATCAAGAAACAAAACAACTAAACAATGCGGAAAATCTTCCAGGGTTGCTGCTCACAGGCAACAGCTCTGTGCTGCTTGCAGTCTTAACACAGCATAGCAGGCGGTGGTTAAGAAGGTAGTTGTTCACAGTGTCAGGAAACAAAGTATCAAGCCATCAGCTTGCTTTTTGGGTGCAGCACTTAGATTGCAGCCATGTATTGCTTCCAACTGTAAATACTAACAGGGAAGCAAAGAAAGAGAGCTTCGTTCGCCATGGCTGTCTGAGCTCAGCATATTACATGCCACTCTGGCACTATTTGCTGAGCTGCGGATAATTGTACCTCTTGTTAACAAGTTTCTGTGTATTTTCACTCCATCAGCAGGTTCTTGAATCAATGCCGATAGTAGGTTTGACTAACATCAGCATAATTTGACTTTGATGGAAAGTTTGAAATTTATGCATAATTAAAAATTATACATTCATTTCCTAATGTTCCCGAGAAAGGTAATTAATCCTCTTGGATGTCACAGCATTTATATCTGATTCCTCAAAACACATGGTTCCTTTGCCTCTGACTGACTGCAGTGCTTTACTATGGTTTTAGGACAAAGAAGCACATTTAGGGCAAACTAAGAATGCCTTTGACACTTGACCCAATGTGGAAAAGATTTAAGGTTTCCAAGATCATGGGAGAAGGGCAATGCTGTTCTATTCCCTTTGAGACACTCAGTAGAGTTTCAAAACCATTAGATAGGAGCTCCCATTTTCTTATAACTGGAGCGTTAAAAAGGAGACTGAAATATTATTTATGGGAAAACATGAACCCATTTCATTACATGTTAAAAAATGTCTTATTATTTATGAAGTATGTAAAGTGCACCAGTGTTATTAAGTATATAAGGTCTAGAAGCATTGTTATCCATCAAGTATATAAAGTGTGTAAAAATGGTGAATTCATTTGATAAAGATGCTGGCACAGTGCTCCCTACCATATACATAAACGACCTCACTGCATTAGTAATGTTGTTGCCATGGAAAGATAAAATAAGGTTATTCTACACCGTCTTTTAGAGAATCAAGGAAGGCAGTATCAGATGTATAAAATGTGAAAGGGTCTAACTGTTTAATTCGGAAGAAAACACTTAAATTTCTGTAGCAAAAAAATTGAATTCTATCTTCGAGCTTCTACCATTCCTACCACAATACTCTCGACAATATGTTTTCAAGATCCATATGCAGCTATATTTGGAAACCTATAGCAAACAACACACTCCTTAGTTCTTTACTTTTGTTATAACACTCAGGCTGGCCTTGAATTCTTGACCCTCCCTATGCTGAGGCTGCAGGCATGCGCTGTGTTTGACTGTCCTATTTAACTCCTTCTGCTCAGCTCCCATAGGAGTCATGCCTCTTTGTGCCTCTTGTGCTGCTTTGCAGTCACTCAAGTGACTTTGAACTGAGCTGAGGAACAAGATGGCTTCGTAAGCTCAGGTGGAACTTCCCAGCATAAACAAAGAGCAGTCCCTGATACATGAGGAGAAGCTCTCTGTGCTGGCCATGTAGAGGAGAGGGCTTGTCTGATCTCTGTATAGGACCTGATCTATTACTGCCTCTGAACCAAGACTCACTAGGACTAAAATCTGCAGTCCTGTGGGGAGCAAATCTTGAAGATGGAGCAGGATAGATGACAGTGCCTTTGTTATACTCTGGGTTACCAACAGTCCTGTGTATACCGACGCCCAGATGTGGGCCAATTGTTTGCTCACAGAATCATACGTGTGAGCAGCACCATGTGACACTCCCAGGTCGCAATGCCTCTTCCTTCAAATAGTTTTTCCCTCAGAGGGAGGCTGACTGTCCTCCCTAGACATGGCAGGATCCTGTGAAATGCTCCACTTCCGCTTCGAATCAGGTTACCAGTTAGACAACCACACATATTTCTTCAGCTCACCTCCCAAGGTGAGTCTGATGCAGTGTCATTTCTAAGGATTCTGAAAATAAACTTTTAAATTGAGGTGCCTATATTAGTTTCTACAAAGTTGAAAGTATTTATGTTTGTAACTAAGTGGTAAAGCAGGTAAAGCAGCCAAACAAACACAACCTTCAACCTTGAGGAACTGCAAATTAGGGTCATTTACATACTGCCAGTGGTAATTAGCTTTTGCATACACAGGACTGAATGGTAAAAATAAGTAGATAGCAGACCCCATTAGAGCATAGAGCAAACTCCAAAATCCCTTTCACATGTATATTGCTTATTTGCCTCTCGAGCTCTCAAAAGATTCCACAGACTTCCCTACACATTGTTGGCCTCAAGAAATACAACTGGGTTTTTGCATATATATATATATATATATACATGAACATATACTTAAAAACTCACTCTGCACTTAAGAAATGTCGTCAAGTCTTCGATAACTTTCTACTACAGCCCTTTACTAGAAACAACCTCTAAATGTTTCGTTGTATAAATTAGAAGCCCAGAACTACATACTGGGGAAAAATATAAGCAACTTTAGGGTTAGATGTGCTATATGAATTAGAGAAAATCACTCAAGCGTTTTGAGCCTTGTGTTCAAGTATTATATAAAGCACACAGGCACCCCATGGCTAGTATTAAAGGAGAAAACGAATGGTCTCTTCTCTTGGAACCAAAAAAGAATCATGTACATCTCTTTGAAGGAAAAAGACACCCAGAAGAACCCTAGACCCCTGGTTCTGGAACCAGCAAGGTCTTCTGTGCCTGGGCTAACTCTCCTAGGGCAGCCAGGGTTTGGCTTCATAATCTCTGGTTCTCCAGACTCTGAAAATAGATACGTGCAAACTACCCTCTGCTCAGTACTCAACAGGGCCATTTTCTCAAGGGAATAAACATACTTTCTCACTGTGGTGCTCTTTAGGGTGATGGGTAAAAAGTGTATTAGTCCATTACCCTTGAGACTCTTTTTAGTGGTTGGATACAGGAAATTTGCTTTCATTTTTTTTTTCCTGAAGACTTAATCTGATTATATTTAAAACTTCCCAAGCCCAAACTGGTTTGGGTCCTTTGAGAAAAATAGACAGCAACATGTCCTAAAACTTTAACGAGTAATAACTTTACAAAGTGTTCAAGTGAAACTTTTAAAAGAAGGTTTAAAAGCAAGACTTAGTAGAAAGACTATGGCAAGAAAAATTTTCATCAGCAAAATCAAAGTTTGGGCTGGGAAGGTCCTGCTGTGATATGTGTTCATGTCCCCTTAAAGCTGATGTGCTGAAACCTGAACAAATCCTTAGGTTATGGTATTAGATGGCGCCCCTTTGGAATACACTTACACTGTGGTATCAAGATTGCCTGGGGGCTCCTTTCATGATGTGATGTCACAAGGGATGACACGTCAGGTATGACAAGAAAGCAGGACTTCATCAGACACTGAAGTTTCCGATGCCTTGACCTTGGACTCTATACTGTCAGAACTCTAAGGTAATGTCTCTCCATAGTAGTAACCCACTATATAGCAGAGACCAAGAGAGATCCCTTACAAAGTATCTATCTATCTATCTATCTATCTATCTATCTATCTATCTATCTATCTATCTAGAACACATGGGTGTTTTGCTTGCTATATATCTATTCACCATGCATGTTCTGGTGCCAGTGGAAGTTAGAAGGAGTCAGATTGCCTGAACCTGCAGTTACAGATGGTCAGGAGGCACCCTGTGGGTGCTGGGAATCCAACCCAGGTGGGTATTTTGCAAGAACAGCCTGTGCCCTTAACTGATGATGAGCTATCTCTCCAGCACAGAGGAATCCCTTCTAATTAAAAAAGGGATTGGTAGTCAGCAATCAATATATATATATATATATATATATATATATATATATATATAACAATTTGAAGCAGTATTTATAGGAAGACATGGAAGGGTATGAGAAGATCCTCCTTTGGGGATCTGATGGTCACAGAAGCTTGATCAGTTACAGCCTTGATCTGGTCTGACCCTTCATTTATTCGTCTTCTTATTTCCCAGTGTTGCTGTTCCACTCATGCCTGTCCATCCCCGCTCCTCACATTTTCCCTGAGATTTCTTCACCAAGGACATTTCCCCCTCTCTTGAATGTGATCCTACTTTCTGTCCTATAAAATTCCTTCTCGTACTTCATGCTCTGACTTAATTCCCAGATCCTCTATGAAAATGTCTCCCGATACGGCTACTCTCATTGGCTGAGCTTTTGTGAATTTATGTTGTGCTTTAACTCAGAAACACAGATTAGGGATTGTTTGGAGTCACATTGTGTAGTTACTTTTTCTCTAAAGAGAGATTATAATTTCCTTCAAACTACTGTGATAAAAATTGTGTATTATATTTCACTGACTCTTTCTGTTTTCCTTCCTCTCTCCCCATGTGATTCCCATTACCAGAGGGACTGAAGAGACAAACATGCTGGAATGGTTACTTTGGGAAGATGCTTCATTCTCTAGGTTGTAGAGGAAACAGAGAAGGCACAAACTTCAGCCGCTCCCAGCGTTGTCACCGGCCATATGAAAGGACACGGCATTGGACTTCCTGCCTTGCAGCCCAGAATGTCAGCAAGGCCCCAGGGAACAGTAAATGTGGACAAAGGCAGCTAAGAATGAGGATGGCTTGGCAGGGAGGAGATGGAGAGTGGCACAGTGCCTTGCAGTTATGCTGAATTGAAAGGAGAGAGCACTTGGGAAAGGTTATGTGAGTTTTTTTCTGACCATGAGATTTGTGAAACATAGTAGGCACTGGACTTACTAAGGCACATTTGGTGCAAAGGCAGAAGCCCCCAGCCACAGCCCCCAGATCTTGAGACTGTGGTGCTCTTTCTGTCCATGAACACAACAAGCTTTTTCTTGTTTTGTCCCACAGTCACTTGCTTTTCCTTGGCATGTCACTCTGTCCTGTTGCTAAGGGAGTTCAGCCTAGAGCTGTAAAGTTCAGTCCTTCACTCCACTGTATAAAGCCTGTTCCACGATCCCTAAGGAAGTCAATGGCTTTAATGGTTGTCTCCCAGGCTTTCCCTTTCCTAAACTCGGAAATAAAACACAGTTATGGAGAGAACTAAACCATCAATCAAGGCAAAGCCCCATTGTAAACATTATGAGGCTCCAATACTGTAGGCAATTCTGAGTTCTCTTGGAAAACAGAAGCACGATTTTATAAACAATTTAAATTCATACTTTGAAAACAGAGAATTAAACGAGACAAAAATGCATATCAAGGGAAAATGTGCTTTTAGTTTGTAAAGAAAATGCCTCTTTATTATTGAAGTCCAGGACTAAAGATCCTCCGTGTGAGGTTTTTCTGCCCTCCTACCTTAGCAAGGTTTCACGTTCTTCTTCCATGATACCACATCACATTCCCCTCATCCCTTGTTCATTTCTGCAACACACACTGACACGCTGTTTTGCAGGCATGACTGGCTGATCTGAGTTTGCAAGGATGAGGAAAACATTTCACCGTGTCTATGGGTTCCCATCAGTAGAAGGGGATGGCTAATTCCTAAGCCTTTTGGAGATAATAAAATACATGTACATAACGGTTCAGAGTAAACACTCTTCAGATCTGAGGCATCTCTGATCATTAAATGCACAACAGCAGAGTGTTTAAGTTGCTCAAGGAACAGACACTACAAATTGGGATGGCGGGAACTGAGCAAAGAGTTCTTTATTGGAAGGTTTTGAAGAAAAATATGTTTCACCAGGCAGAGAAGAATAAAACAAGGGTTTATGAACAGTAATGGGCACCACGCTATTTGGCTCTTACTGATTTACAGCAGGTGGATTAAAGGACTACATATACAAGTAGTGTGGTGTATATACACACATACATATACACATATATACATATATACGTATACATGTTATGTATATATGTGTATGTGTGTATATATGTATATATGTATATATGTATACATATATGTGTGTATATATATACATATATATGTGTGTATGTATGTGTATATATGTGTATATATATGTATATATGTATATATATGTATGTGTGTATATATGTATATGTATATATGTATACATATGTGTGTATATATATACATACATATATATGTGTGTGTATGTATGTGTGTATGTATATATATGTGTATATATATATATGTGTATATATATATATATATATATATATATATATATATATATATATATGAGAAATTACCTTTCTCTTTCCAAATCTCCAAGATTTCAAGCAACCTCATCCACTGATATAATGAAATGCTCATATAAATGTAGAGAAAATTGAGTCAGATATCTGAAAGGACCTTGGGTATCTGTAATTATGTCACAAGCTACGTTTTATGATCTAAACGTTCTCTAGGATTGGTTCTGGAAAAAAAAACCATCTATAAGAAATTTCAATTCCACATGAACAATGTAATTTCCAAGAACTTAAATCTTTGGTGGTAATGATACTCTGATGGGCAGTGTCGCTTCAGTGATTCCCAAGGCACCAGTCATAGTACAGAGGTCACTCCTGATCAAGCCTTGCCCTTTTTTAGAAAAGAAAGTGGATCACTGTTCTGCATTTATTATATATTATTATTTCCACCTTAATTTAATAACAGTGAGGGATCCCAACACAAAGACAGGGGTGTTACGGCTAGAAACATCTCTATAGTTGACTTCTGAGCTATAAAACACTCATTTTATCGATTAGCTAATTATTTGTTAGTATTTACTATGCTCCCAATCTGAGGTTGGCTGTTGAAACTTCAAAGGGACATATTGGAATTTTTTTTGTTTGTTTGTTCTTTTACTTCGCTACAAGTGAATGTGTGTGATGTGAGCATGAGTATGTGTGTGCCTGTGTATGCATGTGGGCACATGTATGTGCGTGTGTGAGTGTTCAGGCCAAAAGCTGGTGCTGGAATCTTCCTCATTTGCTTATGGCCTTGTTCTTTGAGACAATATCTCTCAGCCAAACCCAGAGCTTGTTAAATGTATATGGCTAGTCTTGCTAGTTTGTTCCATGAGTCCCCTGTCCTTCTGAGGCCAGAGTTACAGGCAGGTGGCCAAGCCAGTCAGGCATTTATGAGAGTACTGGGGATCCAAACCCCTGATCTCTTGCTTGCATGCCAAGGAATTCAGTCACTGAGCCATCTCACTAGCCCTAGTTCCAAAATACATTTCCCCAAATGTTAGGTATCAACTAGAATTGATTTTATTCATTCATTAGGCACCAATATGAGCTTTGTTAAATTGAAATATATATATTTCTATTTTCCTTTGTAATTTAGTCAAATATAACAATAAAGGAAATGTTAGATGTACATGGAAGTAGCTGTATTCATGACTCTGAAACTAGACAGTGGAACTGTTATGAGTAGACTTCTCAAATAAACACGTTGAATGCAATTTCTGTAAGAAAAACCCAATATGTTCTTAAATAAAAACAATAAAAACAGAATTTAATACAAAAGAATCTTCTATGTTTTTAGATGCTATACTTCTGTATATTGCTTCTTTGCATAAATTTCATCTTTTAATGGCTTTTTTTTATTTTTCCTTTGGTGTTTTTTTTCTCTTACTATTTTTTATTCTTTTTTGCTTACTCTCTGGATGGTCTTACTCTACAACCTGAGCTGACACTGAATAGCCTATAGTTCAATATGGTCTTAAACTTGTGATTCTTCTGTATCGGTCTCTGGTGCTGCAATTATAAAGCATAAATAGAACTTGAATTAATTTTAAATGGCTTAAAGGAATTCAAATGAAACTAATCTGTATCTAACAATTGAGTGGAAAAGATAACCGTCATAGAATGGGAAGTAGAAAGGTTTCATCAGGAGAGAAAAACAGTGTAAGAGAGGGAAAGAGATCTGAAAAAAAAAAAAGACTAAAATTCACTATATACATGTATAAAACCATCAAAAAATAAGAAAAAAATTATATGCTCCTTTTTGAAACTTAAAATTGAGATAAGCAAAGGCCATTCTATATTCCACTGTATGAGACCATGACATGAATCTGTTGCATACTAGTAAGGCTGCAGGTTGGGTGGTCACAGCTCTATTTTTGAGTGATAATACCAATGCCAACATTTCTCATAAAGCAACGAATAAGGGAAGTAGAGTTGGAAAGGTGGTGAGCAGGTAAAGACACTTGCTACGTATTCTGACAACCTGTATTCAATCCCTGGAATCCACATGATGAGTAGAAAGAACAGTCTCCTGCTAGTAGTCTTTTGACCTTCACTTGTAAACTCATGTCTGATACTGTTAACTGGGCACCAAACCAGTTATGACCTAGACCTCTACCTGTCTAGGTCATAGGCAATGGGAGAGAGCATGATACTTTTATTCTCCTAAGTGGGCAGAGAAATAAACCCTATCCTAAGTTATTATATGTATACCCATATAGCAGTGCATCCCTTAATCTTCATCAAAGCTTATTTATGGAGTAGATGTTGATTAATACAGATACCGACATCTGTCAATATACAGAGAATAAAAGATTGTGGAGTAGTTAGCTCTAAATGGGACATTATGTTATGCCATCTTCCCTTAAGGCGCAGAGATGATTGAGGAAGAGCAGACAGAAAGATTGCAAGGGCCAGAGGTAGTAGACATTGTATTGCCAGATATGACAATGCTGTTGTAATGAACTCATCGTGATTGACACTGTATGCACAAGACCTGCAAGAAGTCAAGCCACCCAAAATACCAGTTTGAACAGGGGAGGGGCATATGATGTTCCGTCCCCACCTGAGGAGCTACTGGCTGCTTGGGGAAGAAAAGTTAGGTTTCTTAAAAGATGCAGGCCTTGAGAGACTGACCAACCATACCCTGATCGGTTGTCTTTCGACCATGCACAGACAGGTTGCACTCAATGAATTCACTGGGTTTGAAACACAATTGCCTGAAGTTGTGAGGGAAAAGTGTTGGTGGGGATAAAGGCAGAATCATAGGGAAGTGTTCCTTTAATAATTTAGTTAATAAATAATGATAATTATGTTTTTAATGTTTTGTGGTGGCTGTATCATTTTACACTCTCAAAGGTACAGGTTCGAGGGTTCCAGTTTCTTTTCATTCTAACTAGCACAAGCTATCCTTTCTTTGGTTAGTAATAGCCATCTTAACATGTATAAGGTGATATTCCACTGTGATATTGATTTATACTCCTCTTATAGGTAGTGATGCTAAACATCTTGTGATATATGTGCTGGTCCTTTATCCTCTGTGGACAAATATATAGGCTATATTACTTGCTCCCAAAATACTAATTAGTGAGCCGGGCAGTGGTGGCGCACGCCTTTAATCCCAGCACTTGGAAGGCAAAGACAGGCAGATTTCTGAGTTCAAGGCCAGCCTGGTCTACAGAGTGAGTTCCAGGACAGCCAGGGCTACACAGAGAAATCCTGTCTTGAAACAAAACAAAACAAAACAAAACAAAACAAAACAAAACAAAACAAAACAAAACAAAACAAAACAAAACAAAACACTAATTAGTGAAGACTCTGGGATAAGTGACAGTGTTTCTTTTAAATTATAATTTGAAGAGAATGTCATTCTGGGTGTTTCTTTCTGCAGGCCAAATTTAGAGCGCAAGACATTGCCATACAGCCTCAGATGGCAGTGCCACTGGCCAGGGCTCCGTTTGCAGGAAGAGCCTGAGGATGTGGGCCAGTCAGCATTGCCCTTGACATCAGCCTCAGCAATTAAACACAACTCTACCCTTTCAGAAACAATTTATGATTCTGTCACTCATAAATGGTTCCGTGCCCTTGCTGCGTTTATTTTTTATTTTCTGCCTCATTCTACTGGGTTAATGTTTTCTATAAGCTTATTTTTTCTATGTGAGGGAGATTTTCCTACCACTTGCTGTGCTTCCTGGGCCTCTGTGAATGCTCACATTCTCAAATTCTGAGGTTTCCAAAGTTTCCTCTGATTAACATGTCCATTAATTTCTAAGTATGCCTTGTCCTTTGTGCAGCTAGGATAAAGACGGACCTCACGACTACATGCATCTGTTCAAGCTTCATGTCTCTTCCATTTGTTTTTCTTGGCACCCCCTCTTCCATATATATATATATTTTTTTTTTCTTTTACTTGTGCCTTCTGGAAATATGGCAACAGATACCAAAGGGACAAAGTTTTGGGGCTGAACTGAAAAGGGCTGAGCATTGCCACCCTGTCTGGTTCACAGTGTCAGGGAAATCTATATTCATCCCACTGTGCTCCGTTTCCTGGGTCTTGGCTCACAGATCACAGTTCTTTCTTGAGCATGAAATCTGGAAATGAAACGTTTGCTAACCCCACAGGCATAATATTCCCCAACTGCACAAACGTGAGTAAGGTCATATTCCCCTTATATTCCATTTGCTCACTGTAAAATGAGGATACAAACCACTCTCAGGATTATTGTAAGACAGAAAAATTTGGGAAGTTACAAATTCAATCTCTCTTAAATTGAAAATAATTTGTGTAGGTGCATATATTGATTATTTCAAATTGCAGCAGAATCTCTCCCATTTCTACATTTTTGCAGAATGTTTTAGTGGAAGAAAGTGGAATATTTCAAAATTTTCTGTATACAAGCTCCATTTACACATTCTAAATTCCAAATTATAAAGTTTTAAATTATAAAGAAAACTATGTTTTCTTCTTTTATGCTTCAGTTATTTGATAGAAATTAATGGTAAACAAACAGGTTTATGGAAGTGAATTACCTAGAAATCAATCTTTAGGATTGTGCAGCAAAGCCAGCCTAGTGCCTAGGCCCTGCAGCCATGAAGAAGCAGAAGGCCAAAAAGTTGGTGAATCCTCTGTTTGAGAAAGGGCCTAACAACTTCAGTGTTGGACAGAATCATCTAGCCCCAGAGACCCCATTCACTTTGCAAATGGCCCCGTTAAGTCAGTCTGAAGCCAGCAAAGGGCCATTCTCCAAGAGTTGTTCAAAGTACCTCCTGCTATTAACTTGTTCACTCAGGCCCTGGACAAGCAAACAGCTACCGAGCAGCTTAAGCTTGTCCACAAGTACAGGCCAGAGGCAATGAAGGAGGAGAAGCAAAGGCTTCTGGTCCATACAGAGATGAAAGATGATGGCAAAGGGAACATCCCCACGAAGAGAGACCTGTCCCTTGAGCAAAGGTCAATACAGACTCTACCTTGCTAAAGAACAAGAAGGTTCAGCTTGTGTTGTTTCTTCAGGATGAGGTGATGGTCTTCCTGCCTACCCTATGTCACAAGATGGGAACCATGTAATATATCTTTCCTAATACATCCCAATCATCAAGGCGAAAGCCAGGCTCAGTTGCTGGTCCACAGAAAGACTTGTGCCACTCACACAGGTTAACTCTGAAGACAAAGGAGCTCTGGTTAAGCATGTGGAAGCTAAGAAGACCAATTACAATGACAGAAAGGATGAGGTCTGCCACCACTGGAGAGTCAATGTCCTGTGCAAAAATTTGTGACTCGCATTGTCATGTTGGAAAAGCCAGAGGTCAAATAACTCCCCAGTAAACTGGGTTAAATGTACACTGTTCAGTTTTATGTACATGGATAAAATGTTAAAATCATCCTCCAAAATATTAAATAGTAATGATTGACAATCTTCATTATATCAACCTTCAGGATGTTTTGATATCTTTATGCTGGCTATATTCTTGTGGACATAGATCTAATGTTGATTGGGTTTTATGCATTTTTATTCTTTAAGATTAGTCTAGCATGTAGAGGCAGTACAGTGTTCTAGGCTCCAAGGAGAACCCTATTTTCAGCCTTCCTGGAAGAAGTGATTTATTGTGTCAGCATAGAGAAAGAAAGAATATTGAAAAGTGGGTTGGGAGACCCGATATTATAAAAAAGTGTGTGTGTGTGTGTGTGTGTGTGTGTGT
>JANHMN010000009.1:38661824-38715591 GCA_030674055.1 Rhabdomys pumilio
TGTGTGTGTGTGTGTGTGTGTGTGTGTGTGTGTGTGTGTGTACATATGCTGATAGAGGCCAGAAAGAACCACCTGCTGACCTGGAGCTGTAGTTAGTTATGAGCCACCAGATGTAGGACATGGGACAGAGTTCTTGTCCCCTGAAAGAGCAGGAACTGTTTCTAACCACTGTGCCAATTCCTCAGCCTTACTCTTTGATATTTTATAACTTAATCCAGGCACTCCCTCTCCTTACTTAGCTTCTTCTTCTTTAATATTAAAATGAGTTGAATCTGACAGTTGCTAAAATCCTTTAAAACCCTTTAATACAATATTTCTCATTAATAACTTGAAATTCAGGAGAAACAGCATCCTAGCAGATATCAGAAACACATGCAGTGGAGTGAGTCACATGAAATGCTCACGTACTATCTTGTAAATATTTTAGAGATGTGTATTTCAGGAATGGTTGAATGAACGAACATTAACTTAATCTTCCAACAGGAACTCTCCTACACTTTACAATGGAATATCTTTCTAATATCATTATTTTACCTACTTATTTAAGAAAGAACATTCAACTAAACTTTCCCAATGGCGCTATCCTTTCCTGGACCTGGGCCCTGGTCTTATGCAGATCCTGCCTGAAAGTGATCGATTGTGGAACAGTGCAGACCCCAAGCCTTGCTCAGAAAAACCTCCTCTGTGTATGTGAAGTATAACAACTCAGCCTGGTTTTCTTCTGAATAAAGGTGCCTTTGGGGTATTAAATAGACGAAGCTGGTGGGTTTCGATTTCAAAGAAACCAGCATAATAAATCAGTGTGCCTAGAAATACATTCTAAAGGAGATTCTTCATTCTCAAACATTTCTTTGCTATAACCTGTCAATGATCTGAAATTCACAGATGTATCTTTCCCAACCCTCCCTTTTCCCCAGGGGTCAGGAGATTGGGGTCAGCTGTTTGGCCCGACAAGCTACACTTTCCCTCAAGTTTTAGTTTAGTGAAAAGTTCTGTTCTCATCCAACTACACCATTCTGCTGTCACAGATAACACACAATGCAACCTTAACAGATTTTTAAAGATGCAAACGCACTAATTGTGCTGAATTGGTTTGTGGTTGGTGCTTATAAACCTGCCAAGTCTATGCAGCTCTCCCAGTCAGTGTGCAAGTATTCTCGACAAGACCCCTGGCCTCGTTACTCAGTTTCTATTTGATGGTTTCTAGGGTGGGAGTTCACTTTGCTGCAAATCAATTTGGAACATTGCTGAAGAATTCTAATGTTCATTTATTTTTGTTCATGCCGACTCAAAATCTTCCTATAAATGGTATCCCGTGCCTTATTTCTTCTCTCAATTTTCACAAAAGCAAGCCTATTGTTTACACTCAAATGGTAACGACTAGAAGCTGAAAGTGATGTTTGTGCTTCCTTTCAGCCTGTGCTTTCTGGAGAAACTATTGCTTTATCCTCCTATTATTTCTAAGATGCCCTTTGCACAGTCCTAGACAACCTTGATGCTTTCCTTTGAATGTGATGCCCAAAAGGAAAGCCTGGACCTCAGAGATGACTTGACAACACAGACAGGAGAGGAATTAACATGACCTACTCAAAATCTCAGTTTCCCTTTCAGGTGATGATTTTTATGATACCAACCTTTGGTTACTAACTATTAAGATGTGGACAGAATGACAAAGAGCAACCTGTAGAACACTGTTAACAGAAGTATGTATGGGCTATCAAGGAGCTGAGCTCAGAGGGCAGAGGACACTGGTGAGTTACATTTTGTTCAGCTTGTTTTCTGAATACAGTCCTCGGTTCACTAAAACTGAAATGAATTTTGCAGTCTTAAAGGCTTAGAGAATAAGATTAAAAAGGTTTATGACAGAAACTGAAAATTGAATCAGAAAATTCTAGAAAGAGTAGAGCTATGGAGATACAGTGTAATTTTGGAAAAAGTTGTTTCCTCTCATATTGCCAGATAGACCATGAAAAGTGTGCATGTAAGCAGACTACAAGCTCTACTGCTACAGGGAGAGATGAGCAAAGATTTGCACTGTGCATCCCAAAGACAGCACTACTCCAGTACTGGGTTTTTAATTTAGCTAGTTGACTGCTTGCTAAACCAAAACATTGTTTTTGGAGGAGTATAAAACAATTCTTAGTCTCTTATACCATGAGTTAGAGTATTTAAGGTTAGAATACTCAAGATATAATCCCAAATTACAAGGCAAAGACAAAAACAACAACTACTGAAAAGAAGAAGAAGAAGATGAGGAAGAAGAAGAAGGAGGAAGAGGAGGAGGAGGAAGAGAAGAAGAAGCGGAAGAGGAAGAGGGAGAGGGAGAGAAAGAGAAAAAGAAAAAGAAAAAGAAAAAGAAAAAGAAAAAAAAGAAAAAAAATCTATTGCCACGTGGAGGAGGACATTTAACTGAGGGAGACCAAGTTCAATATAACTCAGGTACAGGAATTAGCCAAGCTTTGGGGCAGCTATTATAACATACAACTAAAGGACAAGCAAGCACAAACTGACACAATTACTGTCCTGTGACACTGTTAAGCTTTAAGCAAAGCTCCTTATTTGCATTAACAAAGCTTTCACATGTTCTCACTTGCCATGATATCATGGCAAGGTTCATTTCAGAAAAAGCATTTATCCACATTAAAAATCAAACTATCAAGAAAAGAAAGCAATTTTACTTCTCAAGATCCATGGTTACTGTAAAGTGATAACTCTCTTATCATTATGGCAGATGTGTTAGATAGTCCTTGACCTAGAGAAGTCTATTGTTGAGTGGTGTGTGTGTGTGTGTGTGTGTGTGTGTGTGCGTGTGTGTGTTGGGGGGAGCACATGCTTAGAGGATCACATTATGGTCAATAAAAAGAAGCCCAGAGTGAAGTAACAAAGACGTGAAGAATACCAGAACTTCTGCTGGGGCAGGGTTCTAAAGAATTTTATTACACCCCAGGTTGCAGGAAGTCTAGGCATTTGTCAGAGAAAGAAGGAACTAAGAGTGTAAAGAGAGACCGGTTCAAATGCTAGAAAGCTGAAGATGAGGACCTCTGCCTAGCTACGAAGTAATTATGAGACGGTGGCAAAAAACTGAGGCTCGAGAGGCAGCTGAGTAATGATGTATGAAGAGTTCCCACCAAAATCAGTTGTGGAAGCCAAATTCACAACCCTGATGCTGTAAGACTAGCTAAATGGAAGATATGAAAGTAAGCTAGATTAGAGATAGGAAACTCAAGTTCTCAGCAAAAGGTCCAGATTAAGGCCTGTGTGTGACTTGCTATACAAAGACTTGCTCTCGGGGAGGAGTGAAGGGAACCTTCATGAGCTGGAGTCACCAATGACAATTACAAACCACTGGAAGACAAATTCTGTCGTGTGTAAAATTCAACAGAAACAAAAAACGAGTGGATGAAACGTGAAGAGCTTACAATGTTAGAACAGCCTGTAACAGGCAAACCTGCAGATTTGTAATCATTTTAAAGTGAAATAAAAGGGAGGGGAAATGGGGAAAGGGGTGACATCTGAAATGTACATAGACAAAATATCCGATAAAAAGGGTAGTAATACAGTGAAAACATTAAAACATTGGCAGATGAAACAATTGATTTGGAAGAAAGTAAAATGTATAGAAATTGCAAAGGTAACTAAAATATAGCAAACCACCAGTGTTTCATTCCAAATGGATTATCAGTGTACAAAGATCTGACCAATACAGATGTGAACGCTCGCAGCCAACCATCAAACTGAGCTCAAGGGACCCTGGTGGGGGAGCTGGCAGAAGGACTGAAGGAACAGAGGGGGGATGCAACTTCATAGGAAGAACAATGTAGGCTGGCCAGACCACCCAGTGCTCCCAGGAACTAGACCACCAACCAAGGAGTGTACAGGGAGGATTCATGGCTTCAGATACATATGTAGCAGAGGATGGCCTTCTCTGACATCATTGGGTGGGGAGGCCCTCCATCCTGTGGAGGTTTTATGCCCCAGCATAGGGAGATGCTGGAGCGGTGGGATGGACTGGGTGGGTGGGGGAGCACCCTCATAGAGGCAAAGAGGAGGGGGGAAAGGGTGGATGGGATGGGAAGGTTGTGGAAAGGTAAACGGGAAGGGGTATATCATTTGATATGTAAACAAATGGATGACTAATTTTAAAAATTAATTTAAAAATATGCAGACTGTAGCTCAGAATGAAGATGCTGGTGACCAGTGAGGGCATGGCAGATAAACTTTTGAGGTACCCAGTGCTCTATCCCTTACATACATTCTTTGGTCCATTCCCTCTGTGTGGAGATGAGAGTTCTCAGGCTTCTAATCCATGGAATATAGCGAAGGTCAGAGAATGAGACCCTAAGCACAGCATCAGGGTGATGAGTGTGTACTGCTTTTACTTTAAGGTAGCACCATTGTAGAGCAGCAGACAAATGCTACACATGCCTTGTACAGGGGTATCCACAAAACCATAAAATTTAATATATGACTCTCAAGTTTATATATTAAGCTCAGACTTATTTCTTGATATCAAGTCTAAAACAGTGACACATATAAATCACATTGCAGTTGTCTTCCAGGGCTTTATAATCATTCATTTATTCAGTGAATCAATCTTTCAAATAGCTTTCACCATATTGAACTAACCATCACTCTAGAATGACACTATGTCGCAAATGGTCATTAGGTCATACAACTTCAGACTTTGCTCATGGAGACCCTTCTCTGAATTTGGTACTAACACGTTGGTAGTCCCAAAATCTCCTTTCCTTTGTCTGTGTTACCGTAGTAGTCTCTTAGTTACGAATTCATTAGTGCAGTCTTAATCCATTTCTATATAGAAGTTCAAGTGATCTTTGAGAATTTAAGTGTTAATTGTCACTTTTATGTTGAAGTATTTATAGGCTCCCAGTGTTCTTAGGATGGAAAGCCAGTCTTCCATGACTTATACTCATTCTCCCGTCTTTTACAGCCTAGGTTCACCATGCTCCCCCTCTGTTTTCCAGCCATATCATCCAAACTTCACAGCTCTTCCTGCCTGGAATACTGTTGTCTTTCCCACCTCTCCTTTCCAACCAGGGTTCTACTTACCTTCAAATCTCACCAGAGTCTTCATGAAGCTTTTTTTCTTGACTCTCCATGTCTAGTTTTAATTTTGGACAAAACCTCCTTGCTTCCCAGGCCACACAGTGGACACCTGCTTCTATCACAACACTGACTGAAGAGTTGCCCGTCTTGATTTATCTGCCTTCCTTACCTGCTGTTCCTTTTGGCTTTATATGGGTAAGCATCATGTTTAATTCATGGCTGTTGGCCCAGGAATTACCAAGGATATCATAAGTATTTATTACATCATTTGTTGAGTACGTGTTAAAGGCCATGCTGAGCAGTAAACAGTATATATTGAAAAGGACATTAGTAGTTGAAACAGAATTCTACTCTAAATTACTAAACTCAAATAGTATATGGCCCTACTTTCAGAAAGAGCTTTAATTTGGAAGTATTTAACTAAATAACTTCTCTTTTAATGATCTTCCAGAAAAACTTAGTAAAAAAAAAAAAAGGTTGGGAGGGGAGGTACTTTTATTGATGTAGTATTGAAAAAGTGTAGTCAAAAAAAATGATGAACTGAAAATGGTTTCTCACAATCCTGACCCAGATTTCTGTACCAGAACCAACTGAATTTACTTTTCTCTTTACAAGCAAAGCATGGCATTTCTCCAAGTTTCCCTGTTTCCTCTAATTCTTTTTCCTTCAGCAGACAGAGAAAGTGCTTAAATCCACTCTTGTGTATATACTCACAAAAGAGGAAGATAGTCAACCCTATCACAATCCGGTGTGATACAGATGTTAGAGATGAAACATCAGCAAAGGGAAATGAGTTTTTTTTTTTTTTTAAAGTAAATGTAGTAGTCTATTACAGAGATTTGATACATAAGAATGTATGTGAATTATGAAAAACCAAGTTTGTGAATGTCTGTCCCTTAGGTATAATGATCTTTCCTAATGACTAGGTCAAACTAAGTCCATTTTTGTCAGAGGTGATGTAAGTCAACAGTAAAAACAAGTGAGGTTGTTGGAGTCTGTTCTCAAAGGTCAGCTATAGAATCAGTTGCCTAACAAAGGAAGTCCATGGAGCCTGGCCCTTGGTGTCATGGTGTTTACTTGCAATGACATGTATGGGGAAGGAGTAATCAAGAGATGAATGCTCATACTTATTTCTGGTGGTGTTGATGGTGGTGGTGGTGCTGCTGGTGGTGGTGTGTCTATGTCCGTGTCCGTGTCCGTGTGTGTCCGTGTCCGTGTCCGTGTCCGTGTCCGTGTCCGTGTCTGTGTCTGTGTGTGTGTCTGTGTCCGTGTCTGTGTGTGTGCCTGCTTGTGGATCACGTACTGTACAACTCTCAGTCCAAGTAAGCAAAGGCATGTGTCACCAGAGAATGCCAAACGGAACATAAAGAAGAAAAGATTTTATTTTTCTGTGAAAATGAGGAGAATCCTTAGTCACACAGACACACTTGAACTATAAAGAAACACGGAGAATATAGAGAGGACATTTATCAAGAAGCTATCAAATGATAATAAGACAGTTGGAAAACAGAAAAACAATCAACAATTACAGTGACAATAGAAGCATTAGAACTGTACAGAGGATGATATTGTGGGTAAATACTCCTTAAATATATCCTGTACGGAGTATATCACATTCAGAATAGTCTGTAAGCACACAGTTGAAGCTATTGTAGAAGGGAGTGAACCTGAAACCCTATATATTGTCTCTGACTATAATCTACTTACTGCAGATACTTAGGAATGCAATTATTTTTGGAAACATTTTCCCTACCTTTCTGGCTACAACAGTTTGACTTTAGAAGTGGTTGTCTGAAATAGTGGTGTAGACACAATGCTTTGCATGGGAGGAAGATGCTGAGAAGGAAGAAAAGAGCTCAGTATTGCTACTTGTGTGAAAGGGTTGCTACTGGGTGGAGGTTGCTATGTAAAATCTATAAGTACTGAGGAATTAATCAATGCAGGGTTTTATTTTGAAAGTACATCATCTTGTCCTTTGTCTGATTGTCATATCTGGATTCACCTTGGTCATTGCCACAGCAAAAGCTCTGTCTTAAAACAATCATGACTCAGTGAGCATTGATAATACACAAAGGAAAAGTTACCCACATGCCTTCAAACCAGGGTGGCTCCTGTAGACACGGACACATTCGCAGAAGGGCATCTTTCAGGCCACTGTTACTTCAGTGATGTCGTGAACTCATGCAAAGTGTTTCCTCCTCAATGAACACTAATGACACCTCTGTGGGATTGATATACCACCCCACACAGATATTTAGAATAAATAGTGAACCACGGAAAACTTGATGGAAAAGTCAACCCTCCTACAAATGTGTTAGTACCTAACCAAGTTTTCAGTTGTAATGGAAAAAGAGGAAACATGAGAGAAACAAATAAAGAAAAGGCTCTCAGCTATTTGCTAGTGGAAAGGATGGTCCATGGAATTAGAAATGATGCTGGTGAAGAATATTGTGAGCACTGTCCCTAACTCATCTTTTTTCCATGTTACTGGGGATAAACTCGTCTCTTCTTCATGTAGAAAAGAACCATCTACAATTCATTTGAGTAGCTTTGCAGAAAGACACACATGACTATAAAAATGTTCATAGAGATTTTTTAAATGTTCATGTTACAGATAACTGAAGAGAAGGACCACATACCAAATTAGAATCATGGTGAAGGGGGCAAATTGTCAACAGGGAAATAAAAACATACAGAGATGGAGTAGCGAGAAAAGTTTTCTAAATGTAATGAGAACCATTCAATGTAGAAGTGTTGAGGGTGACAGTGCCTTAGGGTACACTGTATACTGGGCAGTGAGATCTTTCTGGCTGTATTAAGAACATTCTTAGCACTGACTGCTCTTCCAATGGTTCTGAGGTCAATTCTCCGAAACCATATGGTAGCTCACAACCATCTTTAATGGGATCTGATGCCCTCTTCTGATATATCCAAAAAAGTAGAATGGGAAAACATCTTCTGTAGACCCAAACTACATGTGGTATGCTTAAATGCATTTTCAGCCTTTAGATTAGCATTTCTCTATCTGTGAGTCACGACCCCTTTGGGGTCAATGACTTTTTCACAGGTGTCACTTAAGACCATCAGTAAATACAAATATTTACATTATAATTCATAATAGTAAAGAGATTACAGTTATGAAGTAGCAACAAAAATAATGTTATGGTTTGGAAGAACATACAACAGGAAGAACTGTACTAAAGGATTACAGCATTAGGAAGGTTACACCTCTCTAGATGGATTCTATTCCTTAATTTTCCCTTTGTCTTTCCCTAGGTCTTTGGAGACCTATACCGAGACAAGGTGTTTCTTGCAAGTCATTGTTTTACACTTGGGAATGCTCACATGCTTGTTAGTAATTTTCCTGTGCACCCCACTCTACAACGGGCTCATCATTCATGTGAAGAACAAGGTAGGACAGGAGCTGAAAGAGGTTTTGCCACAGTAAGAGGGACACGTAAAAGGAAATGCCGCTTACGTCCAGCTCACAGCGTTCGCCAGCGAAGGCCACATCACAGATGCACAGGAATCTGTTGACCAAGTCCCTGCATAGGCCTCCATTGAAACAGGGATCAGAGGCACACTCATTGATGTCCTCTTCACACCTTGAAAATGAATACAAAAGCAGACGGCTCAGGCCCGGTGAGTAAGTGTTCTGTTAGATGAAATGATAGCTTGTCTCTCTTCCTAACATGGCACAGATTTATCACCAAGTCTACCCAACTAAACACACTGGATAATTTCAGAGAGTCCTTAAGAGCCCTTTGATACATTTTGAGTTTTGTGGATATATTTTTGTGGATATTCACAAATGCACACATTGAATTAATTCAAATAAGGAAATGACTGCAAATATTTAGAAGTCCTAATCCTCCCTTAGAAGCATGGGTTAGTTTGACATCTTATAAATGCCAGCTTTCTTAGTTTCTTAGACACTGGTGGTGTGACTTTGCCAGCCTGGAGTCTACAGGGCAGAGAAAGCACAGGCTGTGAAGGTTCTAGAAGATGTTGGTTAATTCTAGGAGATGTTGAATTATTTTCCTTTGAAATTCATTTGTTTAAACATGAATGAGAGTAAGTAAGAAAGCAGTTAATAAATCGGTGATCTAGTAGTGACAAGTAACTTTAAACATTCTAGTAAATGTTGCCTATATGACTTTTATGAAAAGAGCAACATCTACTCTAAGGTACTTTAAGTATTGCCTGCCTCCTTTCCTACCAACATTTTTTAAAAATTGATATATAAACACAAAAATGGCAAACACGTGTGAAGAAAGTGTGTGAGTGTTTGTGTGTGTATGTGTGTGTGTGAGTGTGTATGTGTCTGATGTTGATATTTTGTATACAATGGTGTAATGTTCAAATGAGGTTGAATTACTCAAATGGGACATCCTTCTATCAATGTTTTCAAATCAGTTCTAGGTTTTTGGAATATTATTATATATAGTCGTGACTTCTTGTCTTGGCTCTTCATGGATTAGTTCAGTAGTTTTATATACCATATGACAGATACTCTGCTAAGGTCTCAGGAACAGAGCAGCGGTAAAGGCATTTGTACTACTTTAGGAAAGTCTCTGCAGAACCATTTATGAAATAAACTGTTTTTAATCTCTACTTTCCCCAAAGTAGAACTTCTGTGTGTGCAGAGATTTCTCACCAGGCTCTCATGCAAGGGCTGAGGTGGACGAGCTGTGAGATCCATGCTGCGATGGGAAAGGGAGACTCATTCCAAGGAAAACAGCTCTTTATCCATGGGATACCGAGCATAGCTGAGACACTCTGTTTTCCTTGTATGGCCCTGGCTTCTGGGCTGGAAAGGAGGCTTCTCTGATTAGATCCCAGCCAAACTTGACAGCTCTCAGGAGCTTGCCAAGCATTCTGTGTCCTGGGTGGCCAGCATTCACACCATCCATCACCTGAACTTGCTGGACTGACAGCGTGAAGCTGGAAGCTTAAGCAGGCGCAATAGCTTCTCAGTATCCTCCACTGCTCTAGGCCTTAGGAGATAGCCTAAACATTCCCAGCCCTTCCTCCTGGCTACTTTTATTTCCTTACCAATCTCTATTTTGAGCAAAGCAGTGGATACTCCATATGCATGGTACACAGCAGGGGAGCTCTTATTAGAAAATAATAGGACTGAATGTGGTACCTCATTCCCCAAATTCCAGCAGTGAGACAAGACAGGCAGGAGAATGGCAGCAAGTTCGAGGCCAGTCTACTCTGTGTAGCAAGTTCTAGACAAGCCAGGGCTACACATGGGATCTTTTTCCCAAAGTGGGGGGGAGGGAAACCAAGGTAAGAACAGACAAAAAGAGATGATAATTAATATATGGAAAGTCAAAGTGAAGCCATTAGACTCTCCTGAATTAATACTAATGATGCCTAATTTGTTTGCAAATTAGAATATATTAAACACACATTCACTGTTGGAAATACTTTTGTATCAGTGAAGTTGATTTGGAGAAAATGTTCCTCTCTGGGAAGAAGAGAAAATTAGTAATCCCACCCTCATCTTACTCAATAATTTAAATGGCAAGTATGGCTTTCAAAACTGATGTATATGAAAGGAAATGGAGATATTTACTGCAAAGAAAAATAATTGAAGGTATTGGATGAATACTATTTATTGTGCTATTAATGGGAGATAATATTAAGCCAGGAGGCAACCAGTATTTAAAGATAGTAAAGAGTTATCTATGTTTAGGACAAAGATCTATTTGTAGTATTTTCGAAGATGTGAAATCGGAGGCATGCCACAGGGTAATAAACTGGAATGTGGACATGACTCCTCTAATTCCTTCTGCACACATATGTATCGCAACTGCCTGTACCTTATTCTAGGTCATGGAGAAACACGTTCTGTGTTATGTTTTAATTGTGCTGAGCAAACACTTACTCACGAACTCATGGCAGCTTTCCCAGTAGAGCGGCACCAGCTTTGATGGCAGCCCAAGCTTCGTTGTTGCATACATTCAACTCAGCATTAATCTGTTGCTTAACTGTATTCACCTTCATATACACACACACACACACACACACACACACACACACACACACACGCACGCACGCACGCACGCACGCACGCATGCACGCATGCGCACACACACATACAGAGACACATATACACACACACACACACAATAAAAGCAATAAAATCTTACAGAGCTCTGAGATGTAGGGATAATATTGTAAGGTATGTGGATGGATTAGTGCTAAACAAATGGTTACTTTTTATCTGCCTACATAATGCCTGTGTTCATAAAGTCCTGGTTTTTAACCTGTTTAGAAATGGAGATTTCTTGGGGGATCTGGTCAAAGCAGGGACTAATGTTCTCTCTTCCCCTGGACCACACCCCAGCCAGTCAAATGCATACACAACTATACCTGTATCTATAGCTGGTCACAGATTGTCTGAGCTCAGTGACCAGCTCTGACTAGGTGAATAGTTAGAGGGATTCTCTGTGAAAGAAATAATTCCCTGGGTAACGTAAACTTTGGGTTTATGTTAATCATGTAAGGTAACTTTTAGGTGTGTTTTATTTTACTTCAAAAGCAACCATATTGAAATCATATATTAGAGTTAGTGTGGGGAGGGGAGGACTCCATGAATCCAGAAGTACTTATAGGAAAGAATAAATAAGACATTATATATTTTAAAAATCGTATTTTCCTATTTGAAGTCTTGGCTGGTAAAATATTCTATACTTTGACCTACACTGTAATTTTTCTTCTTTTTTATTGCTTGATTCTGTCTGGACCTATATTTCAACATAGATTTTTTTTTTCCTGTGGGAACTGAGATGAAAAATTGGAGGAGAAAATGAACTCTGGGCAATCCCTCTGTTCTTTAGCTCAGAACTTTTATCCATAATGTTCCAGTGTCACTCACCGCTCTCCAGTGAAACCTGGCTGGCACATACACTTCCAGTCCTCCTGGAACATGGAGCAGCTGCCTCCATTGTAGCAAGTGAAGTTCGTCTTCTCATTCCCACAGACTGTTGAGGGTAATCTGCTGTGTCTAGAGAGATAAAAGTAATGGCCACAGCTGTTTATCTTGTTCATTCCGTTCAAGAAAAAAAATTGTTTTGAGAAGTTCATATATGTACTCAATGTTAGGCTAATTAAGCTCTGAGGCCGAGGAACAATTAATGCTGAATTTTTCTGCATTGCATAAACACCACGGTCCTCAGCAAAGAGCTCCTGCTGGAGCCCACCACAACCAGCATGGTCATTCATCTTCCGTTCTCCACAGCTTTTGTGCATGAGATAAGATCTATGCCATGGGGTGGCAGTAAATTTAAGGCTGGGAAGGAGCTCACTATAGCTGGGACTGCAGCTGCTTTTCTAATAAATCAACAGAGGCCATAGGAAAATTGCATCTCTATAAAGGGCAGGAAAACAAGGAGACCACTCTGGTACTCAGGCACTCGTGTGATTTCTCTGTTGGCTTTCAGAGCTGAACTACAGTTGCCCTGCCAAGACTTGCCTGCTCCCTCTCTCATAATTCATAGTTTTGCACAGCGCGAGCCAAGTGCTGGCCAGGCGGTTTGTGTATAATACTCAATGTGACTACATGTGAGTTCAGCATGGGGCTCTTTGTACAGCCGCAAAGCTGGACGCACAGAAGAATCCTTAGAAAAAGCAGAACAGATTGTTAGAAGCTAAGAAAACAGTGCTACACAAAAACCCCTAGGCTTGAAAGGACTGATTTTAAAGCAGATTTTAAAATTGTTGCTCAGGACCTTCACTCTCTCTGTGTGTGTGTGTGTGTGTGTGTGTGTGTGTGTGTGTGTGTGTGTGTGTTCAGATACAGAATGAATATAATGAATATTCTGGAAGTGGAAGCCAAATTGTATTTGTCCTGTCATGCCCTGAAGCTAACACAGAGAAGCCCACCTGAATGATGGTATAAAGGTGTGTCTTTTCAAAAGAGCCTAATAACTCTACTTCAAAAAGAAAATGTCATAAGGACATTTCAAAACTGTTAAGAATGTCAGCTGGCTCTAAAAAAGTCATTCCCAATGCAAATTTCCAACTTTATACACACCCTGGCTTAATAAATAGCATCTGAAAAGTTCACTAGAAGAGATTTTTGAGAACTTTCTTCTTTAAAACTTGACTCTGATGAATCAGATAGAAAAAGGTTTCAGAGAGCTCATTCCTAGGGCATATATGTTTTCTTATCTACGGTCACTGTGTAAGACTCTTAGTTTGTATCCTATATTTTGGTTTTAACCAGTCAGGCTACTCACTGACAAATGACTCTGTTAACTTGCAAGAAGTAACATCTATTAAATAACCTGAGCGCTTAGCACTTCTCACTGTGCCTTGCCATCGAAGCTCTGGACAACAGTAGATACTGTGGAAGATGAACACAGCTTCTCACAGGAATGGATGCATAGAATGTTTGCCACGATGCTCTACCTCTGAATTAAAGTGATGTTTACTGGCGGCCAATTTGCTCCCTTCCAGGTATTCTTGCCCACATCCTGGAATATAGTGTTTGTTAATAACACTCTCTCACCTCCCTATAATGACTCACACTCACTTACTTAATAAGCCGAAAGCAAAAACAATGACAGTAACACGATTAAAAGATTCTTTTTTAAATCTCTGCTTTCATAACATAAAAGTGAGGTGGTCGCAAGAGCAATAGACTACCACCGCAATTTTAGAAAACAATTGTGAAATTCTTTATAATGGTTAAGTTAAACAGATTTTAGTGGCATGCTGAGTATTATATAAAGGGCGCTTTGCATTGATGTATGCCTTAAATTTTCTTTATTATGCTGTGTTATAGCTCTTTAAGTTATACAAAACACACACTGGAGAATATTGCACAATACAACTGCATCTTTGCATGATCAAATCATGACGGGAGTGCTCAAAACCAGCCTTGTTTAGTGCATATGGATGGACATTTAACGGGGAGAGCTTCTCTGCCTCACAATGAAAATTCAGAGCATAGCCCCAAAGACTGAGCTCTACTTTGTGCTCACCTGCAAAATCTTCCGGTGAAATTTCCAAAGCAGAGGCAAGAGTAGCCGTGAGCTTCGGGGACGCAGGTGGCCCCATTTGCACACTGATGACTCTTGCAATTGTCTACATCTGCCTCACAGTTCACACCAGTGTATCCAGGATCACACCTGCAGTGGTAGGCCGCAACTCCATCAGAGCAGTTGCCATGGAGACAGGGGCCAGAAAAGCACTCATCAATGTTGATTTCACAGTGTGTCCCTGACCATCCCGAGAGACAGGCACACCGATAAGAACTGTAGCTGTCTTCACAGTTTCCTCCATGCAAACAGGGGCTGGAGTGGCAGGCATTTGATGGCAAACAGCCAGTAAGCACCACATTTGTAGAAACTTTGAGAAACTGCTCTTCTTGGGGCTTACTAGTGAAACCATGAAGATTTTCAAAGTAGGAGAGATATATACCTCCAATCTCTATTGTGCTCAGACAGCCCTGCAGGCCTTTCGGATTGTCAACAGCTTGGTCACCCACATAGATGTCTGTATTGTCCTTCAAAAAGTTCAGGCTTCCAGTAGCAACTGCACTTATCACAAAAGGCGTCTGGTTATCCACCTCCATTTGCCACCGGGAGGTCTGGGCCAGTGGGTCTATCATGGAAAAAGTCACTTGGTGCCATGTGCCATCATTCACCAATTGCGAACCCATCAGATGCAGTGTATAAAAGCTGTTGCCACTTCGCAATTGAAAGAGCAACCTGGCATCTTGAATGCTAATATTAAGAAACTCTGGTTCTTTTTCTGCATGCAATATCATCACGTTTGTATCATGCGTTCTGAAACCAAATGTGATATTGGTGAGTTCTCTGGTAATATTCCCATTGCTTCTGAACAGTATTTCTCTGCTTAATCCACTGGAAACAGCATTTGCAATACCTAAAGTGGAAAGGTGAAACTCATTGTCAACTTCATCCATTGCATCATGTCACTGGTGTTTGCATAGGTGGTTTGACACATTACACACTGTGCTAGTTGCTATCAAGCTGTGTCTTATACAGATGTTACTATTGCCCTTGTTTTGCAAGAGAATAACTTGAGGTTTGCAGAAGCTGAGTAACTTGGTCAGTAAAAAAAGATAATCACCAAACTAAAAGGTTAAACCTGCCTATTGTGCTCCCAGAATTCAACGCACAACTTTCTTTTCAGTTCAAATCTCCAGGAATGCCAATTATCGTTTTCCAGTGGCTTGTACCAGGGAAGCCTTGATTATCCATTTTAAACATAAACTAAATACATAGAAATCACAAGCTTAGTTTTGGTAACTTGCCAGTTAGTTAACAATCACCCCTGGCTTCTGATTGAGCTCCTCACCACGCAGTTAACAGAAACATTCACAAATGATGGATTGATTTATGCCGTAAAAAAACTTCCAATTAATGCCAAGGTACCAACTAGCAATCTATAACCAAGTAACTTCATGTGGTCAGAAAAATAGAAAATAACAGCATTATATGTTCACTTGTTGCTGTGAATATAGAACTTTGAACAATCTTACTGCATTTCTCTGTTAAAATTGCTATAATTTTATAATTATAACACATACCTCTTAAAATATCTAACTCCATGTCTGTTTGTGGTCTGTATACAACCTTGAGAAAAGAGAAGAAATAGAAGCACCACCCCCTACGTTCTACCAGACCTGTCAACCTAATTAATAGTGTCTCTGCCGACCCTCTTTGCAACATTGCAACCGACACACTGTCCTTATTTCTTTTGGAGGTCAGACTGTCAAGTCTAGTGTTGGGTTCCATTCATTTTCACTATTTTTAGCTATTTTCTTATGTGCACCCATTTTTTTCTTTGGCCCTGCATTAATTTCCTTCCATTTTTGTTATTTTTTACCCCAATGCTATACAAATATGCTGTGATTGCCGAAAATTTACGAAAAAGAGCCCAGTGAGACCCGGTAGTATTTCCCTGCCTTCTGTTCTGCTGTCTTATTCCTATTACCACAAAAACTTGATACTTTGTAAACTCGTTTTAATTTTCTCATCTCCCATTTTCTCTGAATTTGTCCCTATCACTTCACTGAAACTGCTCCTGTTGAGGTCACAATGACCTAGATCCAGTGGTCAATTTTCTGTTCTTATTTTTTTCTGTACTTTTCATCAGCAATCGACCTGAAAACCACCATCATTGGTTATACAGAAGGTTGCTTCCTAGTTTCCCTACTTCTGTGGTTTCTGAAGATGGCTCTCACAGATTCTTCTTAGTTCAAGACATAAATTTTAAATGCCACCTTTCAAGTCTATGGGCTCTAACCCTGTTTAAGTGCCTACTTCAAGTTCACAACAATCTCTCCCTTGTTCACATGCCACAGTCACAAAAACAAAAAGCTTGTCCCAAACAGGCTTTTAATACTCGCTGAGACCTCAACCTGGAATATTCTTTTCTCCAGAGTTCCCCATGCTCAGCACCTCCTCAGTGTTGCACATTGCTGAAATGTCACCTTTGCTTGACAGTCCAAGTTAAAATAGGCCTTCCTTGTTTCCCCTATTACTGACTTGTTTTGTAGCTCCTGTTGTCATTTGAAACTGGGCTTGTACTTGTTTCTTAATTCTGCTCTTGTGCGTGAGCTGGATGGGACCAGACATCTGTCATGCAGAAGCATTTGCTCAGTCCCTTGGCTGAGAATATTGCTTGGTCTAGAAGTGGATAGATGAGCCCTTCCCAGCCTTGAACAGGTTGTTTTCAGCCTTGAGCAGGCTGTATAGACCTTGAACACTTGCCACAATGGACCTTAACACCTAGGTGGAGTCATCTGCCTTGGTTATACTTGCAACTCCCCACAGGAACTTAGAAAAATAGACTGCCCGCTGAGCTTGCTTTGCAACTTAATCCAGCTGAAACAAAGGATGGGTTGGTGGGCTTCCCCTATATAAAAGCAGTGCTAAATATTAGACTTGGAGTCTTGATCAAAACTTTGTCTTGGCTTTGTTCTTCTCTAGCACCTCCCTCCCCAAACCTCCCCCAGCCCCCTCATCTGTATATGTATAAGATACAAGGTCTAAAGGTTAAAAGCAACAAGATTATAATTAATGGTCCAAGCAGTGTAGAAATTAAAGTTGTAAGCCATGAGAATGTAGAGAATCAGGATTCAAACCATCCCTGATTCTGTCCTTTTTCTCTCTTCCTTTTGGCTAGTCCTTCTATAACATTAGTCATAGAATCCTTTCCTGTTACTGAGTGATCGATGTAAAAGTAACGTTCTTCATGGAGGGCTGTACACAGTCCTCCCTGTTGAAGGAACAGAAGATCAAGTCCTCTCTGTTTTGAAGGACTACCTCAGACAAGGAGGTTAGAGATGCTTGCAGATGGGAAATAGAGGTTTCTATCCTTTCCATATCTGTATCTATTGCCGTTCTAAGGAGCTCATCATTTTATTCTTGCAAAACTAGGGCAGAAGTGCCAGTAGCTGCTCCTCTCACACTCTGAGAGTGCCTTGACATCCAAATTTTACAATTTTAAAGTAAAATTTTTTGGTGTACAGGGATATAATTCCCTCTTTTCTTGGGTGCCACCTGTAGCTGTCCAGCAGCCATAGATTAACTGGGTTTACCTGAAAGGAGGGCTGGAAATGAAAAAGAAATGGGGGTGGAAGAGGGTGGGTGAGAAGAACGAAGCCAAGACAAAGTTTTGATCAAGACTCCAAGTTTAATATTCAGCACTGCCTTTCTATGGGGAAGCCCACCAACCCATCCTTCATTCCAGCTGGATTATGTTGTAAAGCAAGCTCAGTGGGCAGTCTATTTTTCTAAGTTTCTGTGGGAAGTTGCAAGTATAATGAAGGCAGCCCATTCCACCTAAGTGTTAAGGTCTATTGTGGCAAGTGCTCAAGGTCTGTTTAGTCTGCTTGAGGCTGGAAAAAACCTGCTCAAGGCTAGGAAGGGCACAGGTAGTCTAGGAAATAACTTTACCTTTTGCTTTGGAAAGTGAAATAATATTAAAAAAAAAACCACATCAGGAGAAATAAGTGAATAATATGGGAGTTATAGCTTACATATAGTCTTTGACTAGATTTAAAGATCTCATTTCATTTCGCTGTTATTTGAATGTTTTTCTTACCATGTTTGGGGAAGAAATTCTGGAGGGAAGGGGCATAAACAAATATTTTATTATGTATTCTTAAACAAATGCTAAAATGACCAGTCTAATTTGCTCTTTAGTGTCTATCATGCTATGTATATTTATTTAGCAAGACAGTGAAACTACGTGCTGTGATCTGGGTAACACTCAATGTACTTCTACATATTGCCTTTCCTTCAATAAATATGCTTATATCTAGAGAGAGTTGTAAAATTTTAAGTCTTGTTTTAAATCTTGCTAATGACAGGGAGATCAAGTAAACTCAAGGTAAACTATGAGTTGTATGCTCAAGACTATGTTGCTTTACCAGGCTCTATCTTCCCAGAACACTTTCCTGTTGACATTGGGAGGTAGAGGACTTTAGAGCACATCCTTAGATGCATACTTTACTGAACAATGAGAAGAGATTCTAATTTAATTCAGACATAGAGAGCAGGCTATTTCAGACTGTGTCTCATTTGATCCAAGGGAGAAGACAACACATGAACTCTAATGTTTAGTTCAAACTCATGATTGTGATATTGAAACTGGAAAACAGCTCATAAGGATGGGAACAGTTATACACACAGTAAGCCTGTGCCTATTACACATCACAATACACATAAAAGCATACACAAAGAAACATGCGAAGTGGGTGTTATTCTCTCTGTTTAATATGTGAGGAAGCTTTAGATCATGGTGGCCATGGGCATAATCAATAAATCAAGAATCAACGGCAATGATCCAGATGTGTACACATTTACTCCATATTCTCAGTACTGAGAAAGCAAAGGCAGGTATCATTTGTCTTGTTCTTCACAAATTAACTTGAAATAAAGAGCTAGGTTTATTGTTCCATTTTCTCACTCAGAAACTCAGGCTAGTATGCATTCCAGAGGTCATTCTGGTCATGATCTTGGTCACATCAGGCCTATTAAACTTCTCTCATAGTTTTCTCTAAGTTGGCTATGCCTGAATTCTTTGTTCACTATTTTTTGTTGGGACAATTGAAATGTACCAACAAACCTGGATGGATGACAGCTTTGAATGTTACCTACATTCAAACCCTTGAGGGACCAGCTGGCATTCTGCAATGGGAGGACATGGGCTGAGTTGACACCACTGAACTTGCTCGCAGGCTCTCCCCGCTGTGTTTGTAGGGCAGGAGCAGGAGAAGTCATCCCACAGGGAGTGGCAGGCACCTCCATTATGACAAGGGTTGGACTGAGAAAAAAAGAAAATCAAAGGGATGAAAAGCAAGGACAATGAAATATGGCAGTGTTAAAGGTGAGATCATCTGTTACTTTAAAACGCCAATTCTCCTACATCTTTGCATTTCAGACATTTTGTACATTGTTAATAATATAGAATAAAGCTAACTACAACCATTCCCAATTGCTTACTAAAAGAGCAGAGGAACGAGCAATAGACAAGAGATGTGGGGGAGATAAAAAGGAAAGGAAGAACAGAATAAAAGAGGAAAAGAGAAAATATAAAACTGATTTATGACACGAGAGGGTTTATTGAAATATGATATTCTCCATAATTTACAAGTTACCAGACACTTTGCACACATCTGTTATCACTGTTTGTGATGATTGTTACTTCTGGTTACTTCTAGTTGCCTAAGATCCCACAAGAAGGTGAAATAGCACAAGCTGGTCCTCCATACTCTAAGTCTCGGTTCCCCCTGCCTCCCCATTATTAAGGACACTGAACCATTTCAGTTTTTCAGGTCACTCAGAGAGTTCTCAAGACATAAATATTTTTAAAGTATTCGTTTAGATCCTGCACTGCATTTATCTGAGGTCTATTATTAACATGGGTTTTCCTAGTTATGTACCTCCCCTTTCCTTCTTTATACTTCTGAGGATAAAACACAGGCCTCGAGTTTGCTAAACCTATACTCCTTTACTGAGCTACAACCCCAGCACATTACATAATTTGATAAACTTTAATTTTTCATCTGTAAATATATAAATAAGCTAACAATGCTTCTTTTAAATGTTGTCTTCCAGTATAACTCAATAAATTAATACATGTAAAATCATTTCAATTACAGTAAAAGTATTCCTACAAGAATATTACAGTGGTTCATTCACATATATTTAGAACTGAGTCTCATATATAGTAATTATTGTGGCTCATACCAGTGATGTTCCTTCTTTCAAATGCTCATAAAGAGATAATCATCTCACATGTTGAAAGGTATTTAGAACACAAGAAAAGTATTTGAAGCAAAGCATTGGCTTTGAGAAATCATGTCAAAGGATTTCAAATCCAACTACTAAAGGAAACTGAAATTTTGTTGTTGACTTAATAGAAGTAGTTGGGCATTGACATTAAATTTAATGGGGTCTTTGGAAAGAAATTCATTTGGCTAAAGCCATAGAACATTAAGAATGTATAGATTAAAATGCTGTTATTCTTAGGGAAATTGATTGTTTTGAGAACAAGGAAAGCATATGACTGGAGTTATGTTGGCTGTTATGTATTTATGATGTCAATATAAAGTAACAAAACTTTTTATGGTTCATGAGAATCTACCAGACTTTCTTAAGATACATAGATGAAAAATATTCCATACCACCAAAATGCTGGTATCAGCATTTTGTTCACATATAGAAGGTTCCAGTCAGGTGTGGTAGCATACACCTGTAATCCCTTCCCACACTTGAGAAGTTCAGGAAGGAAGACAGCGAATTCAAATCCATTCTGGACTACATAGTTAGTTGCCTATCTCAAAAACAAACAAAAATAAAAATAGAAAAAAAAAAAAACCAACCACCACCACCAATAACAACCCAAGAAAAAAGCAGTGATTATAATAAATCATTTAATAAATACAACCTGAGCATGCACTATGTGTATAGTTGACATAAATGATCCTACCTTACAGATGTTGTCTCCAGGACAGCCTTGAGTCACATTGACAAGAATTAGATCATGGTATGCATTGTTTGTTGAATTGGGAAAGAATTCTAGATTCTGGTTGTTTAATTTTACATCTTGAATACAGCCTTTGAAGAAGCCACCATAAACTTCAGTCTTCTCTCTGTCAGGCAGGCCACCAATGAAGATGACATCTCCTCTTTGAATTGTCCATGAGGGAACAGAAATGAATCCTAGGTTTTGTGAAGACTGATACAGTTCAATTTCATTTGGTTTGATTCTCAAAGATATTAAGTGGGCATTTCCATCACTAAGAAAAAATTTTACCACTAACTTAGGAGAGCCTGGAGTCTGCAGTGCTAGGTTTCCGTGCTCTAGCCAGACATAGACATACTGATAAGTACTGTTTTCCAAAGCCAGAAGTAAGCCCAGGGGTTGACGTGTTCGGACAAACATGGAAAGACTGAAGTTCTGTCCATAATTATCATTAACATTAAAGGCAGCATATCCGGTGGAGTCATCCTGGCCAAATCTTCCCGCTACATATTCTGCAGTGTCCAAAGAGGAAAGGAGAAAGAAAAAAATCTTTATATTCAGATGTAAAAAGAAATGGGAGATGGAACTTTCACGGATATATATATATATATATATATATATATATATATATATATATATATATATATATATATATATATATAACCAGACACTTTCTTAAGTCCCAGACAGTCTTATTCAGTAGAATAGTAAGGTTTACTGATTTTACTCAGCTCCTGAGATTATCATATAAATCACTATATTTTTGTGGTGCCTGTAAGTTACAAAAGAGAAAAAAAAAAGCTTCTGAAATGATCAACTAAATATCCCTGTCTCCTCTCTAAAATCCAAACAATGAAATCTTAGATGCTTCTGAGTTTCATCCTGGTTAAAGAAGGGTGTGGCCAAAAGCACTCCGTGTACCCTTGGGACACACTGCCCAGTTCATCTCTGGTGTGTGAAGGTCTGTTGAAACAGACACGTCATGGAGTTGAACCGCTTTGTAGGAAGACAGAGATCAATTGCCAGACTATCCAGCTCAATTTGGGGAAGTCACTCCATGTAGTAGGAATCTCTTGGGGAAAGAGATTCTAGGAGGGTGTAGTGTTCAATTTGTTAACCGACTGAGGTCAAGTACAGGAAGGGCGAGTGCTGCCTATTGTATCTGCAATGCAGAAATTATTGCTGAGCTGGACAACACTGTCATAAAGATATTGCTGCTTTGGGTTTTCACATCTCAGTTGTAATTGTGGGAGGTGTGGGGAGGGGAGATCATACCCTATCATGGTTAGATACCATCACCAATTGAAGTTTGTGCGGAGGTAAGACATATTTTACTGTAGCCGAACCACAGCGAGTCTCGCTTAGACAACCATCTGTGTTTGAAGACCTTCTGCACAAAAGGCTACATTTTCAGAACTCTGACTTGATTCCTAGAGGAACATTGCATTGTGAATCTGCATTTGGACACCACCTGCTCCAGGCAACTACAGGTAGCTTTCAAAGGTACTGTCAGATAAAATAGCCTCTTTGAACAGGTTAACATCTCTGCACATGCTGCGGCACTTTTGTATAGGATAAAATGCTTAATAAGAAAATTGGGCTCTTGAAGCCCTTGAGTTTTGAGGATAGGCACAAAAAAATCCCTCAAGCTCAGGGGGCCGGGTCCCTGCTGGTCATCCTAGGATGCCTGCAGCATCACTTTGTGGATCAGAATAAAAGACAGGATGCAGGGATGGGTTTCTTTTTTTCCTTAGAAACTTGACTCTCCAGTAATCCTATTCTTCAGAAATCACAAGCAGGTAGTCAGAGTGTGTGATGTGCTACTTGATTTTAGAAACACTGTAAGGCACATAGGAAGGACCCGACGATACACATGGAAGATTTGATGCTAATATAGATAGTGGATATGTTTTAAAGATGTGTGGATAAAAAAATTTAATTTGACAGATTTTAATGACTGATGGGCTGTAAGATGACGCTTAGTGAGAGGTGAATAGGAGGCATTGATATTAAATGTGACTCATCAGCTTACGAGAGGAGAGGACTCTCTAGCCTCACAAATGACAATGGCTGACAAAAGACAATGTGTAAACTGTATGTTCAAAAGCAAATGTAGTGTTAATGTGATAAATGAGAGCATATTATATAGGAAGCAGAAAGCTGTGGCTCCATGTCTGTGTCTCATTTAGATATCACCTTTTAGAAAGAGGCAAATGTATGGCCAAGGGAGTAAGCAGCTAATGAAGACCTTCAGGGACATGTCATATAGAGACACTAGAGGAAAGTAATGTGTGTAGGACGCTGGGAGTGGTTGCTGGGTAAGGGATATTTTTCTTCAAATATTTAGGAATTCTCAAAAGGGGATGTTAAGCCCTAAGTGAGAACATCCCCAGTGCTAACTATGTGGGAAAATGGAAGTTTGGGTAAACCATCATCTAGAAATAACTGATTTTTGGGGCCAGATGGCATAATGAATTCTCTATTCTTGAAATGGGTTAAAAGGAGAGGGTAACATAAAAAAAATTCCAGCTACTGAATGAGGCTTTGTCAAACCTAACAAACACTGATTCTAATACCATTCTAAAGGACTAGGTGGACAAAGGAAGACAAACATATGTAAGTTGCTTTTTAAAATTAGATACTCTCCAAACAAAGAAAGAAGTATGTTCCATATTCCTTTAGAACCTGTGGGTCATAACCCTTTTGGGGTGAATAACCCTTTCACATGGGTCTCCTAAGACCATTGGAAAGCACAGACAATTACATTATGATTCATAAAAGTAGCAAAAATTATAGTTGTGAAGTAGCAACAAAATAATTTTATGATGTAACGTCACCACAACGTGAGGAGCTATATTAAAGGGTCACTAGGAAGGCTGAGGACCACTGCTTTAGAATAATATCCCAGAAGTCCCTGTTCTGACATATAATGCAAGACCCATAATGTTATCACTGTGGGCAGTTCAGGGTGCTATGGAAACCTTAAGGGAACATAAATGGCTTTTGAGAAGATCAGCTTTAAGATATTGGAAATGTCTATACTTTTTATGTCATTTATACAACCTCACCCTCTATTCAACCTGTCTTCTTCTTTCATCATGTTTACCGATGGCAAATGTTGTTCCAAAATCATGGTTTGAGAACGGGAGAGGTGGCTCAGTGGTTAAAAGTATGAGCTGCCCTTGTAGAGGCCCAAGGTTTGATTCCAGTACCCATATTAGGTAGTTCAAAACTGGTCTTTATCTCCTGTTGCAGGGGATCTGCCCTCATGCAGTGCAGAAATATACTCAGACCCACATACATACATATGTATAAAGTAAAATACAAAATACATCTTTAAAAAATTATTATTTCGATGGCTTGCCCTCTTGATTTTTAGTGTGCCCCATTTAAATATATATATATTTAAATGTATATAGAGCGCCTCATTTGTGGTCTTAAATGTGTATGTGTTTAAGATATAAAACACACAAAAAAACCCATTTCCTTATTGATCTCAGCAATACAGAATATTTGAACTTTATAATTCCAGAGTCATATGAAAAATATAACTTTGCTTTAAAAGTTCCCTCCTAAATTTTCAGAAATGAAGGGTTTTACAAAATTCCTGCTCTATAATCATTTGATGCCAAATGTTGGTTTAAACAGTTTCAAACTGTGAAAAGAGAGGATTTAATCACACTTTGTGTAAGTTTACGGGATATAATCACACTCGGTGTGAGTGTAGGGGGTGTAATCACACTATTTGGGGGGAATATGGAAAGTGTAACCAAATCAGGAATTTTGTTTTAAAATTCATTATTTTCTAAGTTGGAAAAAAAAAAATCTAAAGAAAACCAGAACCTGCTTGGCATCTCTCGAATCTGTTTCCTAGGACAGTCAGCATTCCCAGGTCAGCGCTAACCTCAAGGGTCACCGCATCTGGAAGCCAGTCAAAATGAGTCCGCATCTGTTTGTTATTTTGTATATGTAGTAAAAATATTGCTTTGGGTCAATTAGATTTCTCTTCAAAACGTGAACCATTGCCTCGGCATAATTTCACCTTTAAAAATAATCACAAAACAACTTGCCACGCCATTTAAAATATTGCATGGAGCAGCAGATGCCATGCCTCATTGTCAAACAGGTCCATGATTGTAATGAATATTGTGGTTAGGAGAAAATCTGCGAATAGTTTCTAATAATTCTTAGCCATTGAACATGGAGTAGGGTACAGGCTACGGCTGGTTTTAATTTTCCTTCATACAAAACAGAGTGGACTATTTACCATATGTTGTCCTCCTTGGACTCATTCTAAAATGCTGGAGTAAATTGCAGCCGGACTTCAAAGCAGTCAGTTAGAGTTCCCTCTCAGCCCCCTCAATACACGATAATAATAATAAAGGTGAACAGGTATGTATTGATCGCTATCAGTGGCAGCTTTAGAGTGATGCCAGAAGTAAAGGATTTGAAATCCACTTCAAACTGATTCGCTAGAGGAATCATATCGGTCTGTGCGTGACAACTACCAAGTTTTCCTGATAATACATTTCATGTTTTCTTTCTTTTCCCTACTGAAGACATCTATCCTCTTTATAAAACAAGACCTTTGAAAAGACAGTTTTCACTAGAACTGATGGCTTGTTAACCTGTTAATCTTAAGCATGATTCGTAAGGAAGTCCAAGCTACACGGAGAGATGAGGAAAGTGTATATTCACTTAGACTCTAAAAAGCACAAGATGTGGTATTAGTATGTGGCAGTAACTAGTTTTCTGCCCAAAACTTCCCTTTCTCTAAAATATGACATCTTGTACAAATCTGTACATTTCTGATATGCAACAAATAGCAAAATGCTATGAGAATTTTACTAACGAGATGGAACACCACATTGATTGGGGTTATATTATTATTATTATTATTATTATTATTAATTTTACTTTTCATCCCAAATAAAACTTAGCTAGCCTATGAAACCCACTCATAATTAATACATATCACAGCTGTGTCCTTTTATCTCATTAGTGAACAAACATCAGCACAGGTCCTGAGGGGTCCTTATGTTTCCTAACAGGGGGTGGCAGCCTGGATGACTTGAGATGGCTCTGCTCAGAGGCACAGCACTCCTGGGCACCTCACTCCTCTCACCTTTCAGGCAGTTGGAGCCTGTATAGGGCCTGTCACATTCACACTGATAACCCTGCCACAAGTTGATGCAGCGTCCTCTGTTTTGACAGGGTTGACTTTCACACCAGTCCTTTCTCAGGCAGCCTGCTTTGACGTTTGATGACAACCCAGACAAAATGTTCTCCGGAGTAATGTGATTCAAATCAAATCTAATATCTTGGAGACAGCCTACAAAGGAAGGTGTGGAAGGCACATTATAGATATTAAATACAGACACACTGTCGTTGGTTGTCTCCATTGGTAAGCCACCCAAAAAAGAGTTCTGCAAAGCACATATTGATTGACAATTCTCAACTGGAACAGAAGACTTGGTGGTGCATTTCTCCTTGCAAGAGCTGCCAATCAAGGCAAGGGTTATAGTTTCTGCGAATGTTACCTCCACCAAATGCCATTCTCCATCACTGGTGTTGTGGGAAACAGACAGGAGCACCTTTGGCTGATTCCAGACTTCGATCGATAAGTGAACACAGCCATTCAGCAACTCCAGCTTTATAGACAAATCCTTGTTGCCTCGGACAAGGAGAAGTGCATTTGGCTGAACAGTCTGAAACCTCAAGGATATGTTACACTCTGACTCTGCAGTTGTATGGGAGCCACTTGTGACCCACAGGAAGCCATTGCTCTCAAATGAAAGTGTGGTGACAGTTTCACACAGTGGCCCCACATAGCCAGAAGGACACTGGCAGGTGAATCCATGCTGGCCATTTTGGAAGTGAGGGATACATTTTCCTTTGTTCAGACACTGGTGATGATTGCAACCCAGGAGAATTTCAGAGCAGTCTTGTCCTCCATAAAATGTCCTAGAAGTATCATCAAAGGGGCAGTGACAGGTATAATTCCCAGGCAGGTTCTCACAAGTACCACCATTTAGGCAAGGGTTTGGTAAACATTCATTGAGGTCATCTTCACAGTGGATTCCTGTCAAATAATAAACATTAGGTTAAATGTCTACACAGTCACATGGACATATATGATCCAATTATTGCTAAAAGTTTCATATAAATTTTATATATAATAAAGAAGTTCAGATCAAGTTCAGGCTTAGAACTGTGATGGAGTAAAATATAGTTCTGGAAGAAAACTAACATCAGTTGTGGCACTCTACATATGCCCTGAAAAGAGCAGTTGCAACAGACTTAGAATTCTTGTAGAAATAGGCCATTTGTCAATGAGATCATCTCAAGTTACCATTGTCAAGTATACATATGGCATTGATATGAAAACAACAAAAATGGGGTAAACTCTGGTTTTGGCAGTGATCCTAGATTTTAAAATGATTGATTTGTGGATGCTTTTCTTAGTTCCTTATTTACCCTCTTATTTTACTCTCTTCTACTTGGAAAGAATGATTCGCTTTCTCTCTTGTTTACACCACCCTACAACCCCTAGAACCAAAGATTGCCTGATAGATATATAAACCTTGATATCTCTCACCACAGAAAGCTCCTAAACTGGAAGAGCTCATCTTCTTCCTGGACTCTTATATAAAACAAGACATCTATTCTACAAGTTCCCATTGATAATTTTTATTTCACTTTGATCAAATATGGTTCTTAATTTTGAGAAACATACTACACTGTCCATAAAAGAGTGATTAGCGCTATTTTGATCAAGTGGATAAGAACACGACACTGTGCTTGTTAGTTTTTGTCAACTTGGCACAAACGAGGGTCACCTAGGAAGAAGTTATTTCGGTTGAGGAATGGCCTCCATCAGAACAGCCTGTAGGCAAGTCTATGTGGGGCATTTTCTTGATTAACAACTGACATGGGAGGGCCCAGCCCATTGTGGGCAGTGCCAGTCCTAGTAGTAGTAGGCAGTCCAGGGTGGTATAAAGAAGCAGGTTGAGCAAACCGTGAAGAGCAAGCCAACAGGCAGCTGTCTGCCCTGGTCTCTGTTTTAGTTCCTGCCTTGAGCTCCTGCCCTGAGCTCCTGCCCTGAATTCCCTCAATAATGGACAATAATCTATGAGTTAAAATAAACTTTTTCCTCCCCCCAGTTTGCTTTTGGTAAGTATTTTTTCTCAGTTGCACACATCAAACTAGGATAGACAGTTGTTAGGCGTGACTATGAATGCAAATGAGCAAATACAAGTTGACTTATGTAGAACACTTTATAATTTTTCCCAGCACCTTCATCCATATTACATTTCTGTTTACAGTAATCTGCAGTTTGCAAGGCACACATTCTTAGCTCCTTTTGCAGAAAAAAATTGATGTTTAGAAATTTCAAAGTCTAAGTTCTAAAATATTTTTGTAATCTGACTCTGAATCATGTTTTACATCCAATGTGAAACTATTGTACCTAATAATTATGTGCTGCTAGTAATTCTGGTTACAAATATGTGAACACTATCTTCCCATTTAGGCCTATACCTAAAATTTTAATTTTATTTTTTATTTTATACATATAATATTAATATTATAAAAACAAAGCCAGAAAACATCTTTTTTTTGGGGGGGGGCAATGATCCTAGATACAAATACGGACTCTTTCGTCAAGGACTGCTCTCTCTGTTAATTTGCATGCCTTCTTTGTATGACAGCTGTGTCATACAAAGGTTGTCACTTTGGTACTGTTGCCTGTGTGATCTTCAGTAGGTTTTGTTTTCAGAGTCTATACTTTTCTCATCAACAAAAATGGGGATAAAAATGGAATTTACAGACAAAGCTTTCCCACAGTCTGATGTAAGTCATGAAAGTGATTGTGGATCTACCTATTGTGTGATTTCTCAATAGATGTGGGCCATTTACTGAAAAGTAATAACCAAAAGAATTACCCATACTGACAAAATTCAAATAGTCCTTGGTCACTGAAAGATAATTTTTCAAAATCTGCTTATTTATGCTTGCTGCCATACAAAAAGAAAAGTCTTGAAATAATAATAAAAAGTAAATGTGAGATTTACACAGTGTATTACTCTAGAGTCTCATTAGACTGTAAATTCCATGAGGGAAAGAAATATGTTTTCTTCACCAATCAGTGTCTAAACTGATTGTGTCCAAATCAGTGTTTAATACGTGACTCATATTTTAAAATTCCAAGAACCCCTAACACCAAGGAATCATTTTATAATTAATCATTTGAATGGATCAATTAAAGATCTTCCTAAAGTAACAAATATTTATAAAGCATTAAATCTTATCTAAAAATTAAATGGTACTTTCTGGGTATGTTTATTAATTTATAGTAACAAAGTGTTCCCGTATACTTTCTGGGTGTGCTTATTAATTTAGGAAATGATAATTTTTCTCTATCCAGCACCACTTATGTATCAGACATTAGGCATTTGTTTAGAAGGTTTTCATCCTAATTATACTTTATGCTGCTTGAACCAATTTTACAGACGCTCTGGTAATTCAAAAATATTGTAAGTTCTATGAGAATGGTGACATACTATAAATTTACTTAAAGTCTCCCTCAGTGCCTGCACAGTGTTGGGGGCTGGGGGGTGCACATGTTCTAAATGTTCTATTAATACAAAGAGCAGAAGGGGATGGAATTGATCTGCTTTGTGGATGTAGAGAATGAATATAAGATTCTAAGTGAAGGTTAACTCTAAAGAAGTATTCTAAAGAAATTTTAAGTACAACAAAAGTCTGAACTTTTGTATTTGAAGAAATTTTCCTTAAATTTGATCTTTACATATTTGAGCAACAAACTAGCAAAGTATTTCACCAAGACAAATTTCTGTTGCATGCACATGGTAGTATATATTTCTAATCCCAGCATTTAGGAGATTGACACCATCTTGGGCTATACAGTGAGGATCAGAATAGCCTCAGCTACACACACACACACACACACACACAAAATCCTGTCACAGATTTCAGATGCAAACAAGAAATTTGTTTATAAACATAGCACTGTAAACTGCTTTCAAGAACATCTCTGAAATTCAGCCAACCCTCTCAAAGCCTGAGGCCTACTATTGTGATGGCCTACATCTCTCAGAGTTTAGTTTGGTGTCCACAGCAAAAACATCTTAACAATTAATTTACAATTCTTTAAAATTTGCAAAGTACTCATCTGTGTCTCACTCTCCCAGACTATGTGGGAAGTAGATGGATACAGAAGTCAAAGACCTGGCTTTGGTGCGAGTACAGTAAAACGTGAGGCATAAATGTGTACAGTGTTATGACATTTCTGAGAATGCATGGCACACAGTGGGCTTCCAGTGGTTGCAGATAATCTGTGAAGTGCAAACTCAGGCACTACCAGATCATAATTTAGAACATTTCCAGTGAAAGCTTTGATTCAGAGACAGTGAACAATCTTGAGATACTAAAACTAATCATTAAAATCAAATAAACACATACAGATGTCATACTGACCACGTGCAAAGTCCTGGGGATAGCATGAAATGACAATCAGGTCTTTTGAGTTTAGTGGAGGTAGGACCATCATGTCAAAAGAAAGTTTCAGTGTGAGTCATTTGCATGCCAAAGGGGCAGCACTGGACAAATCCCAGTGACTTTCCCAGGCAAAAGCAACTGCAGCCCTAGCAACCTCATGTCAGGATGTTCCAGAAAGTTTCAGGGAAACTAAGTGTAAATGACTCTACATTTCAGGTATAAATCACAGTTAAACAAACAAACAACAACAACAAAACACCATTGTGTGCACAAATTAGCAAAGAAACAAACACCCTGGATATGGAAAACCTGAAGACTTTCTGAAGAAATGATGTGGCTAGCTGCCCGGGAAAAGACATAGAGGAAGATCAAGTTAGAAAGGTCAGGCCAATGCAGTCAGATAAGGGGGTTGGAGCTTACAAAGCTTTTATTTTTTATTTATTCACTTATTTACGTTTTGGGAGTGGGAACTGACAGGGTAAACGTGGATCAGCTCGGTCCCTTCCAAAGATCAGTCCCGCAGGGTTGTATAAAGGAGTGAAGAGAAAGAAACTAGAGACTGGAAGACATGCCAGGAGGCATTAAAACCCATAAGCAAGTCTATGGGAGCCTGAAATAGGGTGTTTATTTCCTTCAGTTTGAGTGTCCTTTATTTGAAGTTGTTTGGCATAGAAATACTGATAACAGAGCTTTCATTACAGTTGTTACTCTGTATTTTATTATCCCATAGAATACACATAGAATACACATACCATACACAGATATGATCTTTCATAAGATACCAATAATTTGGCAAAATATTTCCCGTATGTATGTATGTATGTATGTATGTATGTATGTATGTATGTATGTATTCCTATAACTCCTGTTCCAGTTTCTGACTTCCAAAAAGACCAGGCACATATTGGTGAACAAACATATTCAAGGCAAAACAATCATACAATAAAATTAAAATAAAAAATAGAAAAATTTATAAAAACAACAACAAAAAGAAACTTTCTTCAGTGGTTATCTCACTGGGCAAAAGGAAAGGTCTGCTGTCTATCAAAATAAAAGGATTAGGGGATGCTCAGAGATTACACCTGCCAGTCAGTCTTTCCAGGGTATTTTAGCAGCTGGGAGTTGATTGCTTGGATCCAGGTGTCGAGTTAAGACGCAGATTGCTAAGTTTAGTATTGTTTTGAATCAATTCAATTAACTAAAACTCTTCCTATTTAGTTTTCTAAAATTCTTCTGATATGGCCGTATGATTCTATGATAGTGCCACATTTAAAAATAGTCACAATCGGAAAATGTTCACTACCTGGCATACTGTAAATATTAATGAGAAGACGTAACATCTGTGGGTAGAAAGGGATCCAGGAGTGGTGGTGCACACCTGTCACGCAAGCACTTGGAAAGCTGAATTAGGAGGTTCCTGAATTTGAGGACCCTGTGGTCCTCATCATGAAACCCAATATAACTGTTGTAAAATGGCTTTTGCTATATTTTTCACTGTAAGTCATATTTCTAATGAAATACCTTGTAGAAGAATTGTTTCTATAAAAACAAAAACAAGTTACATTTTTTATCTATTTTAATTACTTAGGCTTTTCAAAAACTATAAATTCAAGAAGGAATTAAATGTAAAGCCAGGGTTTGAAGTATGAATAGTTCCACTTTCCTACTTTTTCATAACAACAGTATCTGTTATAGCATTAAATATTAGCGGAAACAAATACCTTAAAACTGTACCAACAACACTAATTATCTAAGTAATAAGAAGAAAGCAAGTTACCTATGAGCATCGCCATTAAAATGTGAAAACCTTGTCCAAACATATTTCTATAAAAAGTAAAAACAGTTAGCCATCCAAAGTCTAGTAGGTCGACAGAAACCGTTTCTGATGTCTTTGTGCTTTTTCCAAAAGGGTGGGCTTGTTCTTGTCGAGGAATAAGTGAGGGTTCAGTTTTGACTCCCTCCACCTCCAGCTGGATCAGTGGGGCTTAATGTAAGACTCGGCTGTGCCACTTACCAGGCAGCTTTGTTATATTCTTAGATCGGACTCTGCAGGACACACCGTGCCTCCCTTCTGTAAGTCTCACTGATGAGTGTTATGATGATCTCAACATTAAATGAGGTTGTTATGGAAACTGAGGAAGCTCCGAATAAACCACGGTTCAGAGAAACTTTGTGAAAAATCATTACCTGATTTTATTTTTCTTCATGATGATGATAGTGCTGTGTTGGTCTCTCATTTTGTTTTGTTTCTTTGGGAGACTGAGGTCTTGCTATGTAGTCCTGGCTGGCTTCCAACTCTTGAATATTCCTACCTCAACCTCTCTAGTGCCTTCAAACTCTGTTGTTGTTTTTCTTTTTTTGGTTTAGTTCAATTGATACCACTGAAATAAATCAACCTCCCCCAAACAACAGAGTGTATTGAGTTGACAACACTACTCTAATCCCAGCACATCAGAGGCAGAGGGGAAGGTGTATCTCTGAGTTAAGGCCAGTCTGGTCTACTAAGCATCAAGTTTCAGAGAGCAAAGGCTACATAAAGAAACCCTGTCTCAAAAACCAAAAGTAAACAAATAAATGAATTCTGCTCAGCTCACATCAACTTCAAGACTTGATTCCAGGAGGGAATGAAAAGGAGAGACAGATGAGAGAAAGCAGTATGGCTTTCACTATTGTGATTGTAGGATGAGGAAGCTGCAGGGAACAGGTACCTTTTTTCTTGCAAATAGAGATATTGTGTGCTTATTATTGAACCAGCCAACCAGTGCCTGTATACACACAGGGAAAATTCAGGCTCACAAGCAATGTCCAAATATCCTGACAGTTGTGATATTTTCAGCTTATAATGAAGCTCTGACAGTGGCTTTGATATTATGCAATATATATATATATATATATATATATATATATATATATATATCTCACATTTATATATGTATATATAAATATATTATATAATGCATACATAAAGTATAATGATATATTTATATATATTTATATTATGCATAATATCAAATAATATATAGATGCATCTCATATGCAATTTCTACGAGCAAAACAATTCTTCTCTAGTCTTTTGTCTGAGACATTATTTTATGAGAAGTTTCCACCTGAGTCTTTTGGGGGAATAAGGAACTTTTGTTTCTATCTCTTCACCAAAAATGACTTCGTCCTGGGTGTCTTATTTAAAGAAGTTCAGGGAATGCACAGTTCGTGGAATAAAGGGAATATTCGCATCCCTGACTCCAGTTTTAATATGAAATGTGTTATCTAAATCCAAAGAGTTGAAAACCACACAATCCAGTAGGACTGCTCCTGGGATGCTGTATTTATGTTCACTAGGTGTAATCTTCTAGGGATTGAAGTAAACCAAGCATTGCTAGTTATCTAGAGAGCCAACAAGTTTCCTGGCCAAGAAATTGTGTGCAGATTCAGAAAGGATAGCCATTCAGCATGGGTGTGATGGCAGAGACTTAAGAGAGGGCAGGTGATGGGGTTCAGTAGCCTCTATTGATTCTTTCGGTCCTATGATTCTGTCATAATTTCTGTGTAAAGATTGATTTCTATTTGAAGAATATACTGAACATATTATGATCCTATAATGCCCCTATTTTGTGACAGCAGCCTGCTATAAAGCTTAAAGGGAGAAACAGCCTAAGGCATATGGTTCTAGGTCATGGGTCATGGAAAGTGTTTATATGTGCTTCCTGCTGCAAATGCTGAAGTGAACACAGAAACTATTGGCTCACAGGAGCTAGCACCAAGCCAGGTTGTTTCACACTCTGCCTGGCTCCTGGTTTGAGTCTTTTCTTCTCTATTGTGAGATGTTCTCAGGAGAAGAATCTGATGTGGTGGCATAAACTGATATTTACTGACTGGAGCAATGGGTCACTTGTTAATGGCACCTGCTGCTCTTAGAGGATCAGGATTCAGTTCTATACCAGGTGGCTTACAGTGCCTGTGACTCCAAGCCCTTTTCTGGACGCTTCGGATACTAGACATTCATGAAGTATACATATATTCTTTCAGGTACTCACATATACAAATGAAATAAACAATCAGCCAAAAAATAAAAGAATTAAAAACATAAACATTTAGGGATATTGAAAATAGGGCCAAAGGTGGATGAGATGTCACAGTTGATAAAAATACTTGCTACAAAAACCTGATGATCTGAGTTCAATCCCTAGGTCCTGCAGTAGAAAAACAGAACCGATTCCCAGAAGTTTTTCAGTGACCTCCATTCACATTAGCATTCGCATGCCCACAATAACACTGCTCCAACACACACATAAAGAAAAAAGGGAAGGAAGGAAGGAAGGAAGGAAGGAAGGAAGGAAGGAAGGAAGGAAGGAGGAAATGGAGGAAGGAGTGAAATAACAATTAAAAGAGGCAAAATCATTATATGAATAGCATAGGACATCAATAAGCAACTAACGTACATAATTGGCTACATTTTAAACTACAAATGCAAGGAAACATATATCTAAAATATTTTAATGTGAAATGATTAAAGTAAAACCTTTTTTCTAATAATTACAAAATTCGTTAAAGTCTCTTTTCTGTGGGCCACTAAAACCTTAATGGCTCCAGGAATGTGCTATTCCTATAGGTGATTTATTCTGTGTAAGGTTTTATTTTGGGTACACACAGAGATAGGGAGCACTTCTGTTTTTCCATCTATTTTTCTTTATTGCCATAGTATTTGAAAGTATGATACACACAGATACATTCTCTGACACTGATATTTGTTCAGAACTATACTGAACCTCAGATAAAGTATACTGAACCCAGAGAAAGATCTTATTCAGTCCATTGTGTGAAAGAAAAATTCTACTCTCTTCGGATAAAAAGCAAAATCGCAAAAAGCTTTGAGCAACACCACCTCCGAATTTCACTTGATGTTATCTTTCATAAGTTACCGTGCCCCTCAGCGGAGGCAGGTAAGTGATGTCTTAGTTACTTTATGGACTAACACAGAAAGTTCAACGTTGCCCGTGCTCACTCCTGTTGATGTTACTTTGAAAGGTAATTTCAGAGATACTCAGCCCAATTCAACTAGAGCCACCTTAATAGGCTTTGATCAGTAAGTCGTCATCAACAGCATTGCCATTGTTTAGGCCTTAACCCCTGACTTGTCAAAAGTGAATGATTAATATAAACCTAGTTCTGGTGGGTGACAGAAAGCTGCTTTGTGTGGGGTTATATGCACTGTAGTTTCTCAGAGTGTTTGCTTACTCTCTGCCAGAACAGGAACTGCCTTTAGATTCTTCAGTAGTGTTGTTTGTCATTTCTCAAAAATGTATTTGTGGTTTAGTTCTGCAAAACTAGAAAAATTGTGTCAAAGGCCAAGTGAATTACTGGCCCTACAGGGTCTGCTTGATGCTCACGGCCTTCTACAGTTTCCTTCTTTATCTCTTAGCATTACTTAGCACACTACCTACTATGTGGATGATCTGTATAAGCTTTTTCTTCACTAGAATAAAAATTAAAACACATTCACATTTTCCTGTCATTAATTTCAAACATTAAAAGAAATTTATCCACTAGTTTTTTTCAGGCTATAAATACATTGGAAAAATGCTAGTAACATCCCAATGTAAGGTTTATAAGTCTGGTATCCACAGATGTCTACTGTGAATATAAAGGGACATTACAGGTTAATAAATCACAAGAATATTCAAGTATCATTTTATGATATTGTCTTATTTGAGGAGATGATTTATACTGGTGAGTCTTTACATTTTAATATAAGAATTGCTTGAGATAGATTATATTTCAAGCAGATTATTAGAACACTTTTTTTGAAATCTAGATTTGTAAATATGAATTGAGCAACAATTCTTCATGTAAAAATAGATTCACTTATATATTATGTATATGATTGTCTCGCCTGCATATATGTATGTGCACTATGTGTATGCCTAATTCCTGAAGAAAGACTAGAGTCACAGATGGTTGTGAGCCACCACTGGGTGCTGAGACTTGAACTCAGGTCCTTTGTAAAAGCATCCTTGCAAACTTTCCAGCAGTAGACACTGAATTCTCACAGTGCTTCATCAGAGAGAAGTTCTAGAAAATCAACAAATTTTCAAAGATAAACATAATCTAAAAACTGCCAAAGAATCTGCAATTAAAGAAAAGAAAACATCTGGAAGAGACTTATTCTCTGTATGTAAATGTACTTATTCACGAAAACAGACTTTGGGCGGGCATCTAAACTGTTTGTCATTTCTTAAAAATGTATTAATGTTTTAGTTCTGTAAAACTAACCGGTGGCAGAGATATTCAAAAAACAAGCTAATGGATACAGGATTCTTGATAAAAATCTGGGACTGCTTTACTGAAGTATGTGTTTGAAATGATTTCATAGCCCAGGCCTCTAGCTTCCCATGATCAGATCCTGTACTGCTCACCAAATATTAAGAGTTAGAGTGTCCTTCTAACTTTTAATAAAATAAACAAAACCCATTAAACTGCCATAAGGGGTTTTCCTCCACATTTTATCTTTATTTTAACTATATCCTTATGATATTGACATGAAAATATTGGATATATTGATAATGTAGACTGACTTTCATTCTTATACTTCTCTATATATTAATTGACTATATTCTGTATTGGAATAGAAAGGCGGTTTTCAATGCTAAAATGTTCCAGCAATGGCTCTAAGTAAATATGTGATCTTTCCAGGAGCCTTCAGTTCCTATTAATTTTTTGTCAATATTAAAATGAGAGTGAATATTTCACCTCTATCTAGTTGTAGTATTGTGGGCACTGAATATACTAATTAATTTGTAAATAATTTTGAAAAATAGGAAGTTCTACAAAATAAAATGTTTTTCATAATGTTTCTGAACTTGACTATTTTAAAAGCTTAAAATTCCTCTAACTTGAGAAGTCACTCACTGAAAGAATCATTTGCAATATCTATTGGTTAGAAACAGATGTTAGGAATTCTAAGTTCTATTTCATTAAAATATGCAGAATATGTGAGCATGAATATGTGAATATTCATAAAGCCTTCATTTTAACCTCAACAATATCAAAATATGCAAAACACATGGACACATTGTTAGTGATAGCTTTAGCCATTAAGTCCGTTTTGTGGACAATATTGTATTATTTGTTTCTAACAATCTTAAGGTGAGGTAGACAATAAGATGAACAAACAGAGTTTATTTCTAAAATGTTTATAGGACTGGCTCATCTGTAAAATATCTGATGTACAAGCATGAAGACCTTAGTTTAGATACACTGATATCGTGTAAAATCTGGGTATACAACTATACAGCTGGAAGAACAGAGGCAGGTAGATCCCTGGAGGTCAATGCTCAGCAAGCCTAGAGTAATCAATAAGTTCAGGTTCAGTGAGAGACTCTGTATCAGAGAGATAAGGTGAAAAGTAATTTGAAGACAACATAGAAGGGTAACTTCTGTCTCTCAGATGCTCTCATCCTCATAAACAAATACATATTATATACACAGGACTTATAGAATACACACACACACCTTTCAAAAGCCAATTAGAAAGTGGCAGAGCCAGATGTGGTTGTGTTCCCAATTTCTCAACACTCACAGTTGCTATAGACACACATATATACATTGTTAACTAGAATAAAGAATGAAAAGTGTGAACAGCACTAACTAGCTGGTTTTTAAAGGCCACTTTAGAACATTGTCTATTTAATGGCTTCTGTACACATCCATTAAGAGATATTTTGAGGACACAAGAAAGATGACATCTGGCAAAATTCTACAAATGACATTAAAAGATAGTTTACTATGAAAATGTCTGAAGGTACTGTATTAAACATACAGAAACTCATTCCACCCTTAGGGACAGCACAGAGGCAGAGCCACATCCAATAGTCAGAAGCTAAGCTCAGAGTCTCACATCAGCCAGGATGAGAGGACAGGACAACTGCCAATGGCTGCTGGTTAGAGGTCGTTGTAGGAATATTTCTCCCCTCTGTCTTTATACTCCATCTTCCTATGTGCCTTTAGAAATGGTAACTTGTGGGAATAAAAAGAGAAAAGACAGAGTACTCTATGCAGTACAAGACAGTGCTAAAGAAGATACCAGACTAAAGGAAAAAAAAAATCCTGGTTAAATTTGGGATTTGCTAATATTAACTTGAAGTAGCTATCAAACAGCTAACATGTGAGCTCCCACTTCAGATTAGTGGTGTTCAAACAGATGTTTACCAGCTACCAGAAATCTATGAGGAACTCTATTTACCTTAAGAGAGCCATGTGGAGTCTGAGGATTGCCTATTCTATTCAACACACAGGGTTGGTGGTACATTTATTCTCCACTGGGTAGAAACTCTCCAGATCAATATCGGAATTTCAGGATGATTTGAGATCAAGCACCAGGAAATCTAAACATAATCTGGGTATATAATAACAGCATTTATTGGCTCATATAAGGAATAAGTCCAAGACAAGACATCTCTAGTGTTGTTTAACCTCAAATTCAACATCCAGAATAGCTATGGCAATTCACTGTCGTCTGTCACACTAACCAGAGCTTCAGTACCACTCAAACTGATTAAAGAAACCATTTTTTTCTGTTTTGTTTTGCTTCTTATAAGGTAGAAAGAGACAGCACATGGTAATTGGTTAAATATATGGGTTTGTGTGGACTTGCAAAGTTAGAGTGCTTCTGGAATAAAAATACACATATTTTCTTTATCCATCTCTAATGTTCCATAAAAGAAAGAAAATATAACTACAAAAAGCTAAAGGGGAAAAAAGCTAAAGTTGAATTTATAAAGGAACACACGGAAAATTCTAGAATCCATGTTTTATAGGAAAATAAAGTGAAAAAATAGAAAAAGAAAATGGCAAGATTACAAGAGGATGAGGCTAAAGACTTTGGGAGGAGAGAAGAAGACACTGGACACGAGGAGACTCTGCTGTAGCGCTGTACAAATCTACACTGGAGGTGTAAGCGCCATGTAACCTGACTAAAACCTATGACCTGGGAGAAAAGTGTATGTTGCTTATTTGGGGAGAATCCTCAGGCTAAATGTTATAGTGTTTTCTCCCTGGCTATAATGCAATTAATAGTTTAAAACTTATATCAGTGTTTAGGAACAAAGTTGAAAATTGCCCCAGAGTTTAATCTAGAGAACAGAAGGACCAGAGAACAGAAATTATAACTTAAAAGTTGAAATATTTCTGAGAGAAATGAGAATTGAATAGAATTAATAGTTAAAAGATAATGGGATTATTTCCTTCTTTCTGGATTAATCCATTATGACCAGTTCAATTTGCACATTTGTTTAAATCATTCCACAAAATTGAATAAAGCTCATAATTATGACAGTCATTGGTTTTTTTTTTTTTTTTTTTTTGCACAAAGTAATTGTAACATTTTATTGATACCCAGCTAGAAGACAAAACATTTTCATTTTTATGCTGACAAATACTGTATAAAAATCCAAGTTTGGTATAACTTGAAATTTTCTCATTCAAGCTGTTTGTGATAACATTCAAGAAATAGCCTATTTTATGATATCAGCTTTGACAACAGAATAAGAACATAACAAAGATTTGATAGCTTTCTAGTAGAATTATCTGTTCCCTATAACACGTCTTTAAAATTATCTGGTTCCTTGGCCTTTTTGAAGTATGACTTCAGCAATTTCAAATTTTTTTCACATCATCAGATTGACCATGTATTTCCCCTACTTCTTGAATCTTTTTTGACAAAAAAAAATCAACCTGAAAATATTTTCCATTCAAGAATTTCTTTTTTTCTTTTCTTTTTTATTATATTTTATTTACATTTCAGATGCCATCCCCTTTCCCCATTTCAGATGCCATCCCCTTTCCCCATTTCCCCTCCCTAGAGAAAACCCCTATCCCATGCCCCCTTTTCCTTTTTGCTTTTATACAATTTTTTTAAAATGTCAGTCAAAGGCTTTATAAGTTTGGTAATGCTCAATCAGAAGTGTAACCCAATGCCCAACTTAGATATATAAACTGTCTTTGACTGGTGGAGACACGTGAACATCTGCCTCCATGCCCCCACTCTTTCTCTCCCTTTCTATCTCTCATCACCTAGCGTCTCCTCTCCTTCATCTTCTCCTCTTCTTACTCCATCTTTTCCTCTGGGTGCTCCTTCCCCCTTAGCTCCTCCTACATATCACCCTTCCTGTTAAAATAACACTTTTCTCTCAAAATACAATTAGAGCATAATTATTCCTATTTGTACCAATGAGGTACAAGATAATCCTAATACCCAGTCCATCATTTTGTCGACTAACCAGAACCTCTGTTGTCTCTCCTAACTAAAACACTTAGTTTTGAACCTGGCTGTTTTTCTTGGCTTTAGAATGAATGTCAGCTGAAAACCATCCACTCAGATCTTTTCTCTCAAAGTAAATAGCCAGGATTGGCTATGAGACTATAGGTCTTCAACCCCATCAGAAATACAGAATGACTGAGTTAACTGAAATTATGGGAAGCACAAAGCATAGCTTCTAAAACTTAGCCAATTTATAGAGACCGCTGAACACCTGGACAGCCCCTATACTACTGAACACTGGAGCATCAAATCTTCAGCCTTCTGGCCCAGAATCATCTGACAGACCTTAGTGCTGCAGAGTTATTAAGGGCTGATTACTCTGACTAGGCAGATATAATCAGTCGACTATTCTGCAAGTGTGTCCTTTTCTGGACAGTAATTTGTCTGTAGATGGAAAGAGGCAATTCTTGTTTTGTGGCTGTATGACAGTCATTCTTAAAAAGTGTAAAACCAAGAGTTTTGAAACATCTGTCCCCAAGTGATGACTTCGTTAACAAAAAACATGCTGCCTGCCTACAGAGACCTGAGAACTTAGGAGAATCATGGTGAGGTTTTTAACTTGTAGGTAAAAAAAACACAAAGCAATATAATTTTACTTTTGTTTTTATGACTAAATCGTGGAATATCAACCATTAGTGGAGAGAAAAATCCACAAGCAGATAAAAAAGATGTAGAGTTAACAATAAAATCCAACAAGGCTAAGAGCGAAATAAATAAGCGAGGTTAAATTCACCAGTGATGGGCAGGGGCTTTAAACATGTTTTGTAAGCACTGAGTTAAAAATTAGTAGGAGGCAGCAATATGTTTAGCAAACATAAAATTCTAGGGTAGAAATAACCATTTCTAAGCTAAGTAGACTATGAAAAGTTTGAAACAAGAAGAAACTTTTATCTTAACAAAAACTTCAAGATAAAGATATGATTTTGATAGTTGACAATTGGATGGACCATAGCTTTAGGAAAATGAGTACAATCCTTCCTGAAAATAGTATATCCAATTTGAGGCTGAGAGGAAAGATATCTCTTGAATGAATCAGAAGAGATAAGGGTTTGTGACAAGTATTATTGCAACTTTGACAGGCTTTGTTCAACTGAAAAATAAATTTCCCTGAGTATTATTAATTACTAATCTGCTTTCTTGAGTGGATCCTAAATTCACACTGCTGTGAAACATAAAAACCACAGTTAAAAACTTCAAGAGGCCCTAAAGTAGCCAAGAAACCCCAAATCTCTGGGGAGAAATCCTTTAAGCCCAGGAAGCAAATGAGTCTAATAAAAAAAAAATCCAGGAAAAAGGAGATTACTCTAAAATGAATGAGTAAATAAGAAACAAATAATTGTGACTATGAACTTGGAGCAAGGCATGTAAAAATTTACAATTACAGTGGATTATTTAGTTTAGAAATTTGAAAATACAAATGGATCTTACAATAGAAGAGGTCAAAGATTTAAAGAAAATTAAAGGGATAGAACTTTCTAGAAACAGATAAATACTGGTGTAAGAATCCCACAGTGAATTAAATAATGAACTGGACACACATAACAGAGTTATTGGATGAGAGCATCTGCCTTGAGCTCCCTAGGCAGCAAGCAGAAACAGGGAGGCAACTGCAGCTCAGAATCACAGGAGACAAAGGACAAAGAACACTGCCATCTAACCATCTACAAGAGCAGCCAATAAAACATAAGATAAGGGAGGTTTTGAAAGATGAAATGGCTCTGAGTTTCCCAATATTGATGAATGTCTGAATTTTAGACTTAGAGAGCTTAATAGATCCCCAATAACATGAAAGGCATACTGGATATGATCTTTTCTAAGAAAAACTTAAACTTCTGTAAGGGAGAAAACAGTATCTTTTATGTAGATAGAAAATTTACTAATAATTATGCAATAGGAGATGAAAAGTCCAGAATATTAATATGTTGAAAGTTAGAAAATGTAGCAGAATATTTGAGTATATACAAATCTAATTAACAAAATGACCAGAGTGACATAACATACATGGATATTATTTATTAATTTGTATGTATATAAATTTAATATACATCTATGTGAACTTAATAAAATAAATTAAATAAGGCATATGTGTATTTACTTATAACACTGTAAATACAATAAATTTCTATAAACAAACATTTAAATGTAATTATTATAATTCTGAATATGAATAAAATATAGAAGGAGAAACTGAATGTCTGGTTCACTGTTTATGGGAAAGTAAGTCAGCTGGCCAGCATGGTAGTTCCTCGAAAAATTAAAAATAGAGGTGGATGAGGTAGCTCAGTGGGTAAAATCTCTTGCCTCCCAAGCCTGGTGACCTTACATCCATCCCTGAAACTCATGGTCATATGGAGAACCAAGTCCAAAAAATTTCTCTCTGACCTCCACATGCATGCTGAATCATGTGCCCATGCGTGTACACACACACACACACACACACACACACACACACACACACACACATAATAAACTAAAAAATGAATATCATATATAAAATTATGAGTGACATTTGGGCTTCTTCCCTGTTACTTGGTATCCAATTCTCAAACTTCCTGAGCTCTCCAAAGCTGTAATGTTTTGGAAGATAAAGGGTTGACTGGGAACTAGTATCCTTAGGATGGAGAAAGCTCAATAGAATGCTTAAGGTAGAACAGAGTTAGAGGATACCCAGCTTGTGTTCACTGTTGATGGCTTGTTTGCTTGTGAGGCAAAATGTCTATACCTTCTGGGGTCACAAAATTATTCATTTCTGATCACTGTTGTGTAAGAACAGAGGAAAAAGTCTGTTTGTTTGTTTGTTTTGCCCTAAAATCCAACAATTTCTCTTCTCTGTAGACAATGCGATGTGAAAAGGCATGGTTTAGGGCTGGGAAGTTGGGGATGTAACTCAGTGTTAGAGTGCTTACCTTCCAGTTTAGTGGGCCAGATGGAACAAGAGAGATGGCGGAGAGAGAGGTATTTTTTACATCAGGATTAATGACTGCACCATCTGTAATAGGGAAAATATGGGGGCAATCCAAACATCCACTGATGGATAAATGAATTATGTGTGTGTGTATTCAACCTAATATGAATCTTTTAAAAGGAAAAGTAGTACAATATAGATCAACCCTGATGCTATTATGCTAAGAGAAACGAAGCAGCCACACGATCAAATGATCAATGCTATATGACTTCACCTACATAAGGTCCATAAATGCTAACTTGGCAGAGCCAGAGTAGAATGGTGCTTTCCTGGAGATGAGAAAAGGGAGGAATGAGCAGACTCTCAGCTGTGCTAGATGAAGACCTTGGACAATTGGCCATACAATATGAGCAGACCAGACCTCACATTACAGAACGGTACAATTAATGGCTAAGAAGGTAAATTTTTATATGTATTTATCAGTGCAATTTAAAAAGACAAAAGACGAGGAAAAATATTTTAAAACACACCACAGGTAATGACTGAAAGGTGGATTATTCCTGTACTAAAAACATAATTTGCTACTAGATTTAACAATAGCAAACATCAGTACATATAACAAAGAAATGTAATCCTTTTAGTAGATGTTAAGAATCATTGACATGAAATTTGATTCCATTTCTAGAAAACAAAATTCTCTCAAAATTAATAGTGAGTTCAATACCCAGCCAGCCTTGCTGATAGAGGGCATTGCTTGCTGATGGTGGCCAGGAACCAAGCATGGGTTATTAATTTTAACATGCAATCCTCTTTAAGTGCTCCCTGAGATTTGATCATTTTGTAAGTGTGCAATAAAAATGCTGACTCGGAAAAAAAAGCTATCTGCACACTAAACATGATATTCAAAGGCTTTCTACCACATTACAAGCTGAGTCACTTTCCTAGGCCCTGAATATTATTAGCTCATTTTGCCCCTCTAACAAGGTAAGCACACTTGAAGATGAGGAAACGGAGTCTCCATACTCAAGTTCATATATCTGCTAAGTGGCAGAATTTTCCCTGGGTTCTCTGTGGTCTCCGCCTTGATCATCACGACACTCCAAGCTTTAAATTTTGTCCACATTATCAAACTAGATATTTTATCCTCAGATCTACAAAGTTCACCAAGATTATACTTCATAAAACATTGTGGAGAATGTAAAAAAAAGATTATAGTATGCTGCGTGATCAAAGCAGGAGGCCAAGCTCTGTGTACATCAGGATTTCAGTTTCAATATGTGCATGTGTTATGGGAACGGGGAAGAAGAATGCAGAGAGAAACTAACAAAGAGGGGGAAGGGCTGGAAGAAGGCTGCATTGTAATGCTAGCGGCTCAACGAAATATCACTGTTCTTCATGCTATCTGCAGTTTCTAAATTGTCAGCAATGAGCTTTACCATGTTTTATATAAAAATACAATAGATAGTATATGTGAAATGTAAACATAAGGCTTCTTAGCCTCTAAGATAGAAAAGAAGTCAATGCTGAGTGTGTATCTGAGAAATCTCATGAAAATGAGCAGTGGTTTTCTTGTCTTCCTGCTTTCCGCTTTGTTGTGGAGTAAAAAGGCAGACTACACTCTGCAAATAACACTGCAATTTCAAAGGTGTTTCGTTTAGGTGCCTGAGGGCTATGTTTTTGGATATATCTTTGTTTGTTTCATCATTATGAACATGTTCTTTTGCTTCTGGTTCTGCTGGGGTCGCCTATGCTCAAATTCTCTGACCCCACTTTACAGAGAAGGCTCCGAAGGATCTACCACCATCTAGCGGTGAATTTAGTTACCTGCATAGTTTTTTTTTCTGGTCTTTGTCCTTTCTTTCTCTTTCTTTCCTTCTTTCTCTGTCTCTGTCTCTGTCTCTGTCTCTGTCTCTCTCTCTCTCTCTCTGTCTCTCTCTCCCTCCTTTTCTTCTCTCTTTCTTTCTTTCCTTTTTAAAATTAGATATTTTATTTACATTTCAGATGTGATCCCCTTTCCCCATTTCCCCACCCACCCACACAGAAACTCCCTATCCCATCCGCCCTCCTCCTGCTTCTATGAGGATGTACCCTCACCCACCTACTTCTACCTCCCCAGCCTTGAATTCCCCAACACTGGGGCATCCAGCCTTTACTGGACCAAGGATCTCCTCTCCCACCTATGCCTGACCTGACAAGGCCATCCTCCCCTACATACACAGCTGGAGCCATGGGTCTCTCCCTATGTGCTCCCAGGCTAGTGGTTTAGAACCTGGAAGCTCTGGTTGGTTGGTATTGTTGCTCTCCTCATGGGGCCACCAACCCTTTCAGCTCCTTCAGTCTTCTCTCTTACTTCTCTATTGGGAACCCCATCATCAGTTCAATGGTTAGCTGTGAGCATCCACCTCTGTATATGTCAGGCTCTGGCAGCCCTCTAAGGAGACAGCTATATCAGGCTCCTGTCAGCTTGCACTTCCACATCAGCGTCTACCTTTGGTGACTGCGCATGGGATGGATACCCAGGTGGAATGGTCTCCCGATGGCCCCTCCTTCAGTTTCTGTCCCACGCTTTGTCTCCATATTTGCTCCCATGAGTATTTTGTTACCCCTTTTAAGAAGGACCGAGGCACTCACACTTTGGTCTTCCTTCTTCATGAGCTTCATGTGGTCTGTGAGTTGTCCTTGCTTGGTAATTGATCTACTGGAGAGCAATTGCTGTTTGCTTATTTATTATGTAACAGGAGTTTCACTGAACCATCTGTTTTATTTACTTTGTACTCATACATAGTAGACAAACTTTTATCAGCTCCCCAGTTTTCCCCATTTACTGGCACTAATAAACATGTTTCTAATTGGTAAAACATAACAAAGGTGAGCAGATGCCACCTTTGTGTTTGTGCCACACAGACCACAACTTCCAAGACTATGCTCTGATGACTTTTCACACATTGCTTTTTCTGGAAAATATTTACTACTGAAGGAAGGGAGATCATCAGTCCAGCCTTTCTTAATATATCCAAAACAGATCTTGGAGGTCAATGGAAGGAGGGAACTGGGTGAGAAGAGGGAGGATTGGATGTGAGAAGAGGGAAGATTGGATGTGAGAAGAGCCTGAGGAGAGAGAAGGGAAAGCAATGGTGGGGGAGGGGAGCAATCTCTAGGATATGCCAGAGACTGGGATGGGTAGATGCCAGAGAGGCTATATGGAGGCAACTCTAGCTGTGGAGACTTCTAGCAGTGGGGGATGTGGATCCAAAACTGCACACTGGCTCCTAGGTCAGTGTATACCATCACCTGAGACAGAAATGTATTGTTTTAGAATTGTGAAGACAAAATTTGAAAACACTGGCTATGTTTTAAAATACATTAATGAACAATTATGAGATAAAAGGATGATTTTACTAGATAATGTTACACGTGTTTTGTAGTTATTTCAAAGCTAGTTTTATACTATTTTAGATTTTTCTGTGTTCATTTTTAATAATTTGTGGAGCCTTAATTTCGTGAAATTATTTCAATAGGGTTAAACATTTTTCATACATATGAATGACTACTTTCTAAGAGCAAATGAATAAGCATTATTTAAGAACATATGTCACTGGCACTTGATGACTCTAGTATCCATACAATTCTAAGCAGGTTTGACAGAATTTCTAAGAAAACACAGGCATATAAAATAATAATTAATTTAATGATGATACCATCAAAAAGAAAACAAGATGCATAAGGCTTAAAATTAATTTCAAATGTACCAAGGAGTAAGGAGATGATGAGGATTTGAACTCAGTCTGTTACAGAAACATCTGTTTTGTTCATTTTAGAGATCTTGTCTCACTCTGGTGTCTCTCATCAAAGATCCTGCATAAATATAAGTAGATTTTAGAAGTCTATGTTATTTTGATACATAAAATATTTATTATTCATATGTATATATTTAAAAATATTTATTGCATGGCTATATATATTCATCATTAGTTATTTGAGATAAAAATCAGAATGAAGGCAAAGTTTTAAAAGTTAAATTTCTTTAAGGGTCAAGCATCAGGCTTATGCTTTAAATCACAGCACTTCAGAAAAAAAATAAAAGAAACAAAGAAGTCAGATCAATATCCAACTGTCAGGATAACTTGGGATAAATCAAAAGAAAGCCTAAGTGTAATCTGTTATATAATAACAGCCTTTATTACATATAAGGAATAAGTCCACAGAAAGACTTCTCTAGGGTTTTTGGGTATGCACCCAACAGCCTTGGGAGAAGATGAAGAAGCCTTGGGGTAAATCGAAGGAAGATTTTTCAATTAGAACAGGACAAGTGAGTCATACATGGGAGGGTGAAATGGACATGCTAATCCTACCAGTTGAGAATAAGATCTTGACCACAATTTTTGATCCAAATTTGAAGTCAACTTTAATTAAATACTGAGCAGGATGATGACTTTGGCTAGGAAGGGCCATTCTATAGTCTCCAGAATATGGTAACGAGTCACACTTTGCAGAGGTTTATAAAGGCAAGCCCATAAGGCGATGTATTTCCCATCAGGTCTAATGAAGAACAAGCAGAAGTCCTCATTTTATCTCTAAAATAGTCCGTTACTTTTATGCTGACTTGTTGAAGAACTCTTTTCTTATTCAGATTGTTGTAACTGAACACAATCTCTCATAATTCACTCAGGAATTCTTCCCTTGCTCCAGCTCCCTGTACAGATTCTCTTTTAAAACCTCTTCCCAGGCCCACACCTGATATCTAGTTTGGATTCTTATCACGTCTCTATACAATCCCCCAACCCAGTCACCTTCCTTCAGGTTCCTTTTTAAAAATCTCGCTTCTAACTTATACTAAGTAAGCATTCTCAAATGCAATATACATGCTTAAAGTGAGCAACTTTAGTTGGGTATCATGGCACACACATGAAATTCCAGCAACTGGGAGGCTGAAGCAGGGCATTGAAAGTTCCAGGTCACCTTGCATTACATAATTAATCCATGACTAAAAAAGATTGAATAAAATAAAAACTTAAAACATTCAACTTTACCTTAAAAATAAAAAACTCATATATGAACAGTGAATGAGACATGTAGGCTGAATATGGACTTCTAAAAACAGCAATATACTCGGGGTCAGGGAGTTGCTGCAATGTGTCAAGCAAGACACCAGTATTGCAGAGAGAGAGAGAGAGAGAGAGAGAGAGAGAGAGAGAGAGAGAGAGACTACATACGCACTGAAATAGTAAGTTTAGGGTACACTCCAGGTAGGAGGAGTCATACATGTACAAGTGAATGTGTGTGTATCTGTATATGCTCCATGAATATGGCGTGCAGGGATGTGTGTCCATGCATTGTTCATAAATGGACCAGAAAAGGACTGTCTTCCCCTGTTGATCTTGGCTTCTTTACATTAAGATTAGGTTTCTCATTGAATCAGAAATTTGCTGCTTTGGTTAAATTTGCTGACCAGTGAGATTTTGGGATCTGTTTATCCCCATTCCCCAGATCTGGGATTACAGCCATGAGTAACTATGTCAAGCATTTTACACAGGTGCTGGGCATTTGAACACAAAATCCTTATATTTGCGAGAAAGCATTCTTTTTCCAGCAGACTATTTTGCCATCTCCAAGTATTATACTTAGACTTAAGCATTATATATACTCGTCAGAGTTACTTTTCTACTGCTATGATAAAAGACCACAACTAAGGCAATTTACAAAAGAAGGCATTTAATTTGTCTTAACCAAAGGGTTAAAGTTCATGATGGGGAGCAAAGGGATTGCAGAAAGTTGACATCATGATTCATAACCAATGAGGCAGAGAGAAAATACTGGAAGTCTTTTGATACAAGTTCTCCATAAAGTTCATACCTCCTAATCCTTCCCAACCAGTTATACCAACTGGGGACAAAGTAACCAATAGATAAGCCTATGGGATCATTCTCCCTTAAACTTCAGTACCCTTCTTTGTGACTTATCATAGGAATACACTTAATATTATTGTCTCATGAACACACGACAGGAATTAAGTTCCCCAATGCATTCATCTCAGCTCCACCTCAGATCTTTCTGCTTTATGACTTTCAGTCTCATCTTGGGAATGGCACAGTGGAGCAGATTGCTTCTTAGTAAAACATATCACATTTGTTAAACCTAAGCCTCATCTTTCTAAACAGCATAGCCTTTATAAAAAGGGAAATAACCCCCAACCTTAATTAAGTGATTAATGCAAAGCTGATTGTCTCTGTATCAACTGTTTACTCTACCTTTCCAGGTATAAATATGAAAATCATCTTTCAATATACTCTGACCAAACTCTTTTGCATGTATACCAAACATTGAAGGCTCTAGTAACAATAATTAGTCCCCCAAAGACAAAGTTATATTGAAACTTGACTGGCCTTAGGTCATAGAGGCTATATAATCTGGTAGAGCGCTTAACTAGCCTCTTGGAATACATAGGCACATTTCGATGTATGTAGCCCTCCGATGAAATCAAACTAAACTGGCATTGGGAAGGCTGCTCTTGGAAGACATTCTGGGATGTTTCAGGCTAAGGAACAAAATGCTGGCCCATTGTCACCCACTCATTCAACCCACATGTCTGTATATAATAACTTCACAGATATTGCTCTGAGCATACAGCTTGGCTCCTAGCTACTCATCTTAAATAATTTCTGAGCCTTCGATTTGTATTTAATTTGTTAACCTTTCTGGATTCATCTGTATTACTAATTTCCTGTAGATTGACTACATTTCAAAACTTTGTACTATCACTCTCAGCTTCCTCCACAATGTGAAGGAAAGGAACACTCACTATCTTTTCTCTTCTGCGTTGCTTTTCTACATTCCAATTGGAGGAATCAGACACACAGGATTCCTTTACCATAGAGCAGCAATGGCCTGCTTTACACAAGGCAGTGATTTGGTATTACTTGCAGAATAAACAGTTCATACACTCCATCTCCCTCCCTCCCTTCCTCTCTCCCTCCCTCCCTGCCCTTCACTCTCTCTCCTCTCTCTCTCTCTCTCTCTCTCTCTCTCTCTCTCTCTCTCTCTCTCTCTCTCTGTGTGTGTGTGTGTGTATGTGTGTGTGTGTGAATTGATCCCATAATAAAAAGGCTGTTAACTTGAGGCCCTGAGAAAGGAGGGTTGGAATACAAAGGAATCCTGGATTGCTTGAAAACTAAAGCACAGAGAATAGCCAATTTATCATGTATTTTATATGTAACAATGGCATAGGAGTTCAAAGAATCCCGGCACAAAAATGATGTATTTAAGGAGTTTAAATACTAATTACCTTGAATTGATCACTATACACTATATACACAGGCTGATAAACACACTGTACACTGTTTAGATGTACAATAATTATGTGTCAATTAAAATAAATGGAGGGGAGGTAAAATTGCCATTGAACTTTTTACACAGTATTTTCCTTATTTTCTGCTTTACAACTTTATTTTCAGGTAACTCACTAAAAATATTTTTTTATACTTTTTAAGTGTATATCACATGATCATCTAGGTAGCCCACCAAAGGCAGGCATGCAAAGTGAGAAAATATGTCTGCTTCTTGATAATTTGTTTCTTTCTTTTGTCAGAACCCAAATAGCTTCAGACCTGATGTATGTTGTTTTCAGTAAATTCTTCAGGTCAGAAGAATTTTCTATGGAAAAGTTATTTCATTCAACCACTGCTTTGAGCAATGTTGGATTATATAACATTACTAGGTAACTTTCAATGAAAGAATAAAATTTCTTTTCAAACACACGTTTCTGCTGGGCATGCTCTGGGGACATCCATTAACAGTTGTGCTTCAATTCCAGCTTCCTTTGGAAACTGCACCCTCTGGTAGTTACTTAACCTCTGAGAGACAGTTTTCTTGCTCTGAATGACGATGGTATTAGCAACTCCATCCCAGGGCTGACCAAAAAACTAAACGGTACAAGTAGCGCTCCTTGATGACGTAGTAAGTGTTGTCTATTTCTCTAGAAGCTTAGGCACTAACCCAGACATACACCATGGAACTATGACTTGGAGGTAACCAACCTCCTTTCAGCCAATTTATGTTTGTAAAATGTGATTTCTCTGAATGGTTTACATCCCTGCTGAATGAAAATTTCAGGAGAAGTGGAGATGGACAGTTACTCTTGTAGAATATTAGAAATAGTATCCCTGTGTTAGAATAACTGTAACATAACTGAGTCAGGAAATACTTCTTGAAAGAGAAGGGCGATAATCAAATATGGCATTAAATTTGGGGCTGGAGAGATGCCTCAGCAGTTAAGAGTCGCTTGATGCTCTTCTAGAGGACCAGGTTTTGGTTCCCAGCGCTCACATCAGGCTGACTCCCAAACCACCTCTAACTGCAGCATAGGGAGGTCTTACACATGCTTCTGAGCAGCATAGATAGCCATATGCATACGCCACACCCACACACATAGATATACAAACAGAAAATCATTGAAATTTGAAAAGGAAACTGCTTCAAAACTATCAAAGTCCAAAGGATTTTCTCACGAAATAAAATAAGTTTAATAGACAAGTGACTTACATTATAATTATGTAGATTAATAGATGATTACAACTTATTAGGTAGTATGAATATAAGTATTTTCATCATATTTATAGTATAAAAGATATTATCGATTTCCAGGACTCAAACCATACGTTTTGTGGAAATTTTAAGAAATGCTGTCTAAGTATAACTTAAGTGCAGTAGAATTTAGAAGTTGGTGTTGAGATGATTCATGTAGAAATTAAGAGAAATGTTCATGGGAGCACCTGGATTTGTGTTTGTTTGTTTGTTGTATTTTTAGAAAATGGGAAAAATAGAGGAATTTGATAGCCTTTATCAAATCTTCATTCTTTTTTTTTTTTTTTTTTTTTTTGGTTTTTCGAGACAGGGTTTCTCTGTGTAGCCCTGGCTGTCCTGGAACTCACTCTGTAGACCAGTCTGGCCTCGAACTCAGAAATCCGCCTGCCTCTGCCTCCCAAGTGCTGGGATTAAAGGTGTGCGCCACCACCGCCTGGCTCAAATCTTCATTCTTAATCTTGAAAAAGATTTTATGATTGGCTATGATGTAATGTGGTATAATAATCTATTTTAACTCAAAACCTTTCAAATCACACTGTATGAAATATGATCTAGGAGAGTCATTTAGCTTTATGTCCATTTTTGTTTGTTTTTATTGTTTTAAGCATTTTATAGTTCAAATTCTTGCAGCCATAGGTCTTTTCTTATAAAAATAATAATATTTTTCCATGTTGCGTTCAGATTTTTTTTAATTATTTTTTTAACAGTCCAGACATTGCCTTCCTCCTGGTCTGCCCTCCCACAACTCCTCATCCCTCTTCAAGAGAATGTTGCCTCCCTCCCTTGCCTCCAGGCCTCTCCACACCCTGGGGCCTCAAGTCTCTCCAGGGTTAGGTCCAACTTCTCCCACTAAGGCCAGATCAGGCAGTCCTCTGCTGTATCTATGTCGGGGAGCCTCCTATCAGCTAGTGTATGCTGCCTGGTTTGGTGGTTTAGTATTTGAGAGATCTCTGGGGTGCAGGTTAGTTGAGGTTGCTGGTCTTCCTATGGGGTTGCCCTCCTCCTCCTGCTGGCTCTCAGGTCTTCTTTCTTGCCTCCAACCCCCATACCTGATCATGTTTCTCTTTTCTTTTCCCCCTTCCCTCTCCCACCCAAGTCTCTCGCTCCTTCAGATTTTCAATAAGGAATTTTTTATTGTTTGAAAAAAAGGACCACTTTTCAAGTAGTAAATGAAGCTTAGAGGAGATGAATTAATTAAATTTAGAGGGCCTAAATTTGCAAAGGAAAACTGCAAACAGCCTGGCTAGCAACTGCAAACACTCCCTCAGAAATGGCAAGCACAGTCTTCCCACACTGCTGTTGCTAGGCTCCGTGTGTGTGTGTGTGTGTGTGTGTGTGTGTGTGTGTGTGTGTGTGTG
>JANHMN010000009.1:38715601-38753663 GCA_030674055.1 Rhabdomys pumilio
GTGTGTGTGTGTGTGTGTGTGTGTGTGTGTGTGTGTGTGTGTGTGTGTGTTCCAGAAAGAGCACACTACAGACTGGGAGCCTGAAGCCATTAACTCAGGGGCAGCATAGCTGACTTTAAAGAAATATCTTTCTCAAATATATATATAATCTTTCCATGACTACTTCTAGAAGGAAAAGCTAAGTATGAAGCTAGAGATTCCATTCTCTTCCTTTTAATTGCAAATTTTCACCCACCATTTTAATCTGCCTGTATTTTCAACTTGATAGAAAATTATCTTTAATGGCTGAGCCATCTCTAATTTCAGGCAGGAATCTAAATCTTAGGCTATAACAAAGAAGTAATTTCAGGCAGGAATCTAAATATTAGACTAGAAGAAAAAAAGTGATTTCAGGCAGGAATCTAAATCTTAGGCTAGAACAAGGAAGTAGGCTTCAGACATGAAAGTGAATTTGGGCTAGGACGGGGAAGTTGGCTCAAATATTTTGGTCATCCCTTAGAAACAGTGATCATGGGAGTGTTCACGGAATTTTGTTTATTGCCTTGCTTGTTCTTTGACTATTTTCATCTATTGTATTGTTAGTTCCTCTAACTAGAACTGACCTTAATACTTGTATGTAATTAAAATGGTATAAAAGCAAAAAGGAGGATGGGAGGATGAGATAGGAAGTTTCTAGGGAGGAGAAGTGGGGAAAGGGGAAGGCATCTAAATAGTAAATAAATAAAATATCCAATAAAAAAGAAAATTACATATATATATAGTCATAAAACTAAGGACATATTATAGGAGAGATACATAGTCTTATATTCTGCTGGCTGATTTGACCCTACCTAAGGTGTTTGCAGGAAAGAAGATCTAACATTCACTGACTAGTCTTCCATCAGATTCTAAGGTTAAAATTACCTGTATTTATAGCACAGTTCCCTAAGTTGCTTCTGTTAAGACAGCTCTAGAGAATAAAATACCAAACCTGCAATTTTGTCTTCTCATTGCCAATAGAATTCAATTTCTTTGCAAGGACGGCTTCTATGGTCCACTGAAGATGCCCCCATTTTCTGTCCAGTTTTGTAAGTCTCGTTGAGTTATGGAGAATTTAAGTCATATTTCATTACCAGCTCTCTGTGATTATATCAGTTCAGTTAGGTATAGTTTTATGTCCCATGTTTTATAAAATAACAGTTCCACCAGACAATGTTCCACTTTCCTTTCCTCTTATGGTGCCAGTCATCCTTTCTTGGCATACAATAGCATTATCAGAATTTGGGAAATGAATCTTAAGTAGTGGTAACAAGCGAAGTCGCTGTTATAGCTGGGTTCAGAAAACCATAACCCCAAATATCAGCACAAAATGTACTTTCCTTCATTGGAACTTTTTAAAAGATTCAATAAACATTTGTAATCCAGCCAGTTTCCAGGTATATTACTTTTATAACATGATTGCAAATAATTCTAGTTTTTTCTGATTGCCCCATTTCTTTAGTGATCAGAGTATATTCGGGAATAACTATTGAGATATAAAAGCCATGAAAAAACACGTTTTAAGAGTTAGCATCAAAGAATGAGTTTCTATCTAACACCAGACTTACTCCAGCTGCAATTATTACAGTCTTTTTAACCTGCAGGTTTTCCTCCCCAGCCAGGCTGAACACAGATATTTGGAAGGACCGTTCTCACTTCAAGTAGGAAATTGTGAATGTGTGTATGCCCATATGTTGTATGAATGTAAGTATATTTGGGTTGTGTATAATATATACATATCTGTGTCATATTACACATACACACTTGATCTTTTATATCTGTGAATTCCACATTCCTTATTCAACAACCTCAGATCAACAATATGCCAAAAATGTTCTGTATTTACTAAATACAGACTTCTTTCTGATCAATTCCTTACAATGCAGCAGTATTTATTTATGTAGCACCCAGACTGTGATTGTTATTATTGGTGGCCTAGAAATGGTTTAACTATACAGGTGGATTTACAGAGGATGAATCTCAATACTAAGGTAGGATTTGGGAATCTGCAAGTATTCTAGATCCAATGTTCTTCAGATATGAGCAATGACTGTATGTAGTTTAGGATATTGGTTTTGTCATTACACTGAAAAATTAGTCCCTCAGCTATAGAAGAAGGGTAGAGAAAGAACCCCAGGAGCTATCAGCGGCACCTGGGTACCTCCCATTGCATGTGATGAAAGTCTTACATGGAGTTCTGACACTGTCAGGCACTGTATTCCATTCTAGCCAAACAAATCATATGCTGGCCTCATATCTAACTTTTCATAGCTCTTTAAATTCCAGCACGTGTGGTTGATGCCTGCCATCCCACACTCGCAAGGGCAGAAGCAATAAGACCTAGTGATCTATGTGATGAGTTTTATGTAAGCCTGGGTTACATAGCATGAAACTGTCTGTATTTCAAAACAATTTTAAAAAAAGCAAGCAAACAAAAAAACCAACAAACAGCAACAAAAAAACAACCTACAGAATAAACACATAAATAAAAAGCCAAAACAAAACGCACAACCTCAGCCAATTAAAACCCATGCCTGCACTAGGACTCTTATAGAGTTTCCGTTGCAAACTCTATAGGTAAATCGCTCTCCATCACAAACCTGGACTGTTTCCTATACTAGCTGTATTGTAGATGTAAACCTGAATGGCCACCCCAGGATAGACTATTTTAGAAAAGACTGCTGCTTCCTTCATGACATTTTTTTTCTGATTTTTTGTTTTCTCTATGACAGTCTGATTCACCAACAGCTCTTAGAAAGTCTTTCAATTACTGCCTTATACTTCTAAAAACTGCTGAAGTTCAACTCCGATAAAAAAAAAAAAAAAGTTGGTCACTTTAGATGTGCAAAAAACCCAGGAGTGGAATTTATTAGAAACTTTCTGGATGTAGCTATCAGAGACAAAGGTCCTGCCAGTTTGTGGATTTATGGATGGTGCTCTCTTTGCTTGTTAACCGGAGACTACAAGGCAACTACAATCATTTTTTTTTCCCGTTTGAGCTTCTTCAGATGTAATCATCTTCCATTACGGTGACAACTTCACAGCAGAAACTTGGTTTAATTTTTTTTTTCAGACTCTTCAAAAATGATATCATTAAATCTCCTCTGAAAGGATATGAAACCATAGAAATTTATGAGGCTCAGGCTAGCTCTAGATCCTTTGCCCCTCAGTCAGCGTGGGTTGAAATTAGTTTGTGGGATTGATAGTTATTATAGCAGGTGGACACTACAATCCCAGCAAGGCAAGGGATTTTTATAAGGGTTCTTTCCTGAAGACACTACAACAGGAAAAAAAATTATTTGCACCCTAATATACTTTCATGGGAATTTCCGAATGTTAGCTGTTTGATGACTATCACCATAGAGAAAGACTGGGGTGCTCCTAATATGCCATAAAAGGAATTGGGTGTCTTTCACCAGGTGAATTTTCTTGTTCTAATTGCAATTGGCGTCCACTGCTTTGTGGTGTCTGCTATGAAACTCTTTCAGCTGTTTAACTCCTGACTAGGGAAATAGTTTCTTGGGAAAATATTTAAACTATTTTAAGATTTTTATTTTTAACCCCAAAATATATGAATCTACAATGAATGAGTGATAACATCTGTATAACCTCATTTTCAAGGTCCTCATACCATATTCTGATATTTTGGGTTGTGAGCCCAGCCTTTAATGGCTGAGCCATTCATTGCTCCAGCCCTTATACCATATTCTTAAGGTGCATTTCTAATTTTCATTTCAATGAGTTTGCATTTTTTGTAATAAAAATTTAAATAATATAGTACTTTCTTTTCTATGAAAATGTATTTTAGATAATTTTTAGATCCTATAAATTAATGAATGGAACTAACAGAAATAAAACAGTCACTTATTTTCCTTAGCTGAATGTTACTGTAAACATTTTTAAATCACTCATAGCACATTTTAGGAAATGTTACTTTTACAATATTAGTTGTCAAAATCAGAGCTCCAGGAAAGGTGTACAGAAATGTAAAGAACTCCATAGCACTGCACTAGATATGTCTGTTAAATTCAGAGAAAAGGAGGTATTATTCTTAGTCATCAGGGAAATGTAAATCAAAACAACCCTGAGATTCCACCTCACACCAGTCAGAATGGCTAAGATCAAAACTCAGGTGATAGTAGATGCTGGTGAGGATGTAGAGAAAGAGGAACACTCCGCCATTGTTGGTGGGACTGCAAGCTGGTACAACCACTCTGGAAATTCCGCCATTGTTGGTGGGACTGCAAGCTGGTACAACCACTCTGGAAATCATTCTGGCGGTTCCTCAGAAAACTGGATATAGCATTACCTGAGGACCCAGCTAACCACTCCTGGGCATATACCCAGAAGATGCTCCAACATATAACAAGGACACGTGGTCCACTATGTTCATAGCAGCCTTATTTATAATAGCCAGAAGCTGGAAAGAACCAAGATGTCTTTCAACAGAGGAATGGATACAGAAAATGTGGTACATTTACACAATGGAATATTACTCAGCTATTAAAAATAATGAATTTGAGAAACTCTTAGGCAAATGGATGGAACTATAGAATATCATCCTGAGTGAGGTAACTCAATCACATAAGAACACACACGGTATGCACTCACTGATAACTGGATATTAGCCCAAATGCTCGCAATATCCAAGATACAACTCACAGACCACATGAAGCTCATCAAGAAGGAAGACCAAAATGTGGGTGCTTCGGTCCTTCTTAGAAGGAGTAACAAAATACTCAAGGGAGCAAATATGGAGACAAAGTGTGGGACAGAAACTGAAGTAGGGACTGTCTGGAGACTGCTCCACCTGGGTATCCATCCCATGTGCTGTCACCAAAGGTAGACACTGATGTGGATGCCAGGAAGTGCATGCTGACAGGAGCCTGATATAGCTGTCTCCTTAGAGGTCTGCCAGGGCCTGACATATACAGAGGCGTATGCTCATAGCTAACCACTGACCTGATGATGGGGTTCCCAATGGAGGAGTGAGAGAGAAGACTAAAGGAGCTGAAAGGGTTTGTGTCCCCATGGGGAGAGCAACAGTACCAACCAACCAGAGCTTCCAGGTTCTAAACCACCAGCCTGGGAGCACATAGGGAAGGACCCATGGCTCCAGCTGTATATGTAGGGGAAGATGGCACTGTCAGGCATAGGTGGGAGAGGAAGTCCTTGGTCCAGTGAAGGCTGGATTCCCCAGTGTGGGGGAATTCGTGTGTGGGGATGTGGGAGTGGGAGAGTGGGTGGGGACACATCCTCATAGAAGCAGGAGGGGGAAATGGGATAGAGGGTTCCTGGGTGGGAGGGGAAATGAGGAAAGGAGATCACATCTGAAATGTAAATAAAATATCCAATTTAAAAAATATATAGAAAGAGGAGACAAAGGAGACAAATACATGGAGATTAAAACAACACCATTCTATAAAATGAGTATCCTCCAAAATTAAGACAACAATTGTACATTTGTTAACATTTCCTTTGCTGGGTGCTTTGGGTTTCATGTTGGAAGTAATATAGATTTGGTCTTCTTGATGGCTATACTGCCTAGGATCCAGGGAAATGACAACAGAGATGCAAGTCAAAACTACCTTGCTGCCATTATAACCTCAATGTTTATATGAAGTAAGACAATTTATCTGAAAAAGTTAAAAAAAAAAAAAGACAGAGGATTCTGGTGACTACATAAATGAAAACTAAAAATGACCAATTGTTAACAAATGGAGGAGGAATTACTAGACTATTAAATCATATTCTCTGAAATCCTTTAAATGGGCAATTCAGTGCTCTTCAACATAAAAAAGAAAGCTTGTCTCCGTGATCATCCATTCCATCTTTCACTATGTAATGAAATCTCCATAATGAAGGAGAATCCTATAATGACCACAAAGACTGATATGTTGCGATCCTTCACATTTAATCTTGACTATGGCTAAATTCTCAGAGATGTGTGGGAATTTTACAACTCCGTGATCATGTTGTTTTAAATTAACATTGTACCAGGGATATTTCTAATTTGCACAAAGAAACCAGGACTTTTAAGCCTGTGAGCAGAGATGCTTTATGTACAGAATTGTTTGAGAGCTTTTTATACAGTTAAGTCCTGAAACAAGTCCCAGGAGCTCATGTTTCAAATCCTGGGTCACCACTTAGTGTCTATAATTTCAGAAGCTGTAGAAACTTTAGGAGGAGGACATGGCCTGTAGAGTGAAGTACTTGGAACAGGACATTGATGGTTAGACAACTCTACGTAGTTCTTGCCATACTCTCTACTTTCTGGTATGCCACCAGGTGATACTTTTGATACTATGGACTGGACTTCTTTGCTTTCCTTCCCAATTACATTGGACTATCACCCTCTGAAATTGTGAACCAAACAGATTTTTTTTTTTCTGTGCTCAAGTTGTCTTTGTCAGGTACTGTGGTCTTGTTAGCACATAAGTAAATATTACAGAAAACTAGTATCTGAGAGATTATGTCTGTGGTAAAACTTACTTTCTGGTTCATACACAATTGCAATATGTGTTTAGGGGAGGTGTATGAAAATGTTTGCAGATGTAAGCTATAGAATGATGTAATCAGAGCTTGCTAATCCAGAGGGACAGAACTGGGATGGAAGCACGACCAGTAAAGCTGTGGGTGTGTTAGTTCAGAAGAAAGCGAGGATTCCCTTTAGCATCACCACTTGGTTCTGACATTTCAGACTTGCAGACTGCAAGTGTTGTGACATGATGGAAGCTCATGTATAGACTCATTTATTTAATCTTATTTTTTTTAACCCTACCTTACTCTTTCACCATTGTGCCCCTCCTAGCGCTCCCCCTCCTCTTCCCAATTAGTCCCTTTTATATCTATCTTGTCTTCGTTAATGTATTTTTAGTGATCGAATAAGCACAATGAGGGTTGCTCATAAAAGGTGAGGAGTTATTTTTTTGGAACAACATAAGCAACTGACTAGTGACGGCTCTCCCTTTCTTAGCAGCCAAACTACCTATAGGTCCTCAGCAAAGGGTTGGTGCCTCATGAACCCTTTCCACATGACATAATAAGAGACTGGCAGGTCTAGTCTTGTGCAAGACTTGTATAGGTGATCACAGCTGTTGTGAATTAATACATACAATGGCTATGTCATGCCCAGAAGACTAAGCTCCATTATAGCATCATTCCTTCTTCTGGTTCCTACATAATTTCTGTATCTTCTTCCATGATGTTCCCTGAGACTTGGGAGCATGTTACAAATGTCTCACTTAGGGCTAAGCATTTATGAATCTCTTATTCTCAGCACTTTAACCAGTTAAGAGTCTCTGTAATAAGCATCTCCCACTGTAAAAAGATTCTTTCTCTGAGAAAAGCTGATAGCAAGACCAACCTTGTGTACAAACATCAGCATTTAGAAAGCAAATTTATGGGCACAACATGTACAGTTAGTGAAACAACAGAAGTGCCTTCCCATGAGAGCCTATGATGTCCCTAGTTATGAAATATTCACCAGGTTTAGAATATGAGGCATAAGTTCCCTCCTATGTAATGGACCCTGAACCTATCAGAACCTACCTGAACCTATTGGCCACACACATAACAGACATGCCTCTATTATAGTGCTGGGCACATCCTGTTTGGCATATTGGTGGCACAGCATGCAGGGTTCACCGTTAAATGAAACTTCATGATTTTTCTCCAACAGAAGTATCATTTTTTTGGTACTATAAAAGCTATTCAATGTGGAAGACGTATCTATTTCAGTTCTAGGTTTGACACAGATATTTAAAGGAAGTCCTCAGATGGCAGTCAATTTAGACAGGATGAGATTCCCTAAGGAACACTTCTGGAAGGCTGATGAAGGAAACTGCAAGAAAATGCCCAAGTTAAAATAGAGACCATAAGATGTTTTTGGTGTCAGAAACATGAAATATTTGCTGAAGAAAGCTTCATGAACCACATGGAGCTTGTGAGAGAGAGACGATGTGAGCTGCAAACTGAAAGGCCATACAGGTAGCAGCAGCAAGCCTACATTACTGTACAGAATGATTCCAGATGAGGATGCCTGACACTCAGCCATAGGATTTGCTGCTTTCTTCCCTTTCTTTGCTTTGACTCTTCTCTTTGGATCGGAGATTGCTTGCTTTATGTCAGTCTATATTGGAAGAATATAACTTTCTTCTTAATTTTATAAAGATGTATTGTAATGGTTTGCTTCGGTCTCAAAATAGACTTCACACATTGGACATTTGACTAATGTTGGAACTGTTTAATTGGGATTCTGTAGATTGGTTTAAATGCATTTAATTTTATAAGATGATCATGAGTCTTTGAATCTTAGTTATTCAAATATTAGTGACCCCACAAGCTCACAGTTGCAATGATTGTTTCTAGCTGCTGACACTATTTGAGGGGGTATGGAGACTTTAGGAGGAGGCTACTGGCTGGTAGAAGTGGCAAAACTAGTGGGCCTTTGGAAGTCTGTGTTACCCTTAGGATCCACAGCCCCGTCCTTTCTAGTCTGTTTCTATTCTGTTTCTATTCTCTGTTGTGAGGAAGCCACCATCCACTCCACCATCACCATCACAGACAGACTCATTTTCTCATGCCTTCCCTACTAAGATAGACTGAAACATTCAGAAATTATGAGCCAAGATAAATCTTTACTTGCTTAAGTTATCCCTGATGTTGTAGTTCTAGGAACATTTAAGTGATATGAATTTGGTAACCAAGACTTACTGACAGGGTAAAATGTAGCAAATAAACCCCAAAGAGCCTGAGAGGAAGACAAGTCTGTTGAATTATAATAACCAGCATTTACTAAGCCTTCACTACAGTTCAGAAGTATTCTCAGTGTGTAGAGGGTGTCATGGCATTTGACTCTTTACTATTAGAAATATTGTTAGCACAAGTTGGTGAAATAACTAGTTTTTGATCACAGGGCAAGATATGAGACGGGCAGCTGGTGTTTAAAGACAGAATTTGATATTTCAGAGTAGTCCATGCTCTGAAAACATTGTCTGACTTGGAAGTAATATAACACAAGAATGATAATGTGAGAATCCATTGTGCCAAAGGTTCTGGGGGAATAGTCCCCTTCAAAGCATTTCAAGATTATTAAACCTAATTAAATTATAACTTTAATTCCTCAAAGTTTCAGTTTCCTAAACATTAGTGATTTTAATAATACAGTACTAAACATCTCTGATATATTCGTTGGGTCACTTAAAAGGAAATCTTTAGTGTTAACTTTTTTTTAATATTTGAAGGGATGTTTTTAAGTATCAGCTCATAAGAGCTCCTGGGTTGGTCAGTGCTGCTCCACTGTGGTCAAGCAATCCTTTCCAGCTCTTGGTTATGAGTCATAAGAATAACAAGAATGTGCATGTTATTATAAATATGCCATTGTTGGTGTTTATTGTATAGTCTAGGGAAGCTTTTGTTTTCCAGGGTTGCCTAGACTATACAACAAACACCAACAGTGGTATAGTTATTAAAATATACACATTGTACTTATGACTCACAACTTGCAGAAGTTGCTCTCTGATTTTCAGCGAGATGGAGGACAACCCTGTGGGAAGGAGAGAACATGAAAAATTCCTTCCTGTCCCACAGTATGTCTTACTTTATAAATACTTCCAGAGAGAATATCAAAGAAAGTAGAAGAAGGCAGTTTCTATAACTTCCTCCCTGTTTATCTGTCCAGACCTATCTAGATTCTAAATATTATTGTAGGAAAAAGAATCTTCAGCTTTCAAAATACTTACACTTTGAGAAACAGTAGCACAATTTAATCAAATGGTAGCATACATACACTTGTAAAACTATTTCTATTGCTTAGAAGTGCCTGGCCTGCCACAGGAGCCTATAGACGAGGTATGTGGAAAAGCAAACTGAAGGTATGCCACAGTGGCATTTCAGAGAATTTCCTATAGAGAAAAAAGTTACCTGAAGTAATGAGTTTAGCACACCAGTTGACTAAATCACAGCTGCTCCTCCCTGTGGATACTCCTCAGACAGAAAACTCTTCAAAGCTTTCAGCCTACCCTCTGAGGTGCAGAATAAAGGTCATTTATTAAAAGACTCTTCATCTTCTAATGAAGGAGATTGATTTTACTTATTCTGTGAAACCTAACCACACAGCAGAGATAACTATCAGTGAATAGGTGGGACACAAATCTTTCCAATGCTGTGTTGACCACACCCCTGGAACTAAGGAGCAATCCAAGTTTGAGAAGGTGTTCCTGTGTGTTCTTATTACCCAGACATGCAAACAATTAAGCATGAAGTGCATTAGAAAATTATATATATATATATATATATATATATATATATATATATATATATATAATCTGTTGTTAGCAGTACAGCAGCTTGTAGATTTCAGTTCTCATTTGCTCATTTCACTGTCAGCATTGAGGACTTCACAAGAAGGTATCTAGGCTTGCTGGGCTCCTGCCATTAATTAACTTCAAGCAAAGACTAAATCTGTGGAATGTAGAAAAGATATTTAGTATGCAGCTCCTATCTCAAGATAACTTTCTAGCCTTAGATTTAGGGTGAGGGTCACAAACTGAAATGCCTACATCATCAGGTCTGTGATTTAGTCAGCTGTGTCAAGATGCAAGCTGTTTCAGTTCACACTGATACCCAGGGGAAAGTAGGCCCATTGATGCCAGCTGGGGATGAGACTCTGGGCCTTTAGCTGAGTTTTTCTAATAATGGTGCTACATGGGAATTCTTGGAACCTGAAAGTTTAAATTCGATGCCAGCCAGTTGTGTGATCCTGAAAACTAGGCAGCTAAGCTTCTCTTGGCTATAGTTTCCTCACTTGAGAAATTCAAGGTCTGAGAAACAGGATATGTCAGATGATTTGGGGGAGGATTAAATATTAGATGAAAGTCTGTCACAACACTTCATTACTATAAGCCATTATTATCATCATTTATGAAAGGCCAGGAGGTACATGTGCTTTTGAAATATTACAAACCCTAAATGTTAACATTGATTTTAAAAAATTATTGGGTCAACTAATAGATGAGCCTGGACCAATGACCTCATTTGTGACTTCTGCATGAGTTTACTTGTGACTCTGACGACTTTCATCAGTTTTAAAGCACAGTATCTATTGCTCATGGTGACTGACTTGCTCATCTGATATATTTGCTTTCTATTTGCACAAGGGACTTTTGCTAGCTTATATGAAAAGCCATGGTCTCTGAGAAACAAGTAACAGAAGTTTAAAAGCAGAAAGACAACTTGTTAGAGTGAAGTCTCACAAAAGAACCAAGCTCAGAAAAACCTCCAAATACTGCAAAGTAGAAAAACCTGTGAGGGTCAAGTTTCTCAGCAGCAAGAAGGAGCACGGTCAAAAGAGACTTCTTTCAAATTTAAACTCTGGAATTTCTAAAAGGAATATTTTCACAACAAATTTAATAGAGTGTGTTAAGTGACAAATGCTATTGGAAAGGTAGAAAAATCTATATCCATAAATTCTACATCCATACATATTCTAAATCCAGATACAATATTATATTAATCTGCAGCTTTTAATAATATTTCAGGACTAAGTCCTGAAAAGGCATTTTCAAAAGGTAGGAAGTGGAGAAGGTACTGGTTCTGGGTGCTTCTTGTCTGACATTTTCTGGTGAAGCTCAAGATAGGATGAAGCTTGAAAAACCTGGAGAAAAGACTTGTTAGTGCACGTCTAGGTTAGCTGCCCCTTGTATTGCTTCACTTGGAAATCCTGTAGCTATTTTTTGCCATCTTAGGCATTGAGTAAATAGAGGCAAATACATTCACTTTGAACCCATTCAAATTTGGAACAGAAGTCTATGTTTCTGAATGCAAAATAGATGACTAATATCTTAGCCTTCACATATTAAAGTGCAGCTATCGAGTCTGTTCTTCTCCTAGAGAAACACTACTCTTCCTGCAGAGAGACTGGAGCAGGTCTACATGCCTAGTGAGCCAGACAGTTGGAAGAGCTGTACACTGCACTCTGATTAACATCCTTGTGAAAATACCTTCTTGTCTTTCTCCAAGGAATGTACGATGATAACAAGGGCAATAATTAATGTCTGTAAATAATTTCTAGGCCATGAAACAGTTACTAGCGCCAAGTCTGGATCTAAGAGCTCTTTTTAAAGCTCATGTCCAGAAGTTTTGGTTATTATACAGCTTAATACAGAAATTTACTTTTTTTCAATGTCAGTTTTAGTTTAGGGCTATTTTCTACTTTACAGTTTCTGCTGGACATAATTGATAAGCATGTTCATTTAATATTAAAGACAGTCTACATCAACATGTTTCTCTGAAACATGTCTTGCCACTTTTGTGTTACCACTGTAGTTTCTTTTCCCTTCTTATTCCAGTAAGAACATAATTACTAAACAAATCAGCAGATTCAATAAGTAAATAATATTGAAAGAATTAAAGATTTTTCTACTAAATTCATGAATCCATTAATCCTTCACTTATGTATTGTAAATTGTACTGGCTACCAAGTCTGTTCTAGGCTGCTACAAGGTACTGGAGGCACAACCGTGAACCCCTGGTACCTTCCCTCAAGGGGCACACATAATCATGGCGATTATAGTGGACTGTCTCTATACTAGGTGCTTTTCTAGGTATTTGGATATATTGACTAATTTACTCTATTGTCAGATACCCATAGCTTACTCATATCCATAGAGCTTTACCTTGGTGCATAAGGGAGTGCCCAGTACAGTGCTAGGCACACTAAACATTAGACATTAAACCAAACATCTTATGACTGGAGGAGGGAAGACCAGTTGGAAAGCATCAAACGCATCTGCAGAGGAGTCCTCCCCAAAGTCCATAAATTATTTGCTTTTTCATATTAAAGAGAACAATTTTAAGGAGTTCAATTATCTCCCTGGTTGGTATGTGTGGACTTTGCCAATCAGTGTGTAAATTTCTAATGTTAGCTAAGTGGCTATGGACAGCTTTTACGTTTAAGGAAGAAATACTATTCTTTATTACAATTGCAATGAGTTATGTTGTCCTCTGAAAAACCCACGTTTATTTATACACTCTTATGTCTTCACTCATTTTATAAAGGTTCTTGGTTTGACCAAATCAGTCAGTATTACATTGGCAGGATCTATTTCACAGGACAAGACTGATTAACATTAATGAGAAAACATTTTAAGTTGTCTACAGACTAAATATTGCCTGCATTTTCCATGGAGATGAAACTTTTTCAGCTATCATTAGAGGACCTACAGTCAATACCATGTGAATGAAAGCAGACTACTAATTGACATTTATGCCAGTGTCTTTATTATGTCCTAAATGACTATATAAAATACAGATGAAGTAGTGTCACTGAAGACAACGAGCGACTGAGGTATATATAGGCATAATTATAATTTAGTCTCTCACTTCCCTGTTAAATGATGTTAAATCACAGGAAACTCCTCCCACTTCAGTGTACACTGCTGGGACAGCATTGCTGTCCAGGTGATGTTCTCAGACAGGCTCCATCAAAGCACCAGAGCCAATAGTGACAATTCAACTCATTACATCTTAAAAGTCAGATGAGAATGAACCAGAGGAGGCTCCTACCTATTAGAAATTAGTCAAGACTGTCTGGCACAAGGCATCACTTACATGAACATTCACAAGGCTGACTGATGTTAACCAACATTAACTGATGGTTTCTCAGGATTTAAGAGTGATGACTCAAATATCAGATCTGCTGGCTTGTTTAGTAAATTTTGCTCTTGCTGGGCTGTGAAGATAGATCTCAGAAAAGATACTGAAGCAATCTTTCCATGATAGAAAGACATTTTTCAGAGAAGTGTCTTCATGTTTCCTGTCTTACATATTGGGTGAATTTGTTTATCAATTATGTCCAGCAGAAACTGTAAAATATGTTCCAGGGAGATATTGAGGTCGAGAAAAGAGGCAGCCCTCACCCTACGTGGGGAGGGTTTGAGGAATCCCTCTCTTTCCCCACTGATTTTAGGAATGGGCTTTGTGTGTTAAAGAATTCTCATCAATAAGAAGAGTTCAGAAGGAGAGAATAGATGTGCCAGACACACACTTGTGCTGTCTTCGGGGCCTCATCAGCCCTGCTGGGTTGCTTTGTGTACCTTGATATGGTGATGTGTTCAGACAGGCTGCATCAAAGCACGTCAGAGCCAATAGTGAGGATTCAAAAGCAAAAAGGCTTCAGAGGGTCAGGAGAGCATCTTGGTGTAAAGCTTCCTGGTGTTTTAATTTCTTGTAACATTTTACTTGGTTGAAGTTAAGTGCTCAGCTGGTACTTTGATAATCTTTCCAATGAATGTACTATAAGAAATGCGTGGGCAATTGATTTCAGTATTTGGATTTTTCCTACTTCTCTGTTTAAGCCATTTGAATCGTTTTCCTGGAACAAATCGCTGAGCTTCTTCCTGCTTCTGGGGGTGGGATGAGTGTGTGTGTGTGTGTGTGTGTGTGTGTGTGGAGGATACCCTCAGCTGCTAGAGAAATCTAGTTAGCTCCAGTGTGAATGGCCACAGCTGGGTGGCAACTTTGGGAGATGTGATGAAAGTAGGTTAGGATATGAAATATAGGGCCTTATTAAAGTTTCAAGGTTGATTGAGACAGGCAAGATTTAATGAATGGTGTTGGAGTTTGGCCAGGTCAGTGGTGTTAAAACTCACAGAAACAGACAGAGGGAAGATTCTGGCCAGTGTGCAAACTCCCACCCTGGGGTTCAGAAAACAATTCTACTCCAAAGCTTTTGATGCCATTCCAGAATATTTGTTTCATAGGTGACTCAAAGTGAATATTGCCCTTGATTTAATCACACTAGGTCCTGTAAGGCATCGGTGTTAAGTAGAAAAATTGGACACAGTATTTGATTCTTTTTTCTAGTTATTAAATCATTGAAGTAATTAAGACATCGAAATCACAAAATGGAATTGCTGTATATGGCAGGACATGAAGCAAACTTTCCCACAAAGAAAGTACATACAGATGAAGTAATTCTGAAACTGAACTTTGCACACATACAAAAATGTGTTCTAGTCACCTGCAGAGCCATGCTTTTTTGTTAAAACCTTGTGCTTTCACAAAGAGGGAAGACACTGGTAGCTCTCCTAATTGCGGCCATTTACTAAGAATGAAGAAAAGGCTTGCTTTTCAATCTAACTTTTCATTCTAGACTTTATTTAAAAATAAAATAAAGAAAACAAATAGCTTGCTTTTGTACTCTTTGAATGGTTGTACTCTGTGAGCTTGGAAACTCATTTCCAAGGATATGTCTCATTTCCACTGATTAGTAGAGAATAGAACTTCAGGAATGCATGACAGTCAGCTTTACTCCTGATATAATAAATACCTTACATTACCAGTTTACAGAGAGAAGAGTTGCTCCCTATCTGTCCTGATCATGGAGTAATCTAGTGTTGGACCCTTGGGGGCTCCAAGACTGAACCAAAAAGAGCACACAAGGGCTGAACCTAGGTCCCAGTACATATGTAGCAGATGTTCAGCTTGGTCTTTGTGCAGATGTCCCAACAACTGGAGCAGGGGCTGTCCCTGACTCTGTTGCCTGCCTGTGGACCCTATTTCCCTAACTGGATTCCCTTGTCTGGCGTCACTGGGAAAGTATGTGCCTAGTTTTGAAGTGAAATGATGTGCTAAGGTGGGTTGGTACCAAGGGGAGGTCTCCCCTTTTTCAGAGGAAAAGAAGAGGGGAGAATGGATGGAGGTGCTTTGTGTGTGTGGGTGGGGTGGGGGGACTTAGAGGATGGGAGACTGAAAATGGGATGCAAAGTGAATAAATAAATAAATAAGCAAATAAGCAAATAAGTAAATAAATAAATAGGAAAAAAGTGTCCAGTGTCTTGTACTCTTCCAAAGGACTGGAAGATCTTTTAATACCTGCTCCCCCAACCCCTTAGGGCTTCTACCTCTCCAGTCCCTGCTAGGGAGCAAGTCTCCAGCACATGTGAGGTAGATGAGAGAGCTCCACTTCTTGGGTCATTTGGCAGGAATCGTGCCCTGTGAAATCACTGCTAGAGTTAAGATTATATTGTAAACATTGCTTTTACCATTTATTTTTCCTGTAGGCTACGATACTGGGTGACAAGTCAGTTTGACTCTTAAATGCCAGTCTTAACTCAGAAGACTTAAATTAAGTCTTTTCATAGTGTTCTGGATTGTCTTGGGCAAAGGACTATGAGGCAAGTAGCCAAACAGATTGTTATCTTGCCAGCACCTTGAACATCCCACAGACACCTTAGGGAGCTATCCTATAGCCATAGTTGCTTGCTGTTGAAGCATACTATTCATTCTAGAAGGTACCATCCCAGCCACACCCATCAATACCTATTGAAAACAGCTTGCACTGAACTTATTATTATGATTATGGTTATTACCATTCTGTACCTTGCCCATTTTCCCTCAGCCCAGAAGGAAGCATTTCTCCAGGCAGAGCAGGAAGCTTTCATTTGCATGAAGGTCGGCCAAGGTTGATACAAGCACTCTCCCCACAACCCAAGTCACTGAGCCGAGTTTCATAAAAATTGTTAATTGTTAATTTTGGTTGGGGATTAGAATAGAATTTCTTGCGCTGTCTGGAACTATGCTGAGCATGCTCATTTTCTTAATTTGTGTCATCCTCAGTACTGATGATCATAAAATCAAAATATCAATCAACTCTGAAAAACATTGAAGATAGCTAGTGTCCTGAACTATTAAATGTCCAGCCAAGACTCAACTTCTGTGTTAACATAGATACAAATCCAACTTCTTAATATATAAATTTGCTTTGTTTTTGATAAATAGTAAAACTATATGTATATGAGGTAATTGTATCACAAAATACATTTTTCTTATCAGTAAATGTTTGGCATGTATAGATATTTCTATATTTCTGTATGTTCCAGATCACAAAATTTTCTTGGGCAACAGGGAGGCTGTAGTGGAAAAATTTAAGAAGTGCTGATTTTTCCCAAGGATCACTTCTGCAGGGCTTTATTTTTCTTATTCAAAATTGAGCCCTGTCACACAGAATCTCTTTTCTTTGTAAAAATGCTTTGTTCTATTTTCTGATAGTTTTAACTATCTGAAAACTGTTGCTCAGGGACTAGACAGATGGTTCAGCAGTTGAGAGCACTGGTTTTGCATCCATAGAACCCAATCTGATTCACGGCAGCTTTCAACATCCTGCAACTCCAAATATGACACCTTCTTCTGGCTTCACCAGGCATTCACATTGTACACAGACGTTCATTCAGGAAAAACATCCATGTACATAAAACTAAAATAGAATTAATTAAAAACCTTTGCCCAAACTGAATATAACCTGTTATGATCCTAATTTGACTCTCTGCCTTCAAAAGAAGGTACCATTACAGCTTTGACTAGGTACTAGATATACACTGTGTTCCCTTTATAGCAAGCTGAGTCATCTCTCTAGCCACAAGCTCAAATTTATATATATATGTGTGTGATACAAAAATAAAAACAAATACAAAAGAATAAAACAACGAAAACCAAGATGAGGCTTCTCATACTTGTGTGGTGATTGTAAATAAAATAAAGGAAATAAGCACATATAGTTTCAGCAGAAGAGTGTGTGTCACTTAGCTTCAGTAGAACGGTGTGTGCCATTTATTGAATGTTTCAGCAGATCCTCTTCATTGAAGGAAGTGGTTAAAATGAGGGCTGGAGTGTAAATAGCTGAAGCTCAGAGGCTTACCAAGCAATTTTATTTTTTCTCTCTCTCTCTTTCTCTCTCTCTCTCTCTCTTAGAAAAAGAAAAGGCTTGCATCTCAGGATTATTCACACAATCGAGTTATTAAGAGCCACTGTAACTGGGAGAAAAGAGCAAACAAGAGTAAGTGAGCAGATTAGAAAAAAAGAAAGAAAAAACAAAGGTAATCAATTTAATTTATGTCAACAACACTACCAGAAAATTCTATAATAAACATATATTGACCTAAAATGTGAGTTTAATTAAGATATGAGCTTCATTGTAGAGAGTAGCAATTTTTGCTTGGTTCAACTTGAAATATATTCCCAGATTGGGTGAGATTTGTATCACTGTATGATGCTTGGAAAATATTGGTAGTTTCACATGTGCCCACAAGGCCTGCCTGCACTAGCCAGTCCTATTTATCTCCCTTCCTTCTTGTTCAGACAATAGGTCAAGTAAATAAGAAAGTCAAAGTGGAATCAAAATGTAGTCTAAATAGTAGGCTACAACAAAGAAATAATCTCAGGCAGGAATCTAAATATTAGGTCAGAACAAAGAAGTAATTTCAGACAGGATTCTAAATTTTAGACTAGAACAAGGTAGTAGGCTTCAGACATGAAAATGACCTTGGGCTAGGATAGGAAAGTAGGCTCAGATACTTTGGTCATTCTGATAAGCCTTTAGAAACAGTGATCACAGGAGTGTTCACCTAACTGGGTTTAATGCCTTGCTTTTTCTTTGAGTATTTGTGCTTATTGTATTGCTTGTTGTGACCTGCGCAATAGTCTCGCCAGCAAGAACGCACGCAGGCACCAGGATCCTTCTGCAGCAAGCGTTTATTGCCATGTCAGGAGGAGAGAGAGAGAGCCAAGATGGCGCTGCTTTATATACACCCTAGGGTGGCGTGAACATATTTGATTGGCTGCTTGCTCAAAACCCCGTATGATGCCCCGGGTTGGGCGGTGGCTTGGCGGGCTTTCACCACTTGCACATGCACAATTTTACTTGTTTACCCACGAGTGCCAGGTGCCAGCACCATGTTCCAATGGCGAATGCTGTCACTGCTCACCTCGGCTCTCCACAGCTTGTTCCTTGACTACTTGCATCTATTGTATTGCTAGACCCTCAACCTAGAACTGACCTTATTACATGTATGTAATTAAAATGGTATAAAAGCATAAAGGAAGAGGGGGTATAGAATAGGGGGTTCTAGGGAGGAGAAATAGGGAAAGGGGATGACATCTGTATTGTAAATAAATAAAATATCCAATAAACAAAAGAAAGTCAAAATGGAGAAAAACAAACAAATAACTTCATTATAGTCAATGGAATCGTAAGACCTTGCCTTGAAATATTAATTCAACAAAGAGATTTCTTAATACAGTCAACAAATAAAATGACTTTTATCACAAGCAATGTACTAGAAATATACACTGGTATCAAAGCTAGTGCCAGCTGGTATCAGAAAGTGTAAAAATAAAGTATGAAGTGTTTTATTGCACAGACAATATCAATCACATCCCCAGCAATAACTTCAGCAGCTATAAAGTAATCCATTAAAGACACAACCATAGAATCATGAAAAAATGGTTCAGTCAGGTTTTTAAAAACTTGAATTTTAATCTAAAGCTTTTCTAAAATTAGAAGTATTTGTATTACATTTGAGTTTTTTCCTTACAAATCTTTAAGTTCTTGATTGGAAGAAAGTAACCTGAGAAACTTAAGGTGGTACATGCTTCTGAAAGTAGAGGATCAATCAGATATCCAGAGAACACATTTTTCAAATTGTGATGTGTCAACTGGAATAGAAAATTTAATTCATCAAAGTTGGCATAGACTATAATTGGAGCAACAATTCTGAGCTCCAACTAATTATATCTGGCTTACAAGGATGAAGGATTCTTCCTAAGATATGCTAAAGTTTTGACTGTTATGGGACAAAACTCTCTTAACATTGTAAGCTTGGCTAATATTTGCCACCAAGGGTCCCAAGACGTAAGAGAAGCTTCTATTAAGTACTTTAAATGCATTCTTTGAAATTTTCCTCATTCACTGTTAATTTCAAAGGTGGCAGAAGAAAGATCACTGACCCAAATTATCATGGCCGAAGTAATTAAAGCAGGCAATTAATCAATGTAAGCTTTTTTATTCCTGTACTCAAGATGCCTCCTTCTAAGGCAAGACTATATAGTCTCAGGATAAACAAGTTAGTCCTAACAAACCTCTTCAAAGAAAGTCATGGTTGCAGGGTGGGCATAACAAGATAATCATAGTTCAGGTAGCCATAGATGGCCAAACCTACCTTTTGAAAGAAAGGTAGGCTTGCAAGATGGTTATAAACAACTGTTTGAAACAAAGGCATGATTGCCATTCCTGGAATAGGCAGTACAGAACCATTTGTAGTTAAGGTTACATACAGGTGGGGATAGTTTAATCCTTGAGAAGCAGAGGTTTAATCGAAAGCCAAGTGTGTCTTCACTATAAGATGGCTTTTAAGACTAAGATGGACACAGGCTGGTTCTTCATTATATCAGGTGTTTTGATCATATTTACCCACAAAACTCTTTTCCCAGCCACACCTAGTGCCCAGACCATCTCCCTCCCACTTCACATTTCTGTTGCTGTTGGTATTAATAACTAAGAGTGCCATTAGTTATGTCCATAATGCTCATGGGGTATGGGACAATTTATTAAGGTGTAGGCTTAGGGTCATATGCCCCTTTTTCTTTTAGCCGAGGTCTCATATAGTTTAGGCTAGCCTCAGCCTTACTATGTAGCCAAGTGTGACCTTGAATTTATGATCCTTCTTCCACACCCACAAGCAATAAGAACCTCCTCAGATATGATGCATATGCTGCATAATCTAATAGTGTCCTTTGTCTCTGACCAGAAACTCAGAAACACCTACAGGCTAACTGATTTGTTTATAAATGAGATAAAATTAAATTCCAGACCCAACCATTCTAGCAGCAAAGATAGCATACTTACTGAGATATGGCTTTTTTTTTTTCTTTCAGCAAACAAGCATCCAAAAGGCAACTTTTGGGGTGGTTTTGGGGACAGACAAAATAAGACTCTGTGGACCCTAATTCAAGCTACATCCCCATTCCCAAACACTAATTCCCAAACACTAAATCAAGCTACAGCCCAATTCCCAAAGATTGGTGACAGTGGGCGAAGTGAGGGACTCCATTGTGCTACTTGTCAATCTGGGTGAAATGGCAGACAGAGGGTAGGAGTCAGCTAGTATTGGTTTTGTTCATGCTGCTCTCAGTGGGAGGAGAATGATGGTAGAAATACAAGGCAGTCCCTAGGGCTTCATCCAGAAATGTCTGCAGTGGTTGAATCAGGAAGTACTCAGGAGTGTAACAAACGGTGCTAATAGTGAAGTGACCCTAAGTCCCTATAGACTTAAGATAGAGCCAAACTGTTGAGAAATTGAATTAAATGTGGCCATTGCCAGGAAAGATTTATCTCTTATTTCCACTTTCAATAACCAATAAATGATCAATATAAGAAGGGGAAGGGGTTATACACATTTATCTTAAAAACATTATTTATTCTGTTTTGACCAGTCAGAAGCCTGAAGGTCTTTTTGCTTTGAAGGACAAACTGACAGTAATTTGATGTAGCAATTCCACAATGTATAGAGATTAAGAGATGCAAACCTAACAACCTGGAAGCTACTCTTGAGTCAGCATGATTCTACATCATAAAAATAATGAACATTTGGTTGAATATACTCTTACCAAGTGACTCAACTTGCTAAAGCGGGAATTATAATGGATCTCTCCTTTATTTTTTGTTGGTGTATTTTATTTTTTGCAATTCCTCACATATGGTAGGCTACCTATCCCCAGGCCCTGTAAGTGCAGTTCTCACTGACATTTGTCTTTTTCTGCTGAAAGACAGAGGACAGAGCAGGTGATTGGCAAAAATTCAAAATTAAGGAAACTAAAACTCTGTGAGTTCATTACTGTGTAAGGAGAGCACCTGGCCCAGCAGTAGCGGATAAATACTTCAGAGCCTAGAAATTTTAGAAAAGGACAGTTAGATTCACTTCGTTCTTCAAGTTCAACACTATATACTGGCTAAAAATGACACTGTCTAGGTAAATCTAGCATTAGCTGAAACTGTCAAGTTAAACACTCCATAGGACTGCCATCTACCTCCATGCATTAAAGGAACAAAACAAGCTATTTTTTCAAGTTGGCTGACCATAAATTATACTGCCAAGCTAAACACCATCTACAGTGTGCTCCTGAATCTGCCTTCTTTTCGACTGTGTATGTGTGCAGACAGACCCCTAAAAGCTCAAGTCAGTCTTAGTAACAGAATGAATGTGTGTTTCATGAAGCCTGAGCAGATTTAGGTTTTGGGTTTTGGTTGGTTCTGTACCTATTCAGTGGGATTGCTTCATGTATCAAGCTTAATAACCAATTCCAACAAGGAGTAAAGTATTCCCCTCTGTGTTGTGTGTCCCGGTAGCAGCTCTCCTTTGTGTTGTGGTTGTCCTTGAAAATGCCACAGCTGGCAGATAACAATCTGCATGAGGCAAGAAGGAAATCCAATTCAAAACGACTGAGGCTCTGGAGTCTGACCCTGAGTACTTTGATTTTTACCGAGGAGTTTATTTATCATCTAACCACAGTACAGCTTTGGAAAAAAAGTTTCCTTGAGACAATAATCACAATTAAGCTTAAGGCATGACTACATCGAAACTCCTTTGCAAATTAAATGCTGTTTTGCAAAGTAACTGTGGCCTCTTCCACAGAATGAGTTCTACTGACTAAGAAATAATGCTGAGGATAAAGCTCTAGGAAGGAAGAGTCCTGAACAAGCATTATGCAAAGCACATGAGACCTCTTTCCCAAGAATGGGCTCTATTGTCTGACAGACAGTGCATAGGGAGTTCGAGGTAAACATAATAACCGTACAGATAGCAAAGGTCGCTAGGTTATTAAATACATTTTTTTCAATGAAGAGAAAAGCCTGGTTTGTCAGTATTGTGGAAGTTAAGTAATTGACATACATGGGCACCTGCTATAGGTGGACTATGAAATGTGAGGTTCACAAATTTAAACAGAAAGTCTCCAGTCTGTGGCACTGTTTGGGAGGCTTTAGGAGGAGGTCTAGCTTGGAGTAGCAATTCTCTGGTGAATGGGCCTTGAGTGTTTTATACTCCAATTCGTTTTCATGGGAGTTCTGTCTGCTTGAAAATGTGGGTACGCAACAAGTCATGCTGCCAGCTCCAGGATCCCAAAGAAAGCCATAAATCAAATAAAATCTTTCTTCCCATAAGTTTATTTTATCAAGTATTTTGCCACAGCAAGGAGAGGAATTAATACAGCACTTATGTTCTGTGCTATGCCTGGATTTCTGATCCAAGTCTTACTTGCTTTGCCAACATTCACAAAATAGTAACAGGATGACTTTCAAGCTTGTAGAGAGAATAAAATAAATGATTAATGCATTTGTTGGAGGAAAACCAATGTGCTTGTTTTTCTTCTGTAAAATTAGAAACAATAATCAATTTAGAGTAAAAGAAGAGGAAAGAAATGTCAGAAATTTAAAGACATGTTATATAAACGAGGATATCTTTAAAAGGAGAACTTTAAAAAGGTTGTTGTCTGGTGACAAAAGTCCTTAGGTGCTTTTTGGGTCATAAATTTAAAGTGATCCGTGATTCAATGTATGGCCTTTGAAATTTTCTACCGCCACATTCAAATTGCTTGTAGGTGTTGAGAAGATGGAAGGACAAGATCAACAAGTATTGTTCTGCTCAGTAACACGCTGGAGAGACAAAGCTGGTCAAGCTGGCCACGAACACAAAGAAATTGTTACAGGGCTGGACATCTATCTTCCTCTTCTGCTTTCTTCACGTGCTGGTCCTAAGGTCAACAGTTTTGAGGAATGCAGCAGCTCTGACATGCTGCTTGCTTGACTGAAGACAAACACAAAAAAAGGCCGAGCAATCATGAACTGTGAAACTTCTCAAACCGGGAGCGAAAATAAATTTTGTCTATTACAAGTTGATTATCTTTGCTATTTCTTTTTCTTCCTCCCTTTTATTTTCTTTATAGCATACCTCCTTTAAAGTTAACTAACACAAGGTCTAACAAACCATGGTTTAGGAAAGAGATATTTAATAACTCAGTAAGAGAATCTGTCATCCCAAGGTTTTAAAAACTTACCCTTGAACTCTGACCTGCTGACACATATGCTGCAGTCTGGAGAGAACGCAACATAAGGCAGGTGATTCTAGGGTGCCTTGCTCAAAACACTGTCCTCTGTTAATGCCAGAAAAAAAAAAAGTTCCACTAGCAAACAGTGGCTACAAAATGACTATCTGGAACTGACGGCAAGGTCAAATATTACCCACTGATAGCGTTCCTACAATAATTAACATGCTCAAAGACAGCTTTGAGAGATGTCAAGATGGGTCCTGAGAAGCAAATTCAGTTAATGAGGGCTTGTAGTGTGATCCACTTAAAACATAACTTGCAGGATCCTCAGATGTGTCTTTGAAAAGTTTCTTCAACATTTCACTCTAATAAGCACCTTGCTGAGGTTAGAAAGTACCTCGTTTCTTCAAGATCTTAAAGTGTGGGTGACCCCCATCTGCCACATGAAAACAAGACCTTTGTATCAAATACTCCCAGGTCAGGTTTTGAGTCTTGAAGGCGGTGCCTGTGGTATGATGACGTGGATGGCTGAGACCTCACTTATGAACTTCCTGCTGAAGGGTCTGTCATGGCTATGTTCTTTTGTTTTAGAAAAACAATTATTTAATTTGGTGAATACATGGATCTCAGAGTTGGCATCTGTCTAATTATTTCTTCACAATCATGCTCACTACATTTCTCTCGTTACTTTCATATTTTTTTATAGGTGGTAGTAATCATTCCATAAGTATGCATTTCTAATTTAATCTGTGTACAAAGAGATTGAACACCTACATTAATCTTTACAGAAAACATAGAAATATAACACAAACACATACACACACACACACACACACACACACACACACGCGCGCGCATACACACACACACAAGAAATGTACTTGAACATACTTTCGAGAATATTGCTCATAGGATTAGTTTGCAAGGTACAAGCCAAAGCAAATGAAGTAGTTGAAGCTGCTAAAACTTTTTATTAAATAAATAAGGATAGGGAAACAAAGTTTGATTTCTAATTAAATAAAGCCACTGGATTGTTGTGAACTCAAGATATAACACAGGTAGATCTAGGTGGCCATTGACTTGCCCAGTTCAAACCTTTATCCATCCTAGTGCCCTTCTGTATCATGACCATGCTGAAAGTAAGAACTTCCCTTGAGACTATACACTTTGACTACCAATTACATATTTATTCACTTATCCTACACACACATGCACACACACACATACACACACACACACACACAGAGAGAGAGAGAGAGAGAGAGAGAGAGAGAGAGAGAGAGAGTTAAATAAAAGAAAGAAATTATGACAAAGTTGAAACTAGAAAAAATAGTTTTAGGTCTTCTTTTATGACTCATTTATACTCTTGCCTGTAATGTTTGATATTTAGAGTTAGGGTTTATTTTACATGTATGAAATATCTGTTCAGTAGGACCAGTTGTGGTGGCTCACACTTTAATCTCAGCAATTGGGAGGCAGCAACTTGTTCAAGATGCCCTTGGTCTACATAAGACATAGTGACTTTTTGAGTGGCTTTAAAGTCAAGTTACTTAGAATCTATATTCTCAAGTTTGAATTTTAAGAAAAAATATATTTCTAAGAACAATGAGCAAAAGATGTTGTCAACAGATGAACAAATTCTACTGGAAATTTCACTTCACCAGGAGAGATTGATCATGTCCTAGGCTTCATTGCTTCATGGTTATGTGAAGTTCTGGATAATGTCTGGTTCTATATGGCTATTTTAGTTGGACTTGGTAAAAAATCAGGAATTAATTTGTACATGGCACAGGCTTTAATATTTTAGGAAAAAAAAAGGAATACATTTTTAGCAACTGCTTAAAGCACTTGAACCTGAGAACCGGTGCTCTGTGTGTAGCTGCTGTGCCAGGTGGCTCTCATCGGGTGTTTTGTGAGGAACCCTGCTTATAGGTTTGAAGCCAGGACGTTCAGGATCCCCTGCTGCCCACCTCAGTCTTTCCTCACAGAGAGCAGATGGGTGAAGCAGCCCCAGAAGTGACAATGTAGCTTTACAGAGTTGCCAATATTGTTCGTAGTTGGAATAGATGCTAATTGGAGTTGAAGAGACACAGTTAGAGTTGAAAGTGGGATTTCATTAGGAAATGGTTTGGAAACTTGTTAAAGCTATTCATATAACTCTATTCTGAGGAACCAAAATGAAGCATTAACACTTTAAGTGAAGAGTTTCAAATCCATGTTAGAGAGGACAGCTCAAGGACAAAACACAGGTCATCAGAACCTCTTTCAGTTTTCACACACTGCACATGCACTTGCATAAAATACTAATTTACTGAGCCATTTAGGTTCCTATAATTTCCATTAAATTCTGTCTGACATTGTGAGCATGAATACATCTTCTGACTAATACTTGACTAATTTTGTCTTGTTTCTACTTCAACAACCCATGGAATGCTCGCACCTTTACCGGACCCCTCAGCCTGGAAGACCTCAGCAAGAGGGACTATGCTACAGTTCCATGTTCTTTGTCTTTCAGTAGTAAGGAAAAGCCTATCACAACACTTGCCCAGCCACAGAAGCCTCTTTATTTTTTATGGATCTTTGACTCTGGTTCTACCTATAAAGAAACACCTTCTAACCATTGCGGACTATCGGGTGCCAAGCCAATGCTGTAGCACAATTCTCTTTTCCTTGAGCTCCCGGATCTAGAATCTTTCTGTTGGGATAGGGGAATCTTAATAACGGAGATGTATTCCACACTGCAGCGGCATGAGGAAGCTCATCACAAGACTTGGTTAGGAACAGAAAAGAATAACTATCATTAAATACCTTTGAGAAAGCTGTATAGAAAGCCACTATTTCATGATATGTATATTGTAAACAAACACACACACACACACACACACACACACACACACATTTTTCTAGCCTTACCAATGAAGAAACAAATACTAGCCAGTCAAGGACCATTAGCAGAGACCCATGGGAGTTTGGCAGTATGAGATGAACAAGAAAATGACTATTAGAAACACAGCATGTATAAGTGGAAGTTGTATAGTTACAAAATACAATGAAGAAATAATTCGTTGGGTAGATTAATAAAAAAGAGATGAAAGGGGAGTTAGTTTGAGGACTGAATAATAGAATTTGCCAAGTCTGAGCAATAAAATGACAACAGTAAAAACAGAGAGAGAATTTCAAAACTTTCACAAAAATAGTAAAAGACATACAATTTATATGATGATTGTTCTAGGAGTAGGAAAAGAACATGGAATTGCCTAAAATTTTAAAACAATCTGGCAAAACCCTAAAACCCAAAGATTTAAAATGTTGAATGCTATGATGTGGGTGAGCGTTCTCCCACAAAAGTCTAGATGTAGAAAAAAACCGAGTCACTGTTCTGTGGCCCCTTGGGATGTGGAGATATCTTAGAGGATGGAGCTTACTGAAGCTAAGTTTGATGCACTGCTTTGAACTAGGATCCCAGCATCTCCTCTTCCTTTTCTTTCTTATTTTTTGCTGCCATAAGGTACACTAACCTCTTCTGCTACACACTGCCCACCATAATGTCTCTTACAATAGCAAAGACAAGGGCATCAAGTCATCGCAGACTTAAACTACAAGACAAAAATCAGCCTTCTTATGGGACAGATTAATCACAGCTGGTTGTCATAGGAACAAAAAGCTTGTTGGCATACTGAGTCTATCACTGGTAGGATAAACTCAATTGCAGGAACATGAAAGTGCATTATAAATTAACTTCTGAAAAACTAATGAAAAAGAAAAGATAAGACAAAGCAAAAAACTAATGACAAAGAAAGAAAGCATATCACTTCAACGGCAGAAGGTGTCTCTTTAGTCTCAAACAAGACCAATGACAATAGGTCATAAGATGTGTGGAACAAAGCTGGAACTGAAATGAAAGCTTCTGCCCTTTGGCTAGCTTTCATAGTTTAGGAAGCTACTTTGTAGGCTGCTGTGAGAGAATAGTCACCACCAATCTTAGCTAACTTAGTCTAGCTGCAGATTTTGGAAGCTATGTTGAACAGCCCGGCAAGATAAGGCAATGGGTACAATAATGTCATAAAACGTGATATGGGTAACCAATTGATTTCTGATTTAAAAATTATGGTCTATTCATAGAAGGAAATTCATGTTTGGCACTGTACTTCTGAACAAGAATTCTTACTTGGGGAACTTTTGGGTTCCAGGGGTAAGCCTGCTCCTGTCTTTTTGCTAAATGCACACAACAGCAAACTGTCTTGAAAATACGGATCTTTCTACACTATAGCTACACAATAGCAAGGCTATTGATCCTCATCTGCTAATCTTTCTGCGGTGGAGGGGAGAGAATGCAGAGATTTACAAGTGATCAAAGTGTAAACAATAAGCATCAATGAAGCGCTCTGAGCCAAATGAGACATACATTTCATTCACTCTTTCCTCAAAACTCTGGAAATACCAGAAATGAGGGGGCAAAAAAAATTATAATTCAGAGGTGGATTGGGGTGAAACTCTATTTTCTGGATAAGAAAAGATTGTGTCACTCATAAATGCACAGGAGCTCTCGTTACTTGAACAAACTTGCAGATGATCAAGCCAGTTAACAATGTAGCATTGATGGAAAAGAAGTCCATGAGCCTCAATCCCTTGCTGAAGAGCTATTGACAATCTATGGCTGCTAGTGGAGAGAGTTTTCCTTAGGAGCAAGGCCTCTGGTTGAATGACCATGTTGATACCTTCATACCAAAGTGCATAGGGGCAGCATTAATTTACCCAGTGATTTAAGAGAGACAGAGTATTAAATCAGCTGGGACATGTGAGAAAGGGCTCCAGGAAGAATTGGAATGGGAGGATGAATATAATCAAAATATATCATATACATGTAAGAAATTCTTAAAGAATAAGTGAAAAGTGTGATATGAAAAGGAAACTACAGGGTACAGAGGTATGTAGCACACGGTTCTAAATAAAATTAACTGTTGTAAACAAGTTCTATATTTAGCAAAACTCTCCCTCTAGGATGAGTGGACAATAAGTTCTTTCTCAGACACGAAAAATAAAATAAGTAATTGCTAACCATGAGTCACCCTTAAAATTAGAAGCTCTTTAAGGAGAAGGAAAATGAACAAAGAAAAAAAATTGAGTCCACAGGATAAAAGAAAATTTAGAAAAAAAATATAGGCAATATCATTTTTTTAAAAAAAATTACATTAGTAATTAAAATAAAAATTCTAACATCATCTGATCCTCAAAACAATGATACCCTAACGTGAGGTCTAAGTAGATGGTCAAATTCATGTACTTCACCTCAGAGCGGTGGAAGATTGTCAAGACAAGCACAGAATAATCAATATGAAATTTATATAACATATGATAAATAAAATCAAGATGAAATCTTAAAAATCAGTCAAGTAACTCACAGGAAGTCACGAATAAAAACACCAATCAAACAGAAAACAAAGAGTGGATTATCTTTAATATATGAAAAAGTAAAATTATCTAAATATTCTAACCACCAGACAAAGATTAGCAGAATAAATTTTTAAACCAACTCAGTAACATGCTGTTTAATGTGCTATTTACAAGGAATCACAAATTCAGTGGCACAGGCAGGTGGAGAATAAAAGAGGAGGGAAGGATATGACATGGGAACCTAACTTGTAAAATCCCAGGGTGGTTACTGTAACATTACATAAAGTAGATGTCAAAGCAAACTCATACAGAGACAGGGATATTGCATAATGGCGGAGGGATCAACCCACGGTGAGATACAGTAACTGTGAAATGTGCTCCAAACAACAGAGCATCAAAAATACATAAAACAAAACTTGATAGAGCAGAAAGCAGAAATGAGTCTGACATCGTACGTAGGCAGAGATTTCACTTAGAAAAGTATCTTTCCTAAGTGAATAGAAAGCTGTCCAAGTCAGAAAATTGGTTAAGGCACAGAATATGTGGGTAACACATTCAATGAAACCTAGTGAATATATGTGGAAAAATCTTCCTTGACAACACAGAGAGTGCTAAGACTACTGAAATCTGAAGAAATCAATCACTTACACATTGCTGGTGGAAATATGAAGGGGTTCCTTGGGAGAACTGTGGAAGAGTGTGACAACTTTATCATTGAATCACCACTGGGTGAAGGTTGATGATGGAAACACAATTTTGGAATTCCACATAATCAAAAATACTAATGCATTAAGCCATAGAAATTGAGGGCAGTCAGAGTGTTTTAATTAACATAGTCATACGTGTCAGCTTTCCATCAGTTCTGACTTTTCTGGAACATTCTACCTCTTGTTGAGCTGCCATAGTGTTTTCTGGCAAAGCACAAGGATGGTTTCTCACTTTGATTAAATCTCCTTTGTATAATCCCAAATTTAAAGTTTGGGGATACTGGAATATAATCTCCACTTTGTTCCCAAGAAAAATGCAAAGTATCTGTATAAAATGTATCAATATACTCCAAACAGATAACTTTGAAAGAATAAAAAGAGATAAGAGTATGAAATCGAAATGGATCATGAAATATTCTTACGGGTGAGGTAACTGCACACATATATTACAGACAAACCTATGTGTTCACAGCTCACATTAATTTCTACAGGTCAATATGAATAGAAAACAAGACACATTACAAGATTAATTTAAAAATTAAGGTAAGAGTGAGAGGCCAAGCTCATTCCACCTTGGGACCGGCCTCTATCTTAAAGGGAAAAAAGCTTGAGAACTTGGCCGGCAGCTGAACCCACGCTGCATCCATGTACCAGGAAGGCCCTCAGGGCTTGTCCTTGGCCAGAGTTACTCCCTAGCTATTTCCTAGCAACAGGTAATCAAAGATTAGTCTTATTATTTCAGATGTACTTTCAGACCACTTGTGATTGGACATGGTCTTGCTTCAGAGCACCCACCTGTCAGCTTACAATAGATATTCAGTTAGATGCTTGCCAGGCTGGACCCTGCCTCACTTACTTCCATTTCTTATAAAACCTTGTCCTGAGGAGAGTTCGGAGCTGCTTCGCTAAACTGTCCTTTGGGCAGGCAGTGAGTTTCTGATAGAGACCCTAATATGATTACATTGGAAGTGGCTCCTTGGTGGTCTTTTGGGATTCACAAATGCTTCGTGGCACAACAAAAGCACATATGTTAGAATCTGGTCAGAGATTATACATTTTATCCTGATGCTGCCCCCCCAGACAAAGCTTCTAGAGCAACTAGACAAAAACATCACAAATCAAAGTTCATTATCTTCAAATATGAAAAAGTAAAATCAAGGGAATCCTGGGCTTTTTTTTCCTCATTAGCTTTTCCTAGACATTCTCAGCAACTAGAGTATTTCCTGAGGTACATGTTTAATTTATGGAGAAACAGATGGTGTGGAAGACTAGATTGTCATTGCCTTTCTCTTTGATATCTAGCAGTTTTGGTAAATTACTACTTATTCACAATTTGAGGGCCTGTTTCAAAAGGTCTGGAAGTTTCAGAGTACGCACTAGATACAAATGCCTCTTTTCAGTGGAAAACAGACATGCAGGGAACGGCGGGTTTGGAGAAGGTGCCTCAAAAGAAAGAGAAGCCACTGAAATGTGATGTTTTCACTTTATTCGCAGAAGAGTTTAGCAAGATTATTTGAAACTAGATAATTGTTCTTCATGTACATATTCATAACTATAACAACATTGCTAGAAAATATGAAGAAACCATAAGACTGAACACTCTCAAATTTGGTCACATGAAGTTACTGATAGTATTTCCTTCTAGGCTGAAGACTTCGAGGTGGACAGAGATTCTCAAGAAAAGGTGTCCCGTTTTATCCATTTCAATTCCCATTCTTTACATTTTCCCTATGAGCTATGTAGTTACATGTGATCCAAGTTATTTCTCATGCCCACAAGGGGGACCCTTTGTGCCATGGCACCAGAGTTTATCCAGTACAGGTTTTACTTCTAATTATCCATTCTCTGCTATAAAACACAGGGAGTTTCCCATTTCCTTCGCCTCACCTGTGAATCCGGGCAGACAGATACAAACATAGCCCGAGGCTCCAAGGTAGCTGAAGGAAGAAGGCAGGCCTGCAGTGTTTCCATATAGATCCTCTGAGGACAGCTTGGCACATTTCCCCCCAAATTGGCAGGGGTTGCTACTGCATTCATTTATGTCTGTCTCACACAGGGCACCTGTGTATCCTGCAGGATAAAAGTTCAGAGAAGCTGCTGAGTCAAGGCTCAGGAACACCAGGCGCTTGTCTTAGAAGAGGCTGACCACTGTGTCTGTGCCAATTAGCAAGGTGTCCACCCTCAAAGAGCTAGCAGGAGAAGCCAATAAGAGGATGCTACATGGAAACGGATTCTAGTAGCAATAAATAAGGGATACATATTAAATTCTAAAGGATGGGTGATTTTAGTCAATATTTTTTAGAAAGGTTTAATCAATAAGGCTTGAAATAAAGTGGAATGTTAAGATAGACAGGATTTAATCTGAACACCGCATTAAGTGGAAAACCGCTAACTTCAATTTATCATTTTTAAAATAAAACTTTTAAAGAGAATATCTGAAAAGGCAGCATAACCAGCCCCAAATCCCCTTTTGAGTCATCAGAGAGGAAGGAGCAAACCAGAAAGCAGTACTCCTCCATGACCTCTATTTAGTTCTTACCTCCAGGTTCCTGCTCTGTTTGAGTTCCTGCCCTGGCTTTCTTCATTGGTGGACTAGATCTGGAAGTATAAGCTAAGCAAACCCTTTTCTCCCCATGTTGCTTTGCTCACTGTACTTTATCACAGCATCAGAAACCCTAAGATGCCCTTAAAGGTTAGAGTAAGATAGAAATCGGTACCAGTATAGTGGGGTAGAGCTGTGACAGATCTGACCACCTTGTTTCGGGGAGGACTATGGAAAGACTTTGGTACTTTGGGCTTGAAAAGCTGTTGGGCGTTCAAAGCTTGGTGGGCTGTTGTGCCGGAGTTTAGAAGATGATAGTATTGAAAGAAATGCAGACATTGGAACCTGCCTTGTGAAGTTTCAGAAAGAAGTTTGAAAGTCTCTTAATGACTCAATCATGGCTGATTTCTATTTTAATTTGACTCTGTGGTTCTGTTTAGCTAGGGCTAAAGAATCAGCTATGGTTAATAAGATACCAGAACAACTGAAGGAAAATCTTTAGCAGGATAGTTGATACTGATGAGGTAAAGCTGAGGAATATATATAGTGGTGATTAAACAAGAGACCAGCAGTATTGAAGTGAAAGTTTTTGAGAAATGTTTCCTTAGAGTCTATAAAAAATATGGTTTTCTTGTATGGGTAGGGCTTTAATATAAATAAATTGTTTCAGATGTGACCTTTCATGACTTTCTGTGTTTACTCCCTGTTTAAGTTCCTATGACAGTTCTAACTCATACCTCACCATTAGGTGTCCCAAAATGTGTGAATGTGTAAGCATTTATTTACAGGTTGAAACACAGTTTACAGTGCAATACTGTGTGTGTCTGGGTAAAGCCTTGGAGTTGAGGCCTGAAAGTGGAGTTTCTGTCTTTTAGGTTATGCATGTGTGTCATTGTAGCCAAGATTGATAGATGCCACCAACGGATAATAGCAGCACCACTGTCAACAAGTAGACCTAAATGCCTACTGGACATTTGCTATCACCAAATGTAAGTTTTCCATAATATGTTGTTTTAGTTGCTTGCCTTAGTTACCACCAATGTTAATAGCCTTGGTCCTCAAAATGTTTTCTATCATTTTCATGTTTTATCCATTATGAGGATTATCTTGTTTGCTTGTGCTGTGTGTAGTACAAATCCCAAAATATAAATGTGGAGGGACACTGACATTATGAGGGTAGACACTGAAATAGCATCAGCTACTCAAATGCATGGGGTCTTTCAAGGGACACAGACCTACAACCTAAGTAATGTCTGTAATGTAGACTTAAGCTCACTGAGAAACTTATTTTTCAGGTAAAATTTATAGCCCTAAATCACAAAACTTGGAAATCAAACCATAGCTTTTTTTTTTCACTTTAAAATAATAAAAATGGTTTCCTGTTTTCACATAGAATAACATTCAAGATTCTTAATATGACCTTGGAATATGGCTTCCTTCCAGCCCAGCATGCTCTTCCTCCCCGAGGATGCTTCCTACCCACAGACTTAGCAATTGCTCTCTTCCCTCCTGGGGAATTCTCTTCCAGGCCTTTTCATGGCCAACTCTTCCTCAGTTTTCAGACTTTACCTCACATTACTTTCCTCTCTTACTCGGATCACAACACAATAAAATGCCTTGGTTTCCTGTCAGTTTTCTCAGCCTTTTTCTTCCATTGCTCTTTTGACAACTTTTAATGATGTGTTTATTTGCGTGTATGGTTCCCTGCTTCAACAGATTGTCAGCCCCACATAAACAGGACTGTGTGTATTTTATTCAACACTTCACTACCCAGCAATACATAAATAGTTGACCTTCAATCAATGACTGAGTGAGAATAAATAGTACTAATTAATGGTTAAAATGACAACAAGTGAATTACAACCGGCTCAGTGCATGACTAGAGAATTAACTATTAATGGGCCAGTAATGAGAATACAGTACGATTGCTCATTTTGTAACTCTAATAAACTCCTGAGTGGATCCCATTTCAAATAATAACTACAGCATAAATCTTCTTGCACCATAGTATAATATATTTATTTTATGTAACCCTTGGGGCTTTTTTCAACAATCTGAAGAAGAAACTCAAGCACTGGATAAAGGAACTAGGAAACATGTCAGAAAGAACTCTCACAGTTCTTTATGGTTCTTTATTCTCCCCAAAGAATGCTTCGGATGTCTTCAATGAGAATGCCTGCTTTTAAAATACTTCCACTTACATACTTATAAACTACTATTAAACAATAGTTTTCACAGTAGGTTGCTATGTATCAGGATTTGTTTAATATAGTGGACTTTCTAGAAAGAGAGAGAGGAGAGGAGAGAGAGAGAGAGAGAGAGAGAGAGAGAGAGAGAGAGAGAGGCTGTTTGTAATTTTCTTATTGTTCTAAGACTCAAGACTCACACACCAGCCACGTTAGGAAGAGATTTAAAACTGCAATAAATCCTTCCCTGCTTTCCCGCCTCGTGCATTGTCTCATTCAGTCGGGAGCATGGGAGAAGTCCTGATTTATGTGTTTGCCGGTTCTGTCCACACCACCGAGGCTCTGGAGGGAATTTTAGTTGCTGTTCTCTTTAACCAGATATAAATAGACTCCTTCAGTCAAGACCACAGTCAATATTTTTAACAAGTTTCTCTATAAATCTCTGTACAAGGAAACAACACGATACCGAATCAGATCCTCTGGGCTTGTGAATTTTTTGTTTGTTTTCTTGTTTTGTTTTTTTCATATTCAATTCCATCTGAGCATCTAAACATTTAAGTTTTGAGATACTTCTCAAAATTATTAACTTTTGAAATAAGGACTTTAGACAAATGCAGCAACATGTTCTTTAGGACTGTTTTTACACTCAGAGAAATGTTTTTTTTTTTTTTTCCTACTTATAAGGCAGTTTGTAGCATTGAATCTCATTATATACAACAGTAAGCAAATGGTACAAAGACCTTATTATTTTTTCATCTAGGGTAACCCACCATCCACACAGTGATCTCAGCTAGAAATCCAGATTCTGCATAGTGTTGAATATACCCATGTAGTTTACCTCTTACATGACACTTTTGGCCACTGTTAGTTATTTTTTCATGGATGTGATATAAAAAATACCATAACAGAGGAAGAAATAGCTTTGGATTCTCCAGTCCATCACAATAGGAAAGTCATGGAGGAAGAGTCAGAGGTGCAGAAACACGTAGTGGGAAGGACTAAATGTTAGAAATAACCTTCAAAGAACTACTTCTAGTGCCCCACTTCTGCGAGCTGGGCCCCACCTCTGGTGCCCTGATTTTGTGCTGTGGAGGAAGATTTTTTTTTTAACTTTTATTGGATATTTTATTTACATTTCAGATGCCATCCCCTTTCCCCATTTCCCCTCCCTAGAAAACCCCTATCCCATGTCCCCTTTTCTTTTTTGCTTTTATACTTCTTTAAAAAATATTAATCAAAGGCTTTATAAGTTTGGTAATGCTCAATCAGAAGTGTAACCCAATACCCAACCTAGATATATCAACTGTCTTTGACTGGTGGAGACACGTGAACTTCTGCCTGCTGTGGAGGACATTTTATATTCGAGCCATAATAATGACTCATCCTCTCATCCGTGTTCTAGAACTGATGTCTTAGCTCTGGCAAGTTACTCAGTTCTGTTTTAAAATCTCTCACATCTTTAGTTTTATTTCACTCAAACTAGCTTACATTAGACTGTAAGAGAACTCTTTGTAAATGAACATGTCAGGGTATGTGACTTCCCTGACCCATATTTGCAGTGTACCCATGTGTCTCTGTGATATGTCTGCCGTTCTCCTCATCCTCACTTCTCTGCCCCCTGCCAACACAGTCAAATGGACTTCAACAGTCACCCAAAGTTCTACGGTGGGGCAAGGCCCCTTCTACAGAACTACTACATTTCTTGTTTCTTTCCTTTCCATTCCCCTACCTCCCTCCATCCTTCTCTCCCTCCCTCCCTCCCTCCCTAAAATAGATATCATGCCGCTTGGTGCCAATCAGTGCATAGAATGATCAACCTAATTTTACTAACTAGTTGGTGTTTGTTAAGTGATCTTGATGTTCTAAGCTGAGCTAAGATCCTTATATTTCACTACTGGATTTTTTTTTCTAAAACAACTCAAGGTGGTGAACATTATTGTCAACAATTTTTTTTTGTATGAGTGAAATGTCAGTCTTAAGAGTTGCTTTGTTACTTATCCAAAGTCTATGAGCCAATGAGTCCATTTATGATATACGTTCAGTCATATTACCTAAATGGTAATATTTTAATATAATTTCATGATAATTCCTTAATGCACCCAACTTGTATTTTACCATACTGTTTCTTGTCTGAATTAGATATGCACTTTTGACTCCTACATATTTGTAAATGTGTCATTCACACTGAATTTCTTGTGATGAGAATACAGGATGATAGTTTTTATTAAGCCAGTGTTTGATAGCATAATGATGACCAGAGGACAGCAGGTACCTCCTATTCATTTTCTGAAACAGGAAAACAAAGCATATGACATTTGCAAACCAAGGAATTCAAAACTTCTTTTTGTACATTGATAAAAATGTCAGTCAGTATTCCCTAGACAATAAATATTTCTTAACCAGAAGGAATAACTAACTGGATTGGTTCATTTCATGACTGCTTTCAAATAGAGAGTTAACTCTTTTTTTTTTTTTAAACAAGAAAAAATCAGTGGAAACAGTGATAGATAAGCAGATAGACTATATGATACAATATGAAATATTTATAAGTTTTCAATTTTTCTCAGTGGATTAAAAAAGAAGAGAGGAAAACATTATAGTTACCATTTCTATTAATAAAATCTTGAGAAATTAAAATTAAGAAAAAATTAAGGAAAAAGAAAAATTAAGAAAATTAAATTTAAAAAAGATAACACATTGTTGTCCAGAGTTAGTAAAATATTTTCCACTTAGCAATAATATTTCTTAAGTACTACCAACTGCTTTCTGATGGTTCTTGTAGCATCTTTACTCTTCAGGTATATGTTAATTCCACTATAGTTTTATGTACTTAACCTACATTCTTGTTGATCTTAAAAGAATGCTCATTATGTTCTTTATATATTGGAGGAAGCATTCAATATATTGTCTAGGCAGCATAATTATAAGCTTGACTAACTTCATGAATTACAAGACAAACTCTAAAAAGGTTAACACGTTGCTTTCATATATTGCTGGTGTCTAGGAGAATAAGTAGATGAAAACAATCCCAGTGAATGTCTCTTCAGGAAAACTATGTGGAATTCAGGTTTCCACTGTCATGTTTCTGAACCTAGAGGGTTCTAGTCATTATTGATGCTGTGGTTGTCTGTCTTACACAGTGTGTAGTATAATACCAATACTGTGTGAACAATGAAGAGTGCAACTCAATGAGTGAAGCTGAAGAAAGTGTTGGCTTAGTGCCTTTAATGACAATAATTTTCACTTTGCTTTCTATGAGCAACTTGTTTCTAGTATAAGTAAAGATAAACACACACACACACACACACACACACACACACACACACACACACACA
>JANHMN010000009.1:38753673-38795930 GCA_030674055.1 Rhabdomys pumilio
ACACACACACACACACACACACACACACACACACACACACACACACACACAAAGCAAAAAACCGATTATTTGTCACTTACCAGGCAAGCAGTGACAAATATAGCTGTCAACAGTGTCTTCGCATGTTGCATCATTGAGACAAGGCTTTGACCAACAGAGAGGAATCAAGGACTCACAGTGCATCCCTGTGAATCCACTACCTGTGCAGTCACAGTGGTAGCTGGAAAGCAAATGGAATTTTCAAATCAACTCTTAGTCATCTTGAAATCAACCCTCTTTATCCTGTCTCCATTTATCCATCAACCTGACGCAGATGGTGGAGCATCCATACCTACCTCAAAAGCACCATGGCTTATCTCTGTAGACCCACATGGTTCTGTGTTTCCACACCAACACTGTCTCATTATTGACTTAAAAAGTGACAGTAAGATTCATGCAACACTATTTGGAAGCTGTTTTTTTTTCAGGCATAAATAAGACTGTGATACTTAGATCATAAGATTATTGTGATAATTAAATATGTACAAAAGAATAGTAACATCATCTCCTGTATATCAGGGCACTAGGCTACTATTTTAAAATATGCTAAATAAAGTTATCAATATTATGAAGTTACTAGGTAATAATTTGTACTAAATAAAATGTATTATAAAAGTTATTTTTTTTTTACTAAATAGAAGCACTCATAATTAAGTGTATTATGATTATGGTGTTGTTTTTGGATTGCAGGAGTATTTTAGTCTTTCTGTTTCTTTTTATTAACCTTTTATTGATTCTTTGTGAGTTTCACATTGTGCAGCCCAGTCCCACTCATTTGCTCATCTCTCTGTCCTCTCATATCTGCCCATCCTCCTCAAAATAACACACACACATACATACACACACACACACACACACACACACACACACACACACACGCTGCCACCACCACCACCACTAACAACAACAACAAACAACCAAAGCATAGAAAACATAACACTGTGGAAGCTGTAGTATGTCACAATATGTCCCACAGTACATCCCTCTAGTCACAATCCTCACTTGCAAATGTTCATTGCAATGAGTCATTGGCCTGGTTCCAGATCACTGGCTTCTGTGATACTATCAACGTTGGCACCTCACTGGGACTCCTCCTGGTTATCCTGTTCGTTGCCTTGAGTCATGGAGATCCTGCCGCTTTGGAATAGCAGGATTTTTAATGATCTTTTAATGATCTTTTAATGCATCTGAACCATTCATAGATGATATAGATTTTGGGGTGAACCACATCAGAGCCCTGGATCTGGGCCTGGGTAATAGCTGAGCTGGTCAAACCGCTGGCTCTCCCTTATTGACACTACCAGGGCGAGCTCTCCATCCAGCACTTCTCTGTTTAGGCAACTGAATGCTGCCATAAGCAGGTGGCAAGGTCAGCTCTTCTGCTCTCATACCCTTGGGGCTGGGTCACCAGTCCCCTACTGTGCTGCTCAGTTGAGACGCAAGATGCAAGGCCCAGTCTCCCAAGTGCTGCTGCCTGTGAGGCCACTCTTGAGGCTGGCTTTTCCATGCCTTGGCCATCAAGGCCAGCTCCACTCACAGGGAAGTGCAGTCCCTGCTCTTCTGAGTGTTACAGCCAGTGAGGGGAGAGGGCTAGCTCCCCTGCTCTCAAGCCTCCAGATCCAGCTCTCCATGGCTATTGCAGGGTATCTATAAGTGGAGCATGAGATCAGCTCTCCTGTTCTCATACCCCTAGGGCTGGCTCAACCATACCCCTGCCACCACAAGCAACTCTACTGTGTTGGTCAGGTAAAGTGCGGGCCCACTAGCTAGAGTGCTGAAGCTGGTAAGAGATGGGGGCAGCTCTCCAGAGAGCTGCATTCAGTGAGGGGCAGGGCCAGTTATGTACAGCCCCTGGACATCTACGTGGTCCCTGGTAGCTGTCCCAACCAGGGACATTTCAATGTAATGTAGTAGTAATATGAACCTTGGACACGTGTCATAGACCTACTCCTGTGTAGCCAAATCAGACCTGGTTCTCAGAGGCAGTGCTGGCTAGGACCTCATCATGGCTTCAGGTGGTGGGGCTGTCAACTGACAACAGGCTACTCCTCTCTACCCTCGAGTCTCCAGTTCCATCTCTCTTCACAATGCTCAAGCCGCTCCACACCTCTATCTCTCCCATCTGACCACTATATAGTCACACATTGTGGTGGCTCCCGCTGCAGTCTGAGCACACAGCTGGCATGTTCCTGGGTAATATCCTCCATCTGTGCTACATGGTGTGTAATGCCCCGCAAGCAGGTGTGTATGCCCTGCCTGTATCATCCAATGGAATGTAGGTTTGTGGGTAGCGTGGCAGTCTGGTCCACAGGTCTCTGTCTTTTTCTTCCCACACTGAGATGCCTGGGTTTGATTTGATTTTTATAAGTCTCAGATATTAGATAACTTTGGCCACCAAGCCAGGCATTAAACTAGGATGAACAAAGGCATCTACTCTGCCTCTGACTGATATAAGAACACCACCATCAACAAGGTGTCTCTATACCCATGGTGGTGGTAGTGGGAGAGAGGTCTTTCTATTGCTGACCATCCACTGACTGTATCTATTTCAAGTGTCACAATCTGCTGGGGTACAATTGTTGAGTTTTTATTTAAAGTGGCCCTTAATTGAGGTGATGTCTCTCACAAGGATTTAGTGTTGTAGAAAATTAAAAGTAGATCTGCAAACTTATGTGAGGTAGAAAGGATATCTTCACAGGATGCTTCAAGCACAGAACATTTATAATCCACTCCCTGTGGCTGTATATATTTACCACCAAGCACTGATAGTGGACTATTTATGGATGTGGAAATGGCAGATGTTGCATGGACAAGGTTTTTATGTCTCAATTAGTTAAAAAAAATTGCTCATGGTTTTGTTTAATTAAAAATACTAAAAACTAGGACTAGAAAGATTTTTTAGCACATGAAGTCACTTGCTGTGCAAGCCTGGGGACCTGATTTTAATCCCCAAACCTACACACGCACACATGCACACACACACACACACACACACACATGCATGCATGTGTGCATGTCCATAAATAATAATAATGATTAAAATATTTAAACTCTACCTTATGTGAGACATTAAGACACATGTCCTATACTAAAGAAACACATCTAAGTTCTCAGAGTTAGAGATTCCATTTAAAAGTGCCTTTGGTAGGCAAGCATCTGTTTTCTCACATGAATTATAGGAAAGATGTTAATTGTTATTGTGTAAAAATAATCTCAAACCTCATTGGTCAGTCCTTTCCCCTATTAGGTACTAGGAGATATAGCAATAAAATGAAGAATTAAGTCACAATACCTTTAAGAGTAGAGAATGAGAGGGCACACGTTTCCAGCCCGTTTGCCTTCCCATCAGAACCCAAACCCTTGTGTTATTTGCTGTGATGCTCTCCAGAGAGAATAGAATGCACTGCAGAGGGATTTCACCCCCTTGGAAGTTTCAGCCATTTCAACCCCTCTATCTGTGGTGTCTGGTTAGCCGTCCCCAGGAGTGTAGTCTCCCGGCACAGGTGCATTATTTGACTGCTAGGAAAAGTCAGATCAAAGCATGGGGTGTGATTTTAAATGGCATTTCATACTTTTAAAAAGAAATGTGCAACTTCACTACTCTAAAAAAAATATTATTATCTTATTAAATAACTTACGGATATATCTGAAGCACACATGCCTTTCGTTACACTCTATGAGTTTCAGTCATTTTGAAATTAGATTTGAAGTAAGTTATGAGTTGCTTTGTGTGTGGGTGTGTGGGTGTGTGCGCATGCATGCACGTGACAGACTGGGAATTGAACTCATGGCTTTATATACACTAGGCATGTACTCTACCACTGAACTTAATCCTCAGCCCCATATCTGAGTTATTAAATAGAGGAAAAGTGATTTTATTTCTACTTTTGCAATAAATTAATGATGTGAACTCTTGGAAACATATAACATCTGTTTACTACAGATTCCGTATTACAATGGAGGAACAGTATATATTTCAATTTTAGAACAGTAATAGTCACCATGATTCACACTGAGCAAGTATCAAATGACGGGGTTCTAAGTTCAATGCTATTAGACATTATTCTACACTTCATAATGCAATATTCACTGTCTAAGCAAATATGACAATGTTCTTTACAGGGATATATTATTTGATGTGAGCTTGGCTAATACTATATAAATTTATTATATTTATCACATGAAGTTATAATGTAGACTTGCCCATCTCCCTAAAAACCAATGAGAGACTCTCATCCGCATCAGAACTGAGTTATACTTGCTGATACTATGCTTTGTCAAATATATTCACCGAATTCCCCAAACAGGTAAAAAGCCAAAATATATCATTTTAATACTAGTGCTTCTACAGCAGCATTTACTGACAAAATCTGAAGGATTTATTTTTCCTCTTGATTTATTTGCTTATTTTCATAAATATAAACATTCTGTTCACAATTTAAACGATCGATAGCGCTGCTTTCGCATCTCCCTTGTTTACAACAGGTTTATAACACGGGTTTTAGATGTTGGTACTTTTCTATGATATATAGAGTCCTCAATCGTTACAAGAATGCTTTAGAAAACCCTTCACTCGGGACAGATGTCAAGTAATTTTTAATTAAATATTGATATTTTTAAGTAAACTCAAAATGCTGTAACTTTTAAGTACTTAGAGCATAATGCAATTCATGACTCAAATGAAGGATATGAGAGCTCCGAGTCCACCACAGTTGTACACTAGAGCTTGGTCTCTGTAAGCCTATCAGTCATCTACAGAACACATACCTGTTTCTTCCATCTACGCAGAGACCACCATGGAGACATGGCTGACTTTCACATTCATTAAAGTTGAGTTCACAGTGGTCTCCAAGGAATCCAGGGGCACAGTAACAGAAGTAACCCCCGAGAGCGTCCTGACACGTGGCACCGTGTAGACACGGCTGGGATCCGCATTCATCAATTTCCAACTCACAGTTCACGCCTTCGAGAAAAGCCAACATAGAAAGCCAGAAAAGTTTTAGCAAAGTGAAAATATTTTAGTTGTTTGGCAATATTTTATTTACTAAAGCACTTGTCAAATGTTATGTTGCCCAAAATAATTCCCCTCCTCTACTCTAATTGCTATTGACTCCGTGCGCTTGTGGGAAGTCGCACAGAGCGGGGCAGCTGCCGCTTGTGAGGATCGCTGCCTATAACAGCTTGTGACTTCGTCGTCTGTGGAAACAAATAAGTTATTTTTAGGACAAGATTATTGTTAACTGTACTTTTGTTGGAAGACTAAAATGTACTGGTCAATGTGTTTTTTCCCCTTTGTTATTTTATTCCTTCATAACAGTTTAGTTAGGCTGCATACAGAATAGGGGGTAAGATCTTAGAGAGGCTGGTTTGGGGTCTCAGCAAAAACAATTACTAGCCCTCTGTTCTGGTCGATTGGTAAGAAAACTTTAAAAGCACAGAAAAGGGCTGTCTGTGCTTACACATTCTTTATTACTGTGATTCTAACCCAGGGTAACAAATCACGTATTAAAACATTGACAGATTCCAAGGAGGCTCAGTGATAGTACTGTCAGTTTGTTCTCTTTTCTTGATCTAAGTTGCAGTAGAAATGTTCCAACAGCATATGTTATTTGTAACTGTCACTGGATTCTACAAATGTCAAAATTAAAATGTTACAGTATATAAGATTTGACTTGTCGCCCCCCTCTCTTTTGAGAAGGAAAACATTCTATCGGTAAAACTTGAACGTTGTCCGATATCATTAGGCCCTCCCCTCACTGGCTATTAGTCCCTTCATGACCCTCAGCATTTATCATCAATCTGTCTCCTCAAAACCACTTAATGTGTGATTTCTAAAAATACAAATATGATTATGTTAATATTTGCTGAAACTTTTTAAATAGCTTCTCTCAACATCTCCAGAATAAAATAAATTATCTTTAGAATTCAGTAGAAACTTCCAAAAGATTGAATCTACACTGTCTACTGTGTGTGCTTGCAACTATATGGCCTGTCTTTTACCTCACATGGATGTGCCCCTGACTGGTAATGCCTCATCCATCACTCCCTACTTTCAAAGAGTGGGGTTGAGTGGAACAAGGTTCTGGAAATTATCCTTCAGTTCTTCTATACTCCTCTGATGCTGTCTCTCCATCCTCTAAACATACCCTGTAATATTGATGTAGTTATCATATTTCTTATTTGTTTATTTTTTTACAGAAGGGTGATATCTTTGATATTTGCTATTTTCTGCAGCACTGAGCTTATTTTCTTGAACAAAGTATATGATTAGATAACTTTGAGTGAATGATTGGTGCAGCTTTGTGTTACTCTATCCCTTTCCCCTGAGCAATGAGCTGGTAAGCCAGGGAAACGTTTCTCAGTGTGCCAGTGAGGCTGGGTCTACTGTCCTACAGAAACAGTGAAGTCAATTTATGGCTTCAAGAGATATTTGCAACAAATCATGTTTTCTCAAGGACTGTCCTAAACTTTTGATACACATTTGGAGATATTTGTCCCTTATTGTGTAGCTTTTGACAATTGGAGCTCTGTGTTAACATTCTGTGCTGCTAGATAATATACATCATATGCTATCAGTATGGAGCAGGTCTCTCACCAGATGCTGTCCCCATTACTCACCGCAACAGGCAGAGAGCACAGGATACATGCAGGACAGCCATGTCAAAGCACTCTGAACACCTTGCCCATTATCTACAAAGCCCATGCTTTACAAATAACTGGGCTCCAAGTTTATGATCCCAAATTTCTGATTCTTGGCAATAAATGTGTTTCCCAAAGCACGTTGTTTCTTTAGAATAAGAAGCTTGCTAGTTAGAGGTTCTTTCTGTAAATTTATTATACAATTTATTAATGCATGTCTGTAACGTATGTGTCTGTGCATAGAAGAGAGGCAGCTCTCAGTTCTGTTGCTGCTATGAACAGTCTGTTCAACTAACCAGAATGCAAAGAAGGCTTACTTGGATTTCTTCTTCTCTTAGTTACAGCACCTTTATCTCCTTCCCTTCGTTTTGTCCCATCTACGACTTCAAGTGTCAAAGTAAAGTGGGGATAAAGTGGAGTTGAATAGAACAAGATTCTGGAAATTATACTTAAACTCTTCTATAATCCTCTGGTGCTGTCCCTCCACCCCCTCAACATACCCTGTAATAAATATCAATGTATCCAGCATATATGTATCACGTGTTGGGCGTCAGAGAGTTCTCAAAAATGAAATACAAATGGCTAAGAGAATATTTAAACACATTTAACATCTTCAGCTATCATGGAAATTGAAATTGAAATTAATTTGAGATGTCACCTAAACACACCCAGAATAGCTAAGATTAAAAAAAAGATAACAAATGAGTGTGAGGAAAGGGGGGCACTTATTCACTAGTGGTGGGTGTGCAAAATGGTGTCGACTCCTCAGAAATCAGTATGTGAGTTCTCCAAAAGGATAGAGAGAGATCTACTTTATGGTCCAGCTATACCACTCTTGTGCATACACCCAATGAACTTCACATCCTACTACAGCTGTATCCGCTCATCCCTATTCATTGCTGTCATGCTCACAATAGCTAGAGGATGAAAGCTGCTTAGATTCTACCAACTGATGAATGGATGATGGAAAAAAATGTGCTGTATCTACACAGTGCAATAATATCTAGCTATTAAAAAATGGAATTGTATAATTTGGAGGTAAATGAAAAGAACTGGGATCAATCATTCTGAGTTAGGTAGCCCAGACCCAGGACAACAAATGTTTCTTGTTTTCCTTCATTTATTGATATTACATTTGGATATTCAGATTGTCATAATTCATTTGGACTATCTATAGAGGTCATGAAATTAGTTAGCAGTCATGGGGAACAAGCTTTCAAAGGGAGATAGAACACAGAATAAAGAGTTAACTGGGAATGATGGAACAGGAAAGGATAAACTGGGGTGGGGATGATAGGGCAAGGTAGAGGAGGAAATACAGGGAAGGATAAAAAACACTAAAGCTCTTTCAAAAATGATATGAAAACTTACTACAGAAAATGTTTCTGTGCATCATGGTGGTGTAAGCTTGAAGTGGCTAGTGACATCATACATGCAGTCAGGAAGCAGAGAGTGATGATATAATTGAGTTCACCTAGCCCTGTCCTTTTTATGGCATCCAGCACCCAAACCCAGGAAATGAAGCCGCACACTTTTATAGAGGATCTTCCCACCTCAATACCCTAATCAATATGTTTCCTCACAAACATGGCCAGAGGTTAATCTAACCCAAATAATCTATTACAGATGTGCCTGGAAACATGTATCCTAGGTGATTCTAGATCTTGTCAAATTGACACTGTACCAGCAACACCAGCATCTTGTGGGAACCTGTGGCAAGTGCACATTCTTGAGTGTTATCTCAGATCAATGGAATCAAATACTGAATTTCCATGGCACGCTCGTCGGGTGAGTTTGCTGCATACTAAAGTTTGAGAGCCATCGGTACACATTATAAGTTTGTTAAGTTGGAAATATCTCTGGAAATTTCATGTTTTTATTAAGAGTATCAAAGTTTCTCTGAATAAAATGTGTGAAATTTTTCTTTGAGAAATGGTGAACCTTCTTCCTCTTCATTGTTATGATGACCTTTTCCTCTTATGCCCATGATAACTCTTCTAGCTGAAGTCCTAAACTTTGATGTGAGGAATTTTATGCCTTCTAAACTATGAACTAAATTCAGTGTTAAAAAAATAATATTTGTGTATATTTTTATTTCTGAAATAAAAACATATCTTATGCTTAAAAGATGAGTTTAATGTGTATCTTATATATGAAAATTAAATATAATGTGTATTTTATTTCAAAATAATTTATATACTGAAGATCTATTTTTAATTTATTTATTTGTCCATCCCTTCACAATTTATTTGTGTGTGTATGTTTGTGGCATATGTAAGTGGCTTTTGTATGTCGGTATACATATATGTAGGTGTATTAAGGCCAGAAGTCAACACAGAGTACCTTCCTGAAGGCCTTTTCATATTTTTTTGAGGCAGGGTCTCTCACTACATGTAAAAATCATCAATTGGCTAGTTAGGCCCACCGGTGAGGTATAAGGAGGTTAAGATTAAAGACAAGAACTATGAACTGCAGACTTATAACTGGGTGCTACGAATCTAAACTCAGGTCTTCATACTTGTCTGATAGTCACTTTGTCAACTGAGCCATCTCCCCAGCCCTTCAAAACCTTATTTTAAAATGAAGGAACCGAACATTTTCCTATAGATTTCAACACATTTTCACTGGAAATTTCAACACATTTTTATTAGATTTTTCTTATCCACTTGGTCCTTTCTTGACATCCTACAAGCCAGTTTTCTAATATTCCAAGCATCTTAATAGAAAAAGTATACACTATTAATCTGGTTAATTTTTAGGAGGACCTCAACTACATAGGAATTTATTGCATACACTTGAACTAAAAACAAACGAATGCTCCAAGCTATAGACCCTTTCACTGTGAAAGCTTTCAATGCTTCCTTTGACCTTCAGTTGTAGCTGTTGCGTATGCAAACAGACTCTCACCTGGAGCTTCAGTGGCACGGTCTAAGCTCATTTTTGCAGCCAATGAATCACAGCTCATGAAGTGCAATAGGGGACACAGAGGATTCACGCAGTGTGAACCCTCTCCACATGCTGTGACTCTTTCTCCCCTCCTACCTTTCTGTCTTTTAAAATTTATTTCCTTGTCTTGCTGCGCTGCTCAGAAGCACACAGGATTTTTTCCACCCTGTAAACCCAGTTCTTTATGATCACTCTAAATTCAGATGTGGCACGCAGCAGCTGGGTCACTGTAACAGTTTCCAAGATTCATTAGAAGGTCTAGAGTCAGGGAACTCAAGAGCATCCATGCTGATTTCTCAGGCTCTTCCTTTTCCCTCATTAACTTTGGCTTTCCCCTTGATTCTACCCATCTTCACCGGGACTTCTAGTCATTGGTGTAGACTGCTATAAGCTCTGGAATTGTTGGGGTATCTACGAAGTAAATCAACAACAAAAGTCTCTAAATTAAGTTCATATGAATTTAATTTCTCCCATCCCTGGGTATTTTTTAAATTATCCATTAAATTTGACCCTCTAAAAGAAGGGTCTGAACATTTCTGTTTTACAAATTTCTGGGTAATTGGTATTCAGGGATGAGAATCAAGATGCTTCAAGTGCAGAATACAGGTGCCCAAGAGATACAGGAAATGTTTCTCAGCATTTCTGAGAAATGCGAACTGTGATTTTATAACTGTGATCTTATAATTGATGGTGTTCAAAATAAGCAGTAACAGTAAGTTCTGGGGAAGTTTTGGGGAAAATGGAACTCTATTTTATTGGTATATTTTGGAAGATCATCAGAAAACCCTGACAATTGGTTTACCACGTAATTTAGTGACACTACTACTGACTATATAGTTAAAAAATAGGTATTTTTTAAATATACCTGTTGTCTTCCATCATTCACTGAAGCACTATTCACAATAGCCAACACATGGTAGCAGCCACTGTCCATCAAGTGATAGGTCTTATTTAAATAGGGCATCTGTACACAAAGGATACTATGTAACATTTGTAAAACACAAGTCTAAGCTTGCAGTCATGAGAGCTCCTAATAAAATAGCAGTAGTGATGGTACATACCTGCTTACAGATTCAGAGAATTCAGTAGTCTCAGAGATTTAGCAAGCTTTTTCTCTAGTTATTAGTACCTTCTAGAACTTGGCTATTTTATAAATGATTAGACATATGTTGCGTTAAAAATGAAAAGAGGGGACATATATATTTTTAAATATGAAAGGATGCAGACGTAATTGCACTTACCAGTATACTCTTGAGGACAGACACAAGTGTATCTTCCTATCTCATTGAGGCACACAGCCTCATTCATGCAGGGATCAGAAACACATTCATCCACTTCCAAGTCACAATGTCTGCCTTGGTATCCAGGCACACAGAAGCAGGAGTAGCCATTGATTCCATCCTGGCACACAGCCCCATTGTGGCAAGGGCTAGAAGCACATTCACTGTGATCAGTCTCACAGAACTTTCCAGCATATCCAGGAGGGCAGATACAGACAGCATGCTCAGGGTCTTTATGGCAGGTGCCTCCATGTTGGCAGAGGCTCCCTCCACAGGAATTGGTGGCAGTTTCACAGGTTAGCCCACTGTACCCAGGAGGACACTGACACAGGAAGCTCCTTTCCCCTGGAATATTCACACAAGTGGCGATTCCTTGGCAGGGACTGGAGAAGCAAGGGTCTTTTGAATCTTCACAGTCTTTGTCCAAATTATTGGCTGTGTCTAAGCAACAATTGTTGTCTTGTGGAAAATGCTTGCATGTAGAGTTGTTTTGGCAAGAATTTGAGAGACACCTGGTATTGTTTTTATTGCAAAATGAATCTAAAACAAAATAGAAAATATCAAGATTAAATTTGCAAATGCTTGATGATAAAATTACAGAAAAAAATTTAAACACACTCATTAGTGAAACACATTACAGGATATGCTCTAATATTGAGTTTTAATTCTTCATTTGTCCAGAAGTTTTCTATACTTGTGATTAAGAAGCTAAGATAGAGGCTAAGGAGATGCCTCCGCCAGTAAAATGCTTGCCTTACAAGCATGAAGGTCTGAGTCCAATCCCCAGAGTACACATTTAAAAGATCAAGTTGGATAGCAGACATTTATTAATTCCAGCACTGGACAGCTGGATCCTTGGAAGTGACTCACTAACCAGTCATCCTAGCCTAAAGGTGGGTATGAAGTTGATGAGAAACTGTCTCAACAAAGAATGAATGAAACCTAAGGAAGGACATCGGAGGTTGTCTCTGCCCACATCTATACTTGCTGCACACAGGCACATAAATAAATGCACCGTGCAAACACACACACACACACACACACACACACACACACACACACACACAAAGGGAGGACGGGGAGAGGGAGAGGGAGAGGGAGAGGGAGAGGGAGAGGGAGGGAGAGGGGGAGGGGGAGAGGGAGAGGGAGAGGGAGGGAGAGAGAGAGAGCAAAACTAACTTTAGCAGGATTCTTCCACATCTTCCTCTCTTTTAAGTGCAGTCAGCAAATGGGAATCCAATGTTGCCGATCCCGCCCATTTTCTCTCAAGCAAAACCTTTAGGAAATACTAGAAGATCACTTACAAAGTCATCTGTGGAAAAGTTGCCTAACTGAAACATCCATTGAAATGAACCCTATTTCTTGATTTAGAGCCAAGACTTAAAGGTGTGACTTAAAGGTGTAATTTACAGATAAGACTTAAAGAGTGACTTAAAGGCGTGGCTTAGAAGTGAGACATATAAAAGATGAGAGGCAGACAGAAGATAGTACTAGAGATTAGACACTTGTACTTGGAAGAGGACTTGAGACTTGACACTTGAGTCTTGGAAGAGAAACTTGGAACTGGGAAAGAGACTAGCAAGAAGGAACTAGTATTAGGACTTGAGACTTGGTGCTAGGAACTAGGGACTGGGAACTAGGGACTTGAAGAGAAGAAGAGAGAGTGAAGAATAAATGAGATTGAATCACATTCTGTCTGGTCTCCATTCTTTGCATCCATCCTCACTCTCTCTCTTGCTGAACTCCGATCAGTGGACCGGAGCAGCCTGGGGCAGTGCAGACTCTAACAATTTAGCCCCTAAGGCTTTTGGCAGTGCAGGTTCCAACATTGACAGAGCAGTCCGGGACATTTTGGCCCCCAAGCGTGGGTAGTGTGGTTCTCAACAATGCTCTAAAAAGCAAAGCATTAAAAAAAAAAAGAAAAACAATAAATCCCTGGTCATCCAGTGGGTTCCACTGTGCTAAACATCCCAGGTCTTCACACACGGCATTTCTCAACTCACGGCAACACAAAATAGTTACGTACATCTCACAGGTTAAAACAGACAAGGTCCCACTGTAGATATATTGGAGTCAATGGCTTCAAACTTCATTTTCCTGAAACCTTCTCTGTTCTAGGGATCTATCTTTGAAAATATAGTTGGAATAATGGCACCCAAGAGAGCAATAATTCTACGACTTTCTCTAAATTGATTGGATACATTCCTAATTTATCCTCTAAAGCATTGCATCCTAAAGGATATTAGAACATCTTAGAACTCCCAAGAAGGCTGTGTGTGAGGATGCCTATAATCCCAGTTCTCAGCAGGTGGAGGCAGGTCTTGACTTAAAACCAGTCTAGAGTATGTAGTAAGACTCTGTCATACACACATAGAAACACACAGATACACAAGAGAAACAACACAGACACACAAAGAACCCCCCCCACACACACCACAACACATGAAAGAAACTCACTTATAAATCAGAACTATATGCCTATATACTACTAATTTAATTTGAAGAGAGGAAGACATTTATGTACTCACAGACTCAAACTTTACTTTCCTCACCTTTTTTTTCAGGAAGATTCTAGGGGACCATGAATGAAAATGGCAATGAAACCAAAAAAGAAGACATTGATTCTAGGAAATCCTGTCAGTAATCTAACAAGAGAGCGACGGGCAGATTTTACTAAAAGAGAAATCCCTGAACCCCAGATGTGCCACCAGTATCAACATTAAGCAGAGCGGAAAGTGTAGCCTCATGAGGGATGTGTCAGAGAAGAAAAATGTGGAGTTCTGTGTAGGGAGACAGCAAAGCAACACACCAACTCTAAAATCCAAAGCAACTTTCACTAAGTTTGGAGAACATTAAAAGCTGTACAAGAAAGAAAATGGAATCAGGGTAGGTTGGTAAGCGAAATCGTTACACACAAATCAAAGAGAAAATAAAATTGTAATGTAGGAGAATAATACTTTACTATAAAATAATATAAACTGTAACTAATATTGGGAGTAAGAGGGGTGTGTGTGTGTGTGTGTGTGTGTGTGTGTGTGTGTGTGTGTGTAACCCGCCAAAGAATTAAATTAATTTTTGCCACAGTAGGATGCCAATATGTTTGGTTTGGTTTGGTTTGGTTTGGTTTGGTTTGGTTTGGTTTGGTTTGGTTTGGTTTGGTTTGGTTTAGTTTAGTTTAGTTTAGCTTAGCTTAGCTTAGCTTAGCTTAGCTTAGCTTAGCTTAGCTTAGCTTAGTTTAGTTTAGTTTAGTTTAGTTTTGCGACAAGGTCTCTCTACACAGCCCTGGCTGTCCAGGAACTTGCTAAGTAGACCAGGCTGGCCTCGAACACACAGAGATCCACCTGCCTCTGCCTCTTGAGTACTGGAATTAAAGGTGTGCACAACCGCAACTAGCTAGGATACCAATATTGTATGTCAGTATCTAAAGATGAAACAAACGTTTAGGAAACAAATGAAAAAAATTTGTTAAAAAGCACTTCAGGGAGTTTTCCCTGGGAGAGCATCTCAGGAGTGAGAAGCAGGTGTGCTTCACCAGAACTCTAGGGATTTTGAGAGGATTACTGAAGACAAATTTAATGAAATATTTTCAAAGCAAACCAGGTGTATTTAAATCTCTGTCCTCCATTGCTGTTTCTCTGTACATTTTAAAGTGCTTTTAGTATGTGTACAAGCCTCATACCTTTCTCTCCTTGTGCCTGGTGCCATTGACACTGTCTATGACATAGTGTATATAGTATCTGTGAATCTGTGAATGTGTGCCTAGATGTTAACAGGCCTTCTCTTAGATCACCATGTTGTGACATCAATAAAACATTGATTAAATAATTAAAGAGGTAACCAAGGAAAACAGAACAGAAACACAAACCCATAATGTGTGGCCATGACTTAAGGATCATGGCCACTCAAACATTACCACAATGCCTGAAAAAAAAGTCACACATGTTAGGCCTGGCATATTACATTCTCTCAATGAAAAAGAAAGTAGCTTTAATAATTATTATGCTTTAGAATAAAACATTAATTTTATCACTAATAGAATAAGACTTAAATTTATTACTGGGCTTTAGGTCCCAGGAAACATGGGCATACAGAATTTGGTTTTCATAAGAGCTTTCAAACTGAGAGTAGGAAATTTCACTGGGTGGTTAATGTTCAGAACAATTCAGAGGCCACAGCATCCCTTCCTTGCAGTAAAGTTCGCCATCTACTGGCAGTCATAAGAAGTTCTTCCTTGCAGAGCTTTAAACTTAGCCTGCCAGCCTGCCAGCCTGCCTGCCTGCCTGCCTGCCTGCCTGCTGGTCCTCCCTCCCTCCCTCCCTCCCTCCCTCCCTCCCTTCCTTCATTCCTTTCCCTTTCCCCTTCCCTGTGTTTGTGTGTGTATCAACACACATATATGATCATTTTTGAATTATTAGATTTTGAACATAAAAATGTACCAGCTTAATACAAAATTAACAATACCTTTCACTAAAAAGTGTTCGTTTTACTAATAATTCCCACAGCAGGGATTGTATTTTAGAACATAAAATTCTAGAACTCAGGTGGACCTTTCCATAGGAGGCTGTGAGCTCACTAAGCAGCGTGCTCGACACATCGTTCCCATGAAGGACCTGGGCTGGGTCAGAACCAGGCACGATAAGGAGTGCAACAGATTAGAAAATGTCTGCTCTTAACGGTTTTCATTCTGCAAAAACATACCTTTAACACTCGATGATAAATTTAAGTGTCTAATTTAAATGTTTGACTCAGAAATGAACATGTAATGATTTTGTGACAATGATCTAACTAACTGCACCGAGGACACTGGTGTGTCTCATGTTGTCCTCAGTGCCTGTTTATCTGAATACACGCAGAACAGTTATTTCCTGGGTATCAATTATCCAAGCCAAAGTTCCTTAATGATGTTTCTGTATACCAAGTATGCACCTGTATGTGGACACCTACAATCACTGTATACTACCCATATGGAAAGAAGTTACTCATTTTTTAAAAATGCATTTTCCATTTAAGCATTCTGTTGTTACAAAATTCTCAGTGTTTTCTAAGGTTTTACTAACCCATTCTCCCCACAAAACTCTCTCATCATGTCTGCCATTCATTTTTATTGATAGTGAGCTTAACCATCAAATTCACTCTGTGCCATTAGAAAGATGGAAAGGGGGGATGGATGAGTTCTTATGTATCATATCTGAGTTGAAAATAGCAATTTTAATGTGCCCAGATTTAGCCAAACTAAACACCCCCTACTCTCCCCGCAGTCTATGCACACTTATTTGGGTTCATTGCTCAGAGACATGAATGTTTCCCAGGTTTATATATTTACTTGTTTATTTATTTATTTATTCCTTCTCAGAGTAGTGGGACATGGGCCAAGGATTTAGAGAACTCATTTCTAAGGGATGCACTAGGTTTGCTGTAGAATAACTTTAGAAACACGACCAGGCAGTGCTTTCTATTTTAATTTTATCTCACATTTAACCACACCCAAGGAGGAGATAAACACAGGATTTATGATTTCAAAGTGTGATTATCCCAACAGCATGCAGTGAATGTTATTTGGTGCTTTTTTTTTATAAAGAACATTAAATATTTACTAATGAGACGCTGCTAAAATGAACTAGGATGTTTAAACATGTTGGCAGAGTCAAGCCCACATCAACAGGGCTAAGAATTTTAATTTATGAAAATGAGGGCGTTTGCTGAATTCTCCTTAGCCTGGCTTTCTGCAGAGAATGTAATTCTATTCTAGTCTGGAATAGGTAGGGGTTGGTACAGGAGGGAAGCACATCTTTATTCAGGATGTAGTCCAAATGGCTTGCACATGGTACGTAGTGAGTAGAAAACTATTGAATAATGAATGAGTGTGTAAAAATAACTGAATTCTCATTTAAGCTTTACTATGAGATTCTTACTTTGACCTCTCTTGGTAAAACGAAGCAGAACAAATCAGCTGAAGAAAACCACTCACTTTGATCCACGGTATGGCAGAATCCACATGGAATAGTCAAACTTAGACATAGATGGGTTCTTTTAAGACAATCCATTCCCCCCTGAATTTCTGCTGCATCCCAAAATCTAGGCATTCACTCTCATATATGAAGTTGTTCTTATACATATCTATACATGTTCATGGTTTCAAATACCATACTGAGGCCAATATAATGTAATGGGAAGAGTACATATATATGGATAGATGGATTGAAATGTTGGTTCAACCAACTTCCATCTCTGTGACTCTAAGAAAAATGGTCATCATCAGAGCACATCAGTTTTTTCCATTTTTAATAGGGATAACTAATAGTCATGTGCATAGCAGGTGACCAAATGAGTTTTGGATCCTAGACTTATATGTTGGCTTTACTACTTATTGATCTCTATGGGTTTTGTCACATAAATACTAATATGCCTTAGGTCTCATTTTTATATACATGGCACTATTCCATAATATCAAATACCTAACAGCGCTTGGTATACCATTTGCTTTTCCATGCAAGGTCCAAAGTCCAAACACTTTAGAATCCTTCTGTTAACTAGAGAAGTTCCATTCACATAGTTGGTACCTGATAAACTCATAGGTCCAGGAATAAATGCAGAAAAGGTGACTTTATGATTTGCAAAAGAACGTTCTGTGTTTTGAGAGTTCTAAAAGGTACAGGCTTATTGCTATTGATATCCCCCGAAAACCAAATAGCATGTTCTATCTAGGTAGAGGCTGATACCTCCATACTTACTACAGTTAATTCATAGGCAAGCCCTGATACGCAACTTCACTGCTGCAGCTGGGGAGACTGTGGCCAGAATTCACTGCTGTCATCTGCACCTCAGAGACTTATTCTATTATCACTTCTTTACAGGGCCCATAGGAAAGTTTAAAAACTTTCCTACGAGTAGATTTTAGATATAGATTTGAATGCCTAGCATAAGATAGACATTTGCTAGGTTTTTACATGTACTTTCTGATTATTAACACCACCATAGGTGAAATCAAATCCCTTTCAATCCAAAGATATCAAGGTTTCCTGGACAATAAAAGCATCTAAGATCCCTACTTTATAGAATAGGACTGCACAGGGTCTTGGTCATTATGCATCACATGGTTCTTGTCTTGGGCAATCATGCTCCCCTTATCTGAGGTGCTTTCCTTCTTCTATTAACCTCAGAAAATGACTAAGTAATGCAAACTGTGAACATCCTTTTTTACTAAATGTCAGTCAATGAACACTTTAATAAGGTCCAATCATGTCTCTTTTAGAATCCATTTAGAATCCATCAGGCCTGGGCTCTGATCTTATCAAAACCAGTATATACTTTAACAATAATAGAAGTTTACTTACAGAATAGACTTGCACTTTACTCTCACTATTACTTCTAGTGAACCAAATGGAGATTAGCACTGCATGCCACAAAGCATAGATAACATACAGTGTCCGCTGGACTTGACAGAACTATTGCACACATGAATGCAGAGCAGCTGTAACTGCGTAAGCAAAACCAGAACAGGAGTAAACCAGCCAAAACCAGAGCATGGATGGGAGAAAGGCCCATTAAGCTTTACCCCTAGTTAAAAAGCTATCGGTAGTTGATGGTTATTGGGTGTGTAATAGTAAAGTTTTACTTGGGGATATGGCCCTAGGAAGGCTACCTATGCTCCAATAGATAGATGGTTCTACACCTATGCATATAAGGCATAATTGAGTGTTTTATTAAAAAGGAGACAGTACAAGATGCTAGGAGAGTATATATATATGTATATATATATATATATATATATATATATATATATATATATATATGCATTAAAATCCTGAAAAATAAAACTAATTTAAAATTTTCAATGTTATTACTACAATAAAATGTATCTAATTTTTCTGGTTCCTTAGGATCAATGAATAACCCTATAACTTTATTTGCTTTCTATAAAAAGACTATGGAATATGGAAATGTTATATTCATTATAAATGTGGGACTTTCTAGAATGTCAAATTACTTCACTGGCTTTGTGCATCTAATATGTGATAAAATAGAATGTTACGGAACTTCAAGAAGACATTTATCTAAAAAAAAAAATCAAAAAGTCAAAGAGGAGAAAAGAATTGTGAAAAGAAACACTGAGAAGTTTCTTTCTTTTTTTTTTTATACTTTTCTGAAATGTTTTATTTTATTTTATAAAATCTCAACCCAAACCAAGCAAATACAACCCATGGTTTACAAATACTAGGCTGCAATTCCACACAGGCAATCAATTCTCTGCATTTTTAGGCAAGAAGATTAAAGCCATAAAAATATGGAAAAACTACTTGAGGTAAAAGATTTCAGAAACAAAACTAATACTACAGATAAACACTATTTAAAAACTGGTGGGAAGGCACACCTACAGGCTCCATGTGGCCAGCCAGTTGTTTCTGTGAATGTTTTATTAATACTCAGTGGTATCCAGTTCTATTCTGGCCAGAAACATACTGACATTTTGGAGTGTGACATAATTTGTTTGGGAGGCTGTGCTATGCACCCCAGGACACTGAGAAGGATCTCTGGCCTCTGCCCACTAGACATAAGCATCAGTCATCTTTAAAGTGACAAAAAAATGCCTGTGGACATTGGCAAATGTCCACTGGGCATGTGGTAGAAGTGGCTGAGGACAGCTAGCTTATACAGGATGCACTTCTAGGTGGCAAAGGCTGCATAGAAGCAGTCCCCAACCTGAAACACTGTCTGGCCCTTCATAAAACAACATTTGCCAACTATTTTGACAGAAATGGGCAAATGACATATACTAGACTAAGATAACAAATTGCCTATGTGTAATATGATCTCCTAGGCGTGTTACAGAGCGAGACCCATAGCAATGTGCAATTCACAGAAACAAAGCTCAAATGACCCACAGGCCAGGGAGATGCCCCGCCTCCCTAGCAGTCAAGGAAGTGCAAATGGAAGGCACATTTTCAGTCCTGGTTAACACAGTTGAGAAACACACTGGTTCCAGTTGATATGATGGTGAGCTCCACATGGAAACAATAAGGCAGCAAGTACATTTGAGTCTACTATGCTAAGGCAGGAAATTAGTTGCTCTATAGAAACAGAGGCAGCACACTTTATTTTATTGCCCCGTGTGTGTTACATAAGTGTATACACTCATCGATCACATGTATGTGAGCATATATGTGTAAGTGTGAATGCATACATGAATACATGTGCTGAAAGAGGCCAAAGTTTGCCCACCAGATTTCTACAAGAGTTCTGGGGATTTGAACTCTCAAGTCCTCATGTTCACTGTTTGGGTCACAAGTGCTTTGATCACTGTGTTGTTTCCCCAGTCTCTGATTATTCATTTTGCATACTTTCATGTGTCTTGAACAGTTCAGAGAATACTTGTTGATTGTTTTGCTCTTCTGGCTAATTGGTTTCCCTGGGGAAATTGGTTTTGCTCACTCTATGGCTCACTACACTTGAACAGAGAGAGGCTGATTTGCTTCAGTCCGATCTCTTGAAGTTGTGGACGGAATCTGGGGGAAACCCAGGTTACTGTGGCTACCAGCTAACTTGGAAGCTACCCTGAATAGATTTCATTTTCTTTATTCAGCTAAGAGCTCCCTGGCACTGAGCACAACAGCTGCAATGCCACGGTGCCTCTGGTCTGGATATGATTTGGAGGTATTTGAGTGGCTCCCTGCCTGGCGCGCTCTGGCACATGCTGTTCTAAGCAGGGCCTTGGTGCACACGGACATGCCTCGGCTCTTCTGCACAACCTCACAGCACACATGCAAAACAGGGCTTGCTCTCACAGGGACCTGTTTGGCAATCTCTACCCAGAAGGGGAAGGCGAGTGCATAAGTAATGAATTCTGAGGCTGCTTAGCATGAAACACCAGGGAAAAGGAAATCCTGCTGCTTGAAAACTCCCAGGGAAATGTGGGAGTACTGGCATCCTTCTGAGAGCTGGAAGAGAGTGTCTCATATATGGGATTGGCAGCTTAACTGAGAAAAAAAGCATAAAGGCATCAGAATGGCTCCTTGGTGGGGGAGGGAGTGCATAAGGATCTCTCACACATCACAAAAATGCCCCATCTTAAACACCTCTGTTTCAAGGACATGTCTTTGTGCTCAAAATGTTTCTCGAGTTAATGGGAAAAGAAGGACAAAGTCAAGCAAATTCCATATCTGTAAATTGAATATATTAATTGAAGTATTTGAATGCTAGTATTTAAAGCGATGTTTTTAAAAGGAAGTCCATACATTACTCATTGCTGTGTATACCTCCTGTCCTAACTGACTCATTGAACTGAAAGAAGCAAGCCAAAATTCTCATCTTCTTTAACTGATGGAATGATTACATTTAAGCTTTATGTCATAATTTCTAGTAAAAATAGTATCCAACCCACTACTAAGCCGCAGTCCTGTGTCCTGGGCTGGTAATCTATCCTTTGGACTTTCGCTTAGAAGCTCTTGAATGGTGCGTATGAATGAGATGGTGCCTTTGGTTTGTTCTGTCTTATTTCCCCATACTAAGATAAGTTGAGGCAAGGTACTAAACATCCTTTCACAACATTTTACTGAGTTATACGGCCGATAGGGATCATCCATGATTTGGAGCATTTTGAGTGGCATAAGGAAATGTTCAAAGTTACTCTGCATAGAGCGGAAGTCTCTCCACATATGGCAGAGTGCACTAGCACAGCCATTGTGCTACCTACAGCGCTACAGCAACGCCACAGCAACTGCCTTTGGACAATCTACGTGAGAGTTAGAAGGGTTTTCTACAAAGGCTATTAGAAGTTTTCCCTATGTTTACTGACTACTGTAAAATGGGTCTGGTGGGATGGCTAAGTGGGCAAGGTGCTGCATACAAGCCTGACCACCTTAGTTTAATCTGAAACACCCTCACAATGGACGGACAAAAGTTGACTGTCACAAACTGACTTTCTAATCTCCAGAGGTGTGTGCCGCACTCACATAGACTACAAATAAGTAAATGAATGTGTAGTGAAAATTTGTATCTTTCACAAATATGTATGTTTTGAAGACATTTTCTATGTTTTATCTCAGTTTCACTTGTAGAAATAAAGTATGGATGCTATAGGTATCCAGAAGTAAAGGAGCCTAAAAATCCCATCAACTCAAGTTAGGACTATATAAAATAATTGATTGTGTAATACTCTAAAAATTAAAATTATAATGTCAAATAGGCTATGTCTTCCAAGAAAATGTCAATGCTAGGTATAAAAGGGTTAAAAGAAACCCAGGAAGAATCCATTTGCCTCTGGTCCATTTCAAAAGCACCCTATCATGTTGTTATAGAAACCACTTGCAGCTGGAAATCCCCCATCATGATTATTGCTATAGTAACCACTAAATGACAAGAAGCTAGTCTTTCATCCATTTGCCACCATCCCCTTTCCAAGCTAGTTTTGTTTCTACATGTTGCTGGAAACAAAAGAAAGAGTAAATTTAATGAGGACAATAAGTGAGGGTTCTGTCTAAGCAATCATAAGAGAGATGGAGTCAGTCTGCAATTTTCAGAGAAAAAGTCCTATGATTCTTGAAATGAACCCTTAAATTGTTCACACAATCACATGCTTGCTTGCTTCTTTTATTTGAGTTTAAATTCAGAGTATTTGAAAAATTAAATGTAATTTTTTTTTACATTTTAAAATCATCATTGAATATCTACAGAAAAATACAACAATCATCATTTTCTAAATATTTTATTTGAGGAAGAATAACCTATATTACTCAAGTCAGAATAAAAAGGTATCTGAAATCATTGAAATAAGAGAGAAATACTTGGAATAAGCTGCAAAACTCGACTCACTGCATTTAAATATCATTTTTATTAGTCCCATTCTTCACAAAAACCTAAAATATGTGAGCAGTCGAAGCCAGTGCTTCTTTTCTTTGGCTGCTGCCTTTGTCTGGATATTTGTATTCATGGGTTATATTACAAATTGAAGACCTACATTAATGTTAAATTAAATATTAATCCTGATATTTGTCTTGAAATGTGTGGAGTTTTGTACACCTCAGTTTCTTTTGCTTCCCGTATGCTTGCTTTTGTTTTGTGCAGGAATAGCTTTAAGGAAATTATCTGAAACTGGCTTTTGTTGAGGGTTGTTAACACTGTATTTTCAATCAACTTAGAATTATTTCAAAATAGTTACTATGATCAAATAATCTATACTACACATTTTTGTGTGAGGTCAAAACGAATTTTGTCCATTTTGATTGCAACACCTAGGTGACATGTTTTTCTGTGATAGCGCCAACCAACTTTCATGACCATACTTGTTGTGGCTCTAGATCACATGTAGCCCTTATTCACGTGGATATGCTTTTAGGACAGACCACTTGGTGCTGGATAACTAGTTCTGGGACTCATTCCTGACTGATTCTTTTCTGCCAGCAGTCATTAATACAGTTTATATCAGGAAGGTCTGGCTTTGTGTCCAAGTTCTGCTGACTAAATCTGTAAATTGGAACTAAACACACAGTTTTCTAGGGATTAATGTAAGGACTAAGTTAGTGAGTACGTTGAAAGTACTTGCCCACATCTCTATCACAACATGGTTTTATAGTTAGTTAGAGCTCTCTCTCACCATGTTTGAGATATTTAATTTGTAGGGCTTAGATTTAAAAAAAAAAAAAAACGTTGAGGTGATAGGAAAGCACAACAGTAAGTTATAATCATGTTATGAATATGCCCCAGATTACTTAATAGCCTCATTGTTTTATAATCATATTTAATAAATGATGTTTTCTTACCCTAGAAACAATCAATACAAATACAATTTGGCAAAGAACCATATAAACAGTGCTTCAAAGGAATAACTTCAAGACCCTTTAAAGTTAAAAGTAATAAAACCCGTGAGCATGGAATAGCAAGGATCCTTCTTTGCTATTTATCATGGAGAGCAAAGCCTTCAGCAGAATGGGCTACCATAGGCTTAAGAGACACAGAACTGAAAGACAGAGATAGATAGGCGAGACGTGAGGAAGCTGCCTGTTAGTGGGAGGAAAACAGAAGCCTTGGCCAGGCATTGTTGTGCCTGTCACTCACATTCCTGCTAACTGACACACACCAAACATGAATCTTCCTGGTCCTGATTCCCAACAGAGAGTCCGTATATTAAAACAGAAAGCCAAAAGAATGTGTGGATCTTTCATTATAACTTTTTGATGTTCATATGCACATAGTACTCTTTTTTTCAAGGTCTGACATTGTACAGAAGTGGTTTCAAGCTAAATTCCACATATTATTGGTAGAAAGAATCACATACAGATGCTTTGAAAGGTTGCCGGTGTCAGCGTGGAGGATGCATGTCTTCAGTGTTGCAGGCAGTGGGGTGTCATTGTAGGTTAAGAACTGTATTAATTGGTGACTAGAAAGTAGTATTTGAAACATTTGTTTATTCTACATATAAAGTTTTAACTTAAATTTTACGAAATTTGAGAACTGATAGGAAATGAGATTTTTTTCTATTGAAGTATTATAAGTATGCATTTCACATAGAATGCATGATTCTTGGGAATTAATTACTGATACTGAACAAGCAATGATTTTTTTCTGTCCATCTACCACCTACTGCTTTTGACAAAGGAAATTTGAGTTGTTTTTAACAATTTACTGGGAAAAGAATTTGAAAGATAATATTTTGATAGTATATTTCTGTTAAAAATTCAGAGTATGTTGTCTTGGTTAAGAAAATACCTTTTTTTCCCAAGCTTACTCAAATTAGTCAAATGTTTTATTTTTAAAAATGTATAATATTTTTACTACTTTAACTATTTTTAATTTTATTTATAGTTAATAAATTATTAATGAATCTAAGGTGACCACTACCATTCTTTGATATATGAATTTACTGTGAAATGATCATCAGTCTAATTGCTAATGTGTATATATTTTTTATTTTACTGACATATAATGTGCACATGTGTGTATGTGTGTGTATGTATGTATGTGTGTGTGAGTGTAGGTGGGTGGTAAGGACATTTAAGATCTATTATACAGATAATTTCAAGTAATAATACAATATTATCAACTGCAGATACTATTCACTGGATCCCAAAAGTTATTTATCTAACTTAGAAGGTGGATCCTTTCATTATAAGCTAATTTCCAGGACTCTGTAGTTACTATCTTTATATGCTAATTTCCAGGACTCTGTAGTTACTATCTTTCTTCTTTGGGGTTGAGCTTTTCCAGTTTTTCCATACAGGTGAGATCAGACATTATTTGAACTTCTATGAAGAGCTTATTCTACTTAACATAATGCTTTAACATTGATTCAAAGGTTTCCTCCCTCATTTTGAATAATAATATCCTACTCTGTCTTTGCCAGGGTTCCTCTATCCATCTGCCTTTAACCATCCATCAATACTTAGTGTCTTTACTCTTATAAAGAATGCTGCACGGGCGGGGTGATGGCACACGCCTATAATCCCAGCACTTGGGAGGCAGCGGCAGGTGGATTTCTGAGTTTGAGGCTAGCCTGGTCTACAGAGTGAGTATCAGGACAGCCAGGACACAGAGAAACCCTGTCTCGAAAAACCAAAAAAAAAAAAAAAAAAAAAAAAAAACCAACCCACAACCCTTCCACCCCTTTCCTGGACCCCAGTGGACTGAGCAGTCATTCAGGTGATCTGCTCCCCTGAGGAAACTGCGGCATCCTAGCCAGCTCAGGGACCACGAAGTTGCAGCCAGGTCAAGAACCGCAGAGCTGCAAAGCAGAGGACACCATATTCTGAAGCATCCTAGAGGAGCAACTACACTCAGAGCAGCAAACACCTAGCCGGTCTACTACCATGGAGACACCATATCCCGAGACAACCTAGAGGAGCCACTGTACCCAGAACAGCTGGAGCTCAGGATCATAGAGTCATCCAGACCTGGAGGAGTTCTGACACAACCAAGATAACTGGAAAGGCAGACTCCAGTCAGAACCAGTGAGTGTGAGTAGCACTACAGCTAACCAAATGGCAAAAGGCAATCGTAAGAATGTAAACAACAGAAACCAAATTTACTTGGCATCGCCAGAACCCAGTTCTCCCACCATAGCAAGTCCGGAACACCACATCACACCAGAAAAGCAGGACTCAGAATTAAAATCACTTCTTATGATGATGATAGAGGAATTTAAAAAGGACATAAACAACACTCTCAAAGAATTTGAGTAGAACACAGGTAAACAGGTAGAAGCCCTTAAAGAAATACAAGAAAACAACCAAACAGGTGAAGGAATTACACAAAACCATCCAGGATCTAAAACTGGAAGTAGAAACAATAAAGGAATCCCAAAGAGAGACTACCCTAGAGATAGAAAACCTAGAAAAAAGATCAGGAGTTATAGACGCAAGCATCACCAACAGAATACAAGAGATAGAAGACAGAATCTCATGTGCAGAAGATACCATGGAAAACATTGACACAATGGTCAAAGAAAATGTGAAATGCAAAAAGCTCCTAACACAAAACATCCAGGAAATCCAGGACACAATGAGAAGACCAAACCTAAGGATAATAGGTATAGATGAGGGTGAAGACTCTCAAATTAAAGGGCCAGTAAATATATTCAAAATAATTATAGAGGAAAACGTCCCTAACCTAAAGAAAGAGATGTCCTTAAATGTACAAGAAGCCTACAGAACTCCAAATAGACTAGACCAAAAGAGAAATACCTCCCGTCACATAATAATCAAAACATCAAATATACAAAACAAAGAGAAGATACTAAAAGCAGTAAGGGAAAAAGGCAAAATAACATATAAAGGCAGACCTATAAGAATTACACCAGATTTCTCACCAGAGACTATAAAAGCCAGAAGATCCTGGACGGATATCATACAGGCCCTAAGAGAACACAAATGCCAGCCCAGACTACTATACCCAACAAAACTCTCAATCAATATTGATGGGGAAACCAAAATATTCCATGACAAATCCAAATTTACACAATATCTTACCACAAATCCAGCTCTTCAAAGGAGGAAAACTCCAACACAAGGAGTGAAACTGCAACCTAGAAAAAACAAGAAAGTAATCCTCCAACAACCCAAAAGAAGGTAGCTATACAAACATAATTCCACTGCCAATAACAAAAATAACAGGGAACAACATTCATTTTTCCTTAATATCTCTTAATATCAATGGACTCAATTCTCCAATAAAAAGACATAGACTATCAGACTGGATACATAAACAGGACCCAACAATCTGCTGCATACAAGAAACGCACCTTTGTGAAAAAAACAGACACTACCTCAGAGTAAAAGGTTGGAAAACAATCTTCCAAGCAAATGGCCCCAAGAAACAAGCTGGAGTAACCATTCTAATATCAAAAAAAAATCAATTTTCAACCAAAAGTAATCAAAAAAGACAAGGAAGGTCATTTCATACTTATCAAAGGAAAAATGTACCAAGAGGAACTTGCAATTCTCAACATCTGTGCCCCAAATGCAAGGGCACCCACATACATAAAAGAAACTTTACTAAAGCTTAAAGTATACATTGCACCTCACACAATAATAGTGGGAGATTTCAACACCCCACTCTCACCTATGGACAGATCGTGGAAACAGAAACTAAACCGAGACACAATAAAACTAACAGAAGTTATGAACCAATTGGACTTAACTGACATCTATAGAACTTTACATCCTAAAATAAAAGAATATACCTTTTTCTTAGCACCTCATGGTACCTTCTCCAAAATAGACCATATAATTGGTCACAAAACAGGCCTCAACAGATACAAAAAGATTGAAATAATCCCTTGTACCCTATCAGATCACCATAGACTAAGACTCGTCTTTGACATGGACAAAAACAACGGAAAGCCCACGTACACGTGGAAACTGAACAATGCTCTACTCAATGATAACTTGGTCAAGGAAGAAATAAAGAAATTAAAGACTTTTTAGATTTAAATGAAAATGAGGACACTTCATATCAAAATTTGTGGGACTCCATGAAAGCAGTACTGAGAGGAAAAATCATAGCTCTAAGTGCCCACAAAAAGAAAATGGAAAGAGCATACATTAACAACTTGACAGCACACCTGAAAGTGTTACAACAAAAAGAAGCTAATATACCCAAGAGGAGTAGACGGCAGGAAATAATCAAACTCAGGGTCGAAATCAACCAAGTTGAAACAAAAAGAACTAAACAAAAGATCAACAAAACCGGGAGCTGGTTCTTTGAGAAAATCAACAAGATAGACAAACCCTTAGCCAGACTAACCAAAGGGCGCAGAGACAGCACTCAAATCAATAAAATCAGAACTGAAAAGGGAGACATAACAACAGAAACAGAGGAAATTAAAAAAATCTTTAGATCCTACTACAAAGGTCTATACTCAACAAAGTTGGAAAATCTGGATGAAATGGACAGTTTTCTAGATAGATACCAGGTACCAAAGTTAAACTAGGAGCAGATAAACCATCTAAACAGTTCTATAACCCCTAAAGAAATAAAAGCAGTCATCAAAAATCTCCCCACCAAAAAAGTCCGGGGCCAGATGATTTTAGTGCAGAATTCTACCAGACCTTCCAGGAAGACCTAATACCAATTCTCTTCAAACTATTCCACAGAATAGAAACAGAAGGAACACTACCCAATTCGTTCTACGAAGCTACAATTACGCTCATACCAAAGCCTCACAAAGACCCAACAAAGAAAGAGAACTAGAGTCCAATCTCTCTTATGAATATTGATGCAAAAATACTCAATAAAATGCTCACAAACCGAATCCAAGAACACATCAAAGCAATCATCCATCATGATCAAGTAGGCTTTATCCCAGGAATGCAGGTTTTGGTTCAATATTTGAAAATCCATCAATGTAATCAACTACATAAATAAACTCAAAGAAAAAAACCACATGATCATCTCACTAGATGCTGAGAGAGCATTTGACAAAATTCAACATCCCTTCATGTTAAAAGTCCTGGAAAGAGCAGGAATTCAAGTTCCATACCTAAACATAATAAAAGCAATATACAGCAAGCCAGTAGCCAACATCAAACTGAGTGGATAGAAACTTGAAGCAATCCCACTAAGATCAGGGACTGACAAGGCTTTCCACCCTCACCCTGCCTATTCAATATAGTACTGGAAGCAATTAGACAACAAAAGGAAGTCAAAGGGATACAAATAGGAAAAGAAGAAGTCAAAATTTCTCTATTTGCAGATGATATGATAGTATACTTAAGTGACCCAAAAATTTCCATCAGAGAACTCCTAAACCTGATAAACAACTTCAGTAAAGTGGCTGGATATAAAATCAACTCAAACAAATCAGTAGCCTTCCTATATTCGAATGACAAACAGGCTGAGAAAGAAATTAGGGAAATCACACCCTTCACAATAGTCACAAACAATATAAAATATCTTGGAGTGAACCTAACCAAGCAAGTGAAAGATCTGTATGACAAGAACTTCAAGTCTCTGAAGAAAGAAATAGAAGAAGATCTCAGAAGATGGAAAGATCTCCCATGCTCCTGGATTGGCAGGATTAATTTAGTAAAAATGGCCATCTTGCTAAAAGCAATCTATAGATTCAATGCAATCCCCATCAAAATTCCAAATCAATTCTTCATAGAGATAGAAAGAGCAATTTGCAAATTTATTTGGAACAACAAAAAACCCAGGATAGCGAAACTATTCTCAACAACAAAAGAACTTCGGGGGGAATCACCATCCCTGACCTCAAACTGTACTACAGGGCAATAGTAATAAAAACTGCATGGTATTGGTACAGATACAGGCAGGAAGATCAATGGAATAGAATTGAAGACCCAGAAATGAGCCCACATACCTATGGTCACTTGATCTTTGACAAAGGAGCTAAAACCATCCAGTGGAAAAAGGACCGCATTTTCAGCAAATGGTGCTGGTTCAACTGGAGGGCAGCATGTAGAAAAATGCAAATCGATCCACTCATATCCCCTTGTACAAAGCTCAAATCCAAGTGGATAAAAGACCTTCACATAAAACCAGATACACTGAAACTAATAGAAGAGAAGGTGGGGAAGACCCTCGAATACCTAGGCACAGCGGAAAAGTATCTGAACAGAACACCAACAGCTTATGCTCTAAGATCAAGAATTGACAAATGGGACCTCATAAAATTGCAAAGCTTCTGTAAGACAAAGGACATTGTCAATAAGGCAAAATCGCAACCAACAGATTGGGAAAAGATCTTAACCAATCCCACATCCGATAGAGGGCTAATATCCAAGATATACAAAGAACTCAAGAAATTATACTTCAGAAAACCATATAACCTTATTAAAAAATGGGGAACAGAGCTAAACAAAGAATTCTCAACAGAGGAAACTTGAATGGCTGAGAAGCACCTTAAGAAATGTTCAACATCCTTAGTCATCAGGGAAATGCAAATCAAAACAACCCTGAGATACCATCTCACACCAGTCAGAATGGCTAAGATCAAAAACTCAGGTGATAGTAGATGCTGGCGAGGATGTGGAGAAAGAGGAACACTCCTCCATTGTTGTTGGGATTGCAAGCTGGTACAACCACTCTGGAAATCAGTCTGGAGGTTCCTTAGAAAACTGGACATAGCATTACCTGAGGATCCAGCTATACCACTCCTGGGCATATACCCAGAAGATGCTCCAACATATAATAAGGACATATAATAAGGAGGGAGGGAGGGAGATTTACTATATACATATTCAATACTGGGATCTGAACTCCGGTCTTCATGTTGCATAGCAAACACTTTGATACACCAAACAATTTCTTCTTCCTTGTATTTGAACATTCTTTATTTCAAGGAAAAGGTAAATTTTTTCTATAGAACTAATACTGATTTTCAAAGACCAGTAAGACAGTAAGGGGGTGAGTTTAAACATCAAGTGGTCCTTAGGGCACAGTGATGGCTAATGAAATATAAAACCTGTTAAAAAAAAATCCAAAAAAATCTTTAAGAGTATTAGCAGTTATCTGCAAGTTGCTATTCTCCCTGTTTCTGTCTCTCTGTCTCTGTTTCTCTGTATAATTTTACATACAATATAGGCCATTACTCCAAAAATCATGTTAGAACATTTCCTACTCTTAAAATTGTGAAACATTCTGTTTTACCATATAATTACACAGATCATTTGAAACATGTCTTTCTTTTTCTCTTTCTCTTTCTTTCTTTCTTTCTTTCTTTCTTTCTTTCTTTCTTTCTTTCTTTCTTTCTTTCTTTCTGTGTGTCTGTGTGTGTCTGTGTGTGCGTATATACATTTGTGGAGGCCAGAGGAAAACTTTGGGCTTCAATTCTCAGGCATCCTCTGCCTAACATTGATAACAAGTTGCCAATCTTATTTTCTAAACTTACATACAATGTCAAAGTTAGTTTTGGGATATAATGATTTTTAAGTCATGAAAATAGTTCTGAACACAAAGAGTCAGTAATTATATTAATTTTTTTATGATTTCAGTATGTTTTAATATAGGATTTATTTGTGATGTAATATATATTAGCCAATAATTATCCATGGTGGACTTAAGTACGTAGGTGTCATGTATACAATCATGTTCGTTAATGAAGCAGCAGCCTATAATTTAAGGCATAAAAAGACTATTGGGTATTATCAAAAATAACAGATGCAGGGTCTGGGGAGATGATTTGGAGGATAAACTGCCTGCTGTACTAGCAGGAGAACATGAGTTCTAACACAACGATGAACATAAAAGTGCCAGGACATCCGGACTTGCTGCCCAGCCAGCCTAACCTAATTAGAAAATTCCAGGCATGTGGGAGACCTTGTCACCACAAACAGGTGGGAGGCAGAGGGGGAGATGGAGCTGCAGGAATGACTTGGGGACAGACAGTTAGAATTTGAGGAGAGGGAAGAAAACCTACAGAAGTAGGAACTTCCTAAAATATATAAAGGTGATCCTAATTAAGTCTAAATAATAATGGTGAAGACGGAGTTCCAACTGGCCATCTCTTGTCAACAAACCAAGTTTTCACTACTGGAACTGGGTTACATTCAATTGAGTTCTTATCCAAAGGAGTCCCATAGAAATCCCAAAACAACCCAGGCTGTTACCAAAACAATAAGCTGTTCTCTACAAAGAAGTAATAAGGCCCAACTGCTGAAGACAACACCTATACAACTCATTGCACATGGAACAGTCTAGCTAGTGCCTACCTAGAACCTTCACCCTTATGTTCTAGTGTCTTTGTTGAAGGTATTCTGCAGGTTATCAAAAGAGAAATGTAAGCACCAAACCAACAACAAACCTTTTGATCTGACTTGCCTGTAAAATATGATAAAACAATAATGGCACAAAGATTGAGGGTGTAACCAAGCATCATCTGATTTGACTTAAGGCCCACTCCAGGAGATAAAACCCAAATCTAACACTGCTTAGGTGTCAAAGAACTAGAGATTAGACAGACTAAAGATCTAGGGTAAAACCAAATACTACAGTTTTATATGATATAAAACTACAGTATTTACAGTAATTTACAGTATTATATGATATAATTATATATAGTATATAAGTATTATATGTATACACACACATATATACACATACATATGTATAAAATTACTCAGAAGATATTCTGTTCTACTCATAGAACAGTGCCTTTATTGAGAAATTATCACAGAAGTGTCTTTCTCTTGCAGCAGATGAAAACAAATACAGAGACCTACAGACAAGGCATTTCACAGAGAGAGAGAGACCACAGCACACACAACCCTAAATGAGATGTCTCCATCAAATTCCTCCCCTCAGAGATCAAGGATCCCTCTGGAAGAGGAGGCAGAAACAACATGGGAGCCAGAGGGGAGGGAGGACACCAGGAGAAAACAGCTCTCTGAATAAACTGAGCAAAGTTCATATGAACTCCCAGAGACTGAAGCAGCAAGCACAGGGCATGCACTCATCTGTACCAGCTCTTCTGTTTATGTATTATAGCTCTCAGATTATTACTTTTATGGGACTCCAGAGAGCGTGTGCAAGTGTGCCTTCTCTTGGGCTCTTTCCCTTCTGCTGGTTGTTTGTCTTGTCCAACTTCAATGTGATGGTCTTTGTTTTGTATTTTTTTTTTTACTTTTTTATTGAATATTTTATTTATTTACATTTCAAATGTTATCCCCTTACCTGGTTTCCTCTCTGGAAACCCCCTACCCTGCCCCTCTCCCTGCATCTATGAGGGTGCTCACTCATCCACCTACCCACTCCTGCCTCCCCTCCCTGGCATTCCCCTTACATCAGGGCATTGAGCCTTCACAGGACCAATGACCTCTCCTCCCATTGATGCCTGACAAGGTCATCCTCTGCTACATATGTGGCTGGAGCCATGGGTCCCTCCATGTGTACTCTTTGGTTGGTGGTTTAGTCTCTGGGAGCTCTGAGGAGTGCAATTGATATTGTTCTTCCTATGGGGAGAAACTGAAAAATATATAAAGCAAATGACTGCATTGTTAAAATAAAGCGGCAGGCTACACAATGGAAAAAGACTTCACCAACGACACACCTGATAGAGAACTAATCTCTAAAATACATAAAAATAAACTCAGAAAATGAACATAGACAAATAATAACCTTCTTTAAATGGGTAAAGATCTAAACAGAGAGGTCTCAAAAGAGGAAATGCAAATAGCTGAGAAACACTTAAAGAAATATTCAAGTCCAAGTCCATCAAGGACCTCCACAAAAAAACCCAGAGACACTGAAAATAATAGAAGAGAAAGTGGGGAAAAGCCACAAGCACATGGGCACAGGAGAAATTTTCCTGAACAGAACACCAATGGCTTACGCTCTGAGATCAAGAATTGACAGATGGGACTTCATAAAATTGCAACCTTTCTGTAAGGCAAAGGACATTGTTAATAGAACAAAATGGCAACCAACAGATTGGGAAAAGATCTTTACCAATCCTACATCTGATAGAGGGCTAATATCCAAGATATACAAAGAACTTAAAAAGTTAGACTCCAGAACCAAATAACATATTTTTAAAATGTGGTACAGAGCTAAACAAAGAATTCTCAACTGAGGAATACCAAATGGCCTAGAAGCACCTAGTCATCAGGGAAATACAAATCAAAACAACCCCGAGATTCCACCTCATACCAGTCAGAACGGCTAAGATCAAAAACTTAGGTGACAGCAGATGCTGGCGAGAATGTAGAGTAAGAGGAACATTCCTCCATTATTGGTGGAATTATAAGCTGGTACAACCACTCTGGAAATCAGTCTGGTGGTTCCTTAGAAAATTGGTCATAGTATTTCCCGAGGATCCAGCTATACTACTCCTGGGCCTATACCCAGAAGAAGCTCCAACATATAACCAGGACACATGCTCCACTATGTTCATAGCAGCCTTATTTATAATAGCCAGAAGCTGAAAAGAACCTAGGTGTTCTTCAACAGAAGAACAAATACAGAAAATGTGGTACATTTACACAATGGTACTAAGCTGTTAAAAACAATGAATTCATGAAATTCTTAGGCAAATGGATGGAACTAGAAAATATCATCCTGAGTGAAGTAACACAATCACAAAGAACACACATGTATGCACTCACTGATAAGTGGATATTAGCCCAAAAGCGCACAATACCTAAGATACAACTCACAGACCACATGATGCTCAAGAAGAAGGAAGACTGAAGTGTGGGTCCTTCTTAGAAAGATGAACAAAATACTCATAGAGCAAATATGGAGACAAAGTGTGGAGCAAAGACTGAAGGAAAGGCCACCCAGAGACTGCCCCACCTGGGGATCCATCCCATATACAGTCACCAAAACCAGACACTATTGTGGATGTTAAGAAGTACACACTGACAGAATATTGATATGGCTGTCTCCTGAGAGGCTCTGCCAGAGCCTGACAAATATAGAGGTGGATGTTCACAGCCAATTATTGGACTGAGCACAGGGTCCTCAATGCGGTTCCCAATGGAGGACTGAAGGAGCTGAAGGGATTTGCAACTCCATAGGAAGAACAATATCAACCAACTAGACCCCCCAGAGCTCCCAGGGACTGAACCACCAAACAAAAAGTACACATAGTGGGACCTATGGCACGAGCTGCATAGTTATTAGAGGATGGCCTTATCTGGCCTCAACGGAAGGAGAGTCCCTTGGTCCTGTGAAGGCTTGATGCCCCAGTGTAGGAAAACTAGAGGGTAGGAAAGCAGGATTGGGTGGGTGGGTGGGAGAACATCCTCATAGAAGCAAGGAAAGGGGATGTGATAGGTGGCTTCAGGGGGGAGACTGGGAAAGGGGATAACATTTGAAATGTAAATAAAGAAAATATTCAATTTAACAAAATATATATAATATTCTTATTCTTTGAGACTTTGATACATGCATATGAAGTATTTTGATCACGCCAAAAAAAAGAAATATTCAACAACTGTAGCCATCAGAAATGCAAATAGAAACTATTTTGAGACTTTATCTTACATCTGTCAGAATGGCCAAGATCAATAAACTAAATTGACAGCTCATGTCAGAGTGGAGAAGTATAGCAAGGGCACACTCATCCATTTCTTCTGGTAAACTATGGAAGTTAATATGGCAGTACCTTAAGATACTGGGAGTTGATCTACCTCAAGATCCAGCATCACCATTGTTTGGAATATACCCATAGGACTCTATATCATACTACAGAGACACTTGCTTAACCACATTCATTGATGCTTTATTCATAATACTGAGAAATTGGAAACAAGTATCTATCAATGGATGAGTAGAAAAAAAGAAAGTGGTACATTTATACATAAAATATTATTCAGCAATTAAAAATCAAAAACAGGAAATATGCAGGTGAATGGATGGAGCTGGAAAGAAATCGTTCTGAGTGAGGTAACCCAGACTCAAAGAGAATAAAACTGGTATGCATTTGATTATATGTGGATGTTAGCTTTGATAAGTCTTTGATAAGCTATCTACAATCTATTTAACCACAGAAGTTAGGTTTAGAGTAAGGGACTAGAGGAAGGACTGGATCATCCTAGGAAGGGGAAATAGAATAGATAATTATGGCTGTGTGGGGAAGAAGGTGTTGGAATAGCAGTATTAAATGAAAGGGTGAGAGAGAGAATATGGAGGGAGAACAAAAATAAGGACCACTGGAGGAGTCATATGGGGACCCAATGGAGTAGAAGACTACTAAAACATATGCATATATGAAAGTGATAAAAATGAATCATCAAATAAAAGAAAACAAGGAGCCCTGACTGGAATGTTTTGTTACCAAGTAAAGTTTGCAGTACCAGGAATGGGTTACACCTAGTTGAATTGTTGGCCAAAACTGCCCCATGGGAACCCCCAAACAATTTTGACTATCGGCAAGGCTATTGGTTACACTACACAAACTGATGGTAAAGGCCTATTGTTGAAGTAACACCCACAAACAGATTGAACTTGGAAAAGTTGAGCTGGATCCTTCCTACATCTTTCATTCCTAAGGACTAGTGTTCATGGTACTGGCCAGTACTTTGCATGCTATCCAAGAAGAAAGGTAAACACCTACCTAGCCTCAAAGAGTTTGATCTACATGAGTGGCATACTTGTAAACGATACTAGTGTAATAGTGGCACAAAAGTTTTGGGAGTAAGCAAACAATATCTGATTGGACTTAAGGCCAACTCTATGGGATGGAACGCATCCCTGACACTGCTTGAGTTATCAAGAACCTGAGATGAAATAGGCCAGGGACCTGGAAGAAAACCAAATACTTACGGTTTTACTAAAGGAATGTGGCAATAAAATGAGTCCTAATGACATTCTGCTATACTTATAGAGCAATGTCTTGCTCAGCCATCATAAGAGACACTTCCTTCTGTGGTGGATGATAACAAATACAGAGGCTCATAGCTGAACAGTGTACAGAGATTCATAAACCTTGGAAATCTCAATCCTAAGTGAGATGTCTACATTAAATCCTTCCCCAAAGGCTTCTTGGAACTGAAAAAGAGACAGAAATTTTGTAAGAGCCAGAGGGCACAGAGCCCACTAAGGAAATAAGACCTTCTAAACATAGCAGGACAGAAGCACATGTGAATTCTCATATGTTCAGTGTTGGCACTGGTCAGGACCAGATGAGATCCCAGTGTTAAGAGAAGTAGACAAATGTCCCATCCCTAACTTAGAAGCTCTCTCCAGTTGCTAAAGCCGTGTAAAGGAAGTGTCTTTTTCTACAATAGAGTCTTACTGGGTATACAAAACACTCTGAAGACTAGCCCCTAATTCAATGTAATATTTGAAGATTCTTTGTCTCATAATGTTTTGTCACGGCTTTTAAAAAAATAACCTTACAGGTCCTTTGCATATACATCATGGTTCCAACTTTGTGTTTTTATGGGATCTGTGTATGTGAATGTGTGGTCACTGTATCTGTGTTTCGGGAATTTTTTGTTGGTTCCTTTTTGTTGTTGTTTGTTTGTTATGTAATATTTTGGTTTGTTTGTTTATCTTATTATATTATTTTTAGATGTTTGCATTTTAATGAGAAAGAGAAAGGGTGGGTATTTCAGCGGGTATGGAAGAGGGAAGGAGTTGGGGAAAAACATAATCAGAATATTTTGTATGAAAATGAAACACATTCAGAATATATTGTATGAAAAATCTATTTTCAAAAAAAATTGATTCAGTTGCCAGAAAAATGCTAAATAGGTATAAGCAGTCTCACGTGACCTCTTTTATATTTTATCCAAACAGAATGATTGACTTGGGATTTGGCAACCTATGTGGAAGTCTGATTCAAAGATACAGATTCGCCTTTTCTTTGGAGTCATTGACCACCCATTGTTTTTCATCTTGTTGGGTAAGACCATGTGGATTTCCGCATGCTTGTGGATATGCTAATTGGTGATACCAGTATGTTGGTTTTGTTCAGGCAACTACAGTCTTGCCCATACGTATATTTCCCTGTCATGTCTTCGTTCTTACAATCTTTCTGCTCACTGATCCAGATATTCCATAACTCTCTGAACGTTCAACGCAGGGGTTGCACTGCAGGTATACTAGTTAGTATTGGGCATTCCAGAGTCATTTATTCTCTGCATTTTGACCAGTCATAGTTTTTTGTAATCATCTTCATCTGGACACTTCTACATCCAAACAATGCTAAATGGACTCCGTATGTACATGTGTGCTGTGTGTGTGTGTGTGTGTGTATGTGTGTATGTGCGTGTGCATGTGCGTGTGCATGTGCATTTGTTTGTATGTATGCATATTTATGTGTGACAATAATAATTATAGATGAGATCTTGAGTTTGGGAAAGCAAGGAGGGTAAAAAACGAAGTAGAGGGGTTAGGTTGGGAGTGACATGGGTACTGTTCATTTACAAAGCTCTCAAAAGATATAAACTTATTTGTATAAGAGCATGGTTTACAACATCTAATTTTTGATTCTCTTTTATTGTCTGCTAAACTAGGACAAAAAACTTTCCTCTCAAAGTCCTACCTCAGTTGTAAATAACCTTGGGCTGAGAACACTTATCTACCCATCCTACCACTTTTAATGGGTAATGCAAGAATAAAGCCAGTTGAGAGGTTATTTTAAATGCCAAAAGCTCTCTATAGTGATGGCACTGTTATAGTTGCTTACCATTCTACTAGTAAGAATCATAACTCTTCATGGTAAAACTTAAAAAAAAAACCAAACAAACATATACACACCAGGTCTTTTCATTGGGGTAGTTGGCCCATCTGTTTGAATACAGAGTTCATCTTAGCCAACAGCTCACAGTGAAAAAGTAGGACACTGGAAAGCAAGTTAATGACACACAAAATGCTCGAGCTTAGTGGAGCCTCACTGAAGATGAGAAATTTAGAAAATGTTTGTGATGCTTTGAGAAAATAGTTTAAGCTACTAAGAAGTTCGGCATGAGACAGAGGCACACACCTATGATCTGAGCACCAGGAGACAAAGACCTGAGAACTGAGTTCAAGACTACCTCGGTCTCAATAACCTAACCTTAATGCAAACAGAGTCACAGCAAAGCATATTCTCCTGCCTCAATTTTATTAGAGTTCTGTTCTGATTTTAACTTGATGTCATTTTCTAATACTACAAGGTCTCAATTTGACTTGGCCTAAAGCAGCTTTTTTCCCCTAGTTACTATAAACATTTTTCATGAAAATTTACCACATATATATATATTTGTCCTGGCCTGTGTTGCTGTGTTGTGAGTATACTTCTCTGGCTGACTTCATCCTGGGTTCTGGATTCCTTCTGCTAATCAACTTGATTAGCATCCTCCATCCTTCCCTTGTGCCCTCATCCTTCAGGTTTCAGCCATTTTAAACTCTTCATATGGCTGAATTTTTGCTTAATTTGGAAATTTAAAAATACAGCACACCGTAGTCTATTTTGATTCAATTGTTTTTTTTCCACTCAAGATTGTTTATTTTAATTCATGCACATAGTTGTATGTAACTTTAGCTCAGTTATATTGCAGTCATCTGCTATACCATAGCGAGGCTCACACTGGTCTTCAAGCAGACAGAATTTCAGTCAGTACTATCCTAGGTACATTAGGACTCAAGCAGAAGTCAGCTTGTTTTCCTCAACTATCATTTTATCCACCACTTTACCGTGTTTAACTGGCTGTCAGATATCTCAATTAATAAATATTAAAGAAGAAGGGTAACTAAAATAAAGATGCTTAAACATATAGCAGCAATTAAATATACAGTGCTGAAGATATAAAGGCTTGGATTTGAACTGTTCTATTCTAGAGAAATATAAGTGGGGGAAGCTGTCATGATGAGGCCTGCTACACAGGTAGTTCCTGAGACCGTCCCCACACTTAAATACAAATAAATATATGTAGTATATATAAATTATATATAGACAAGTGTGTGTGTGTGTGTGTGTGTGTGTGTGTGTGTGTGTTTGTGAGTGTGCCATCAACTGTTCTTAGTGACACCAGGAGAGGGCATTGGATCTCATTATAAATAGTTGTGAGCCACCATGTGGTTGCTGGGAATTGAACTCAGGACCTCTGGAAGAACAGTCAGTGCTCTTACACCCTGAGCCATTTCTCCAGTTCCCAAATTTTAATTTTGCTTTAATTTAATTTGTTTAAATTAAATTCTTAAAATCTAAATGTATTTCTGCTTCTGTGTCTGTAAGACAGCACTCCTTAGCCCTAGATGGCTTTTGCAGAGTGATGGATAGGTTTTAAATTTTTATTTATTTATTTATTTATTTATTTATTTATTTATTTATTTATTTGGATCATGCACAAAGAGATCAGAGAACAACCTGCCAGGGGCAGTTCTATCCTTCCACTGTGGGAGGTTTAGGCACGTAGCACAGTTCTGCAGCCCTGGTGGTATCTTTCTCTACTGAACCATCTCACTGGCCACCTTCTGAATGTCACAGCGATCTCCATTTGTTTTCCTTCTGACCTTTGCCCTTGCCTTTAGCTGGGGATGTGGGACACTGGCTTTTAGCTTTGGTTGTCAATAACTCAGACATTGGGAACTCCAATGACACAATCCAGTAAGCCAACTGCAAGTCTGTATTCATAGGTCATTGCAAGAAGCATCCTAGTGCCTGCTGGGAAGTGGAATGATATTTGTAGATTTGTGAGAATTTCAAGCATATCAATCTCACCTCATGAAAGCAACACAAAGGCTCCCAAAGACTCAAGCAAAACCTTGACCTACACACAGTCCTCCCAGAATACAGGCAAGAGAGGAAAAGTCAGTATTTAATGAAAATTGTAATGATTTCTATGTATGGATAGATATATAAATACACAGACAGATGTGTACATGTCATACAGTTGGAGATAATTGTTATCTAAAGTTTAATGAACAATGACAAGCTCTACAAAGATGTGTCATGTTTTACTATGTATGACCACTAAGGACAGGGAACTAAAACAAACTATATGAGTCTCTCAAAATAGAAATAAAATCTCTAGATAATTCTGCCCTCCTCACAGAAAAATAGTACACAATTAATGTTCAACAATGTTATGAACTTTTTGTGAGTAATTTGAGATAAAAATCAATTGGATAAAATTATATTGTATAATTTGAAGCTACTTTGAGTGGGAGATTTCTTTGATGTTCATAAACAATAAGATAGGTAATCACATAATGTTAAAAAATTAAGATAGTATCTTATATTTTTGGTTGTGAGCCTAGCCTTCAACGGCTGAGCCATCTCTCCAGCCCTAAGACAGTATCAACATATTAAATTCTATAATACAATTAAAATCTAAAATGAATTTGTAATCTTATGTTTCTTACCTCACATTAATAAAGGCAGACATATCCATTCCCTTACAAATTTCAATGTTTTTATTATCAAGATATTTAGTGCTGGGTGGTGGTGGCGCACGCCTTTAATCCCAGCACTTGGGAGGCAAAGGCAGGCGGATTTCTGAGTTCGAGGCCAGCCTGCTCTAGAGAGTGAGTTCCAGGACAGCCAGGACTACACAGAGAAACCCTGTCTCAAAAACAAAAAACAAAAAATCAACCCCCCAAAAGATATTTAGTTTAATAGAATTTCTATGATTAATGTTAAGAAATAATTTTATATGAATATATGGGTGTTACTAACTGAAGTTCAGTATTAAGACGTGAGGATACTCCATTTCCTATAATTATTATTTTTACGTTTTATAGTTGATTAAGTGAAATATCATAGAAGCTAACACTTTGAAATAATGTACAAAACCAAAAACAACATACAAACATAGGGCAAAGTACACTTAGGTTTCATTTCTTATTTGAAAGGTATTTATTTTAAATAAGAGAGTCTGTTTCAATTAAAACAAATTTACATTTATTACCAGAACCAGAAGCAAGAAAATAATTCCCTAAAATAGGATGTCATTTCAGCAAAGATGTTCTTACTTTAATGAATGTACAGTTACCTTAAATTTTAGTGATTAGGCTTATTTGTATAGAATTAAAATCCTCTTAAAACAAACACTCATGAATAAAATGAAAAATCACTGAAAAATGTAAGTGAAGAAAAGGAGCTCAGCAAGTGACACAGAGAAGGGGCTGACATGAACACAAGGTTCGTGCGCATTAACATGGGGTTGTCCTGATGGCAGAGAGGAGGAGAGCAAATTCATCTGCTCATTAGAAGCTTGCCTAGTAATCTGCATGAAGAGGAGCCAGAGGGACTTAAAGGGAGAGAATTGGACGAAAAGTAAACATGTCCATTATCAGACACGAAAGAACAAGGATGCAGCCAATGTTCACCTGGGTTTTGCACATCTTTTATTTCCAAGAAATAAAAACCACCGGAACTCTGTATCCATTTACTGTGTCTGTACAAACTGAGATGCCCCTCTCTCTAACACACACACACACACACACACACACACACACACACACACACACACA
>JANHMN010000009.1:38795940-38811546 GCA_030674055.1 Rhabdomys pumilio
ACACACACACACACACACACACACACACACACACACACACACACACAAACACAAACCACCATACCAGGAAGGAGTATGAAACCTAATTCTGAGCAAAATGCCAAATGCATTTGAAAATACTTGTAGGATAATTTTCATAAGCACAACATAAAACGTATTTCAAAATTTTACACTAAGAAAAGATTAAGAGGTCAATTTGTGAAATCAATATACAAAAGACTAAAGGGATAACCCTTGAGATACTGGACTGGCAAATATTATTTTTATATAACAAGAAAAATATGTGACAAGAAAGCAAGTAAAATACCTACATGTCCAGTTATAGATCTGTAGCTGTGTGATATGTAAACATATCATTATAAGATATAAAATACAAACTGTGAAGATAAAGATTTTCATTTTTAAATGAGTTTAAATTATAATACAAGTATATCATAGTATACAGTTAAGTAAGTGTATTTTATTTTGTGATTTGTGTGTATGTGTGTGTATAAGATGTGGTGCCTGTGTGTGCATACAAAGTACAGAGGACAAAGTTGGGTATCTTCACCTTACTTCTGGAGACAGGGACTCTCACTCTCCCTAGAGCTAAGTGATTGGCTAGAATAGTTGGGTGGTATACCTTGAGGATTCTGCTTTCTCTGCCTTTCCCTTTCTAGGCTCACAGCCATGTTCCACTTTCACTTGGGTACTAGAGAACTCAGTGAGATCCAGCAGCACAACAAACACTATCCCCCCCTCCCCCCAGATATAGGTATGTTTTCAAAGGCAAGCATCAGTTGTAAAGGAAAAATGTAGCCACTAAACTTCAACTCTCATCTAGTACATTCAGGAACATATTAAATAGCTGAAAAATTAGAGAACATATAAGCAAGTCAAATCACCAAAAGAGAGAGACGGTAGGAGCTCCAACACTCTGAAATGAGCTCCAAGAGAGACTGGAACAAGCACCAGGGATGGTGTGCAAAATGATGTATCTCAGACCTTGCCTAAAATCATGTGATCTGTGAAATGTCAACCTAGAGAAGTTCAAAGAGTTTTGATGGTAATAGGTAAATTTAGAGAGATATATACAAATATATATCATAGCTGTCAAAAACACATTTACTTAAAGGGGAAGTTTTTGATTGTTCATAAATTCACTAACTTTGTATAACTAATAAGGAAATGTTTCCTAAACAAGCACTAAGCTTGATTTTTAAAAACAGTTTACTAATGGGAGAAAAATGGAGAGCTGTAGAATGGCAACCACCTGTGAGATGAATTCTAGCTGGGAAAATCTGCAGTCCAGTTCTAGCACAAACAGTTGCCCATCACAATAAATAATAAATGGCCTTGAGAATTAGGCTCCAGATTTTTTTATTTTATAATATCTAGATTATGAAACCATTTATTCCTAAAGCTCATGGTCTTTGGAATTCTACCACAAGTCAAACATGAAAATTTCCTTTGAAAATATGAAGTATCATGATATTTGAAAGTTTAATCATAGCACACGCTGCTGGTGGTGATGAATACATGCCATATAGTCTTTAATACTTTAGCTAGAGAAATGGATTTCTACCTACAGGTGGAACCTATTCACAAAATTGACTCATGAATTTTCCACTGAATCCCTTCTTTAAGTTGAATGATTTCAGTTGCCCATTATGTTCATGTGAATGTTGCCCTTCTAAAAGCCAAAAGTCTGGTATTGATTCCTCATACTTATTTATACCAGGGTATTGGGTTCAAGGGGACCAAAGTTTTAAATATCTCAATCCACTAATGCACTAATGTTTAGGAATGTCATATGGCATTTAAGTTGACACTCCCAAATTCTGACTGCATGATCAGTGGCTGTATGAAAACTATTCACATTTAAGAAAAAGAGAGCTGCCACCAGCTGTACCACACATTTGGGAGCATGCAGAGTGCTTGTTTCTTCTGGTGAGTGTTTCAGACTCTTAGGCCTCTACTGACACCCATCACCAAGATGGCTGCAATAGCCTCAGCCATGAGGCTTTTAGATTTGTCTCAAGCAGGAATGGTGCATCAGACACAATCATAGGTGCAGTCATTGGTATTGTTTTGGGGTAATACCAACTCCCGTGTGGAAACTACGGGCAGCAAACAAAGGTCCCTAGGAAAACTGAAGGTTCCAGAAACACCCCTTCTATTGTTGCCTTACGACAAACAGAGAGTAACTTACTGCATGTCAGCAGAGCGGCAGGATGTGACTAACCCAAACAATACAGTGTGTACTATCCCGCATTTGTTTGACCTGGGCTATGATGACCCTGAAATACAGGACATTCTTTTTAAAACTGCCCATGAATCCAAAGATGATGCTTTAGTTGAGAATTGTGGAAAATTCTGCTCATATTGGAACATTTATGTGGATGAGGCTGAGACTGCAGAAAAGTATGTGGCTCACACAGCAAAACTGATATGACCACAGTCCCTGCTTACTTCAGTTACCTAAAGACACAAGCTACTAAGGATGCTGGCCACATATCTGAACTAAATTTGCTTCAACTTATAAATGAACCCACAGCTGCTATTCTGGCCTCTGTTCTAGATGAATCTAAAGGAAAAAGTTATTGTCATGTATGATTTGATATTTCTACCTTAGAACTTAAGAAAGTCGTGTTTACGGTGACATCCATTTTCAAGAACACTTTCAGAGATGAAAACTTTGATCAGGGCTTGTTATGACACATTGCAAAGGAGTCCTAGAGAGAGATGGGTTAATTTGAACTAAGGTGGCATGGCTTAACTGAGGGAAGCTTCTGATAAAGGTGAGATCTTTTTCATCTCTGCAGACTGATCTCAACCTGCCATGCTGTGCAATGGATGCCAGGGACACAAAGGTAGGAATATGAAGATGCCCCAGTTTGAAGGCATTGCCACATATATAACCAAGAGAGCTATTGTTCTATACCTGGAAGCTATATAAGATGCAGAAGTCAGCAGAGTGACAACCACATAAGAGAATGATCTTTGTTGGTGGTAAGACCTGGATGCTCAAGGTTCAGTAATATTTACAAGATTTTTTTTTCAAAACAGGGATTCTCTGTGTAGTCTTGACTGTCCTGGGGCTCACTCTACAGTGCCTCAAACTTATAGACCTGCTTGCCTCTGCCTCCCAACTGCTTGGATTAAAGGTGTGTGCCACCACCTCCTAACTACAAGATATTTTCTTGGTAGAAACCTATGCAAAGTTGGCAATCCTTATGAGGTTGCAGCAATCAGAGCCACCATTGAAAGAGGTGTGTTGAATGGTGGTATAACAGATACACTACTCTTGGATGTCACTCCTGTCTCTGGACACAGGGTCTCTGACAAGTGTCTTTACTAAACTTTTTGAATGGGCATCACTATTCCAATCAAAATGAACTAATTTTTTTGGTTGCACTTTCTGTAGCTGGGATAGAGTCAAGCAGAGATTAAAGTGTGTTCAAATAAGAGAGGGAGGGAGGGAGAGAGGGAGAGAGAGAGGGAAAGGGAGAGAGGGAGAGAGGGAGAGGGAGAGGGAGAGGGAGAGAGAGAGAGAGAGAGAGAGAGAGAGAGAGAGAGAGAGAGAGAGAGAGATTGAGGAACAACAATTTTCTCTAGACCCTCATGGAGTCCTTTAGATTAAAGTTACATTTGACATCAAGTTTGATACCAATGAGACTGTACATGTTTCTGCCAAGTACAGGGCATAGGATGTGATCAACTGATTGTATTCCAATCTTTTGCTGGATTACGCAAAGTGATATTGAAAATACAGTTAAAAGGCAGAGAACTGTGTGGAGGAAAACTGGAAAAAGAGTGAAGGAGTTGAAACAGATAGTAAGGTTAGAGAAACGTTTTATTCACAGAAACTAGATTGGAAGAACTCAAGGACCATTTGCCTGCTGACGAGTGCAAAAAGCTAAGAGACTCCCGGAAAGACAGAGTTCTGCTGTCTTTAAATAGAAAACACAATGCAGACATCATGTCCCACTCGGCACTGATACTCTTCAGATGCTAGTGAAAAGATGGCATCCAAAAAAGATGCTCTGGAAGTGCTGGTTACTGTGGGACAGAAGGAAGTTTAAAGGAGAAGAAACAGTGATGACAGCAGTGGATTGTGAAGGCAAAAGGAGAACAGTTGCTGAGGGTTGGGAGTGAAGGTACTTCCTGATCAGAAAAGGACAGACTGTGGTCATTTCACTGTGTTTTTGAAGTGTTCTCCATAATCTCCTAAGATGTTTATTAGGAAATTCATTTATTGGACAATAAATCCAGGTTCACAATGTTCTGTTCCTAGCTTGTTATTTTTTCTGCTGCATGTAAAGAAAGTTCAAAGTAGGTGGACTGTTTACTTATCATTATAAATATATACCACTAGTTTGTGTTGAAATGGACATATTTTCAAGGGGGTGGTGAAACTCATTTCAAATCCAATGAAGATAGTCTGGCTTGGAATGAGATCACCCAATTCAGATATTTGTTAGCCTAGAGTAGAACAACCTACGTGTATATGGACTTCATCCTTCAACTGAGTCTCTGCTAGGTAAACCATCTGCCTCCACCTTATTTGTAGGCATTGAAGCCAGATCAATGGAAAGCAGCAAGGTTGGTAATAGCTTTTAAAATGAAATACGGTAACGATGAGCAATTTCCTCATAATCTTAAGGCATACTTTTCTAGCTATCTTCTTGGTTGGCCTGTGTTTGGCACACTTCCCATTTTTTATGCATTCAGGATTCGAAAGTAGTATGAGCAAATAAAAAAGACATATTTTATGTATGGATACAATGTCTATATAGTCATACACATAAAATTTATATAAATAAAATATTTATATATCTAATATATATATATTAAGTACCTTTACACAATAAATTTTATTTTCCTTTCAAGATATAAATAATAATTTCATTATAAGCTTTAAGTTAAACCTGATTGTTTGTGCAAAACCACTCAAAATAATGTTCGACAGAGAAAAGAGTAACAGTGTTTAGTTATATATTATATGTATAAAGCATAAGTCACAGATGCCCATGAACCATATATTAATATAAATGATCATCATGTTTGAACTTAAAGAATAAAAGAATAAAAAGGCTTCAGGTAAAACAGTATTAACATGGAGCCTCTTAGTATGGATATGATTTTTATCTCTTCTTGATCTCTCATGCCTAGAAGAACACCAGTTGATGTACATACACAGCTCCAGCTCTGGGTCTGTTCTGAAGTTCATGGAGTTGTGAGAGTGAGGCTACTACATACAGAAAATGTTCAAAAAATGTAACCAGCATCAACTCTCCATGTTGGCAGTGTTCCATGGAGAACCTGCCAAAAGGAAGCCAGAAAACAAACAAACAAAAAACTGGAAAACATAGAGTAAGTGATGTGATAAAAATTCATTGGGGTTCTATCCCACCTTTGATCATTTAGTTCTCAGGCAAAAGACACAAAATGTTTAAATTTATAATAAGACTTAATAGCACTAGATCTGGGAAGGTATCAGCCTTCTAAGCTATTTTGTTCTACCTCCCTATTAATCACTCCAAGATATAACTTGCCATGTTCTGCCTGGGCTACTCTTACTCAAACTGGCCAGCCTTCATGGCAGTTCTCACAATCTCTTGCTCCATGGGGTCTTCTCCTCTCTCTTCACTTTCTGCTCTCTTTTCTCCTAGTGGTCTCTGTCTCAGACACCCAGCCTTGGGAACTGCAGCTCTGCCTAACTCTTCTGCTCAGCTATAGGTTGTAGGCATCACCATTCAACCAATTATAAATTAAGGAACAAGGTTATATAGCATCATTTGGTGTACATGAGAATCTTCTTCTTCCTGGGGCAACCAGATCTTGGAGAGACAGTATTTAGCATTACAATACAAAGTAACAGACCAAACTTCAACAAGTAAGGCTAGAAAATATTTTTATTTCTAGAATTAGGTTTATATAGACTAATCCTTTAATTATTTCATTGTTACTTTAGAAGTAAATATAAAACCAAAGTCATTACAACAGACAGTAGCTAGCTGAAAGCATAGCCACATGTAAAATCAAATTAACAAATTCTCTGAATGAAAAAGTTACAGGTGTTCTTACAAGCAGTGGCGCTTAATTTGTTAAGACATGCTTGCTTGTCTGGAGCTGGTCTCTGTGCGGAGCAATGTGTACTGTACTGAGAGAATAAATCACAAACTCAGCTTCATTAGCAACCTGCTCTTGCCAACTTGCCTCAACGCAGTTATGTAAAAGTTTCAATGAATTTTGAATCCAGAGAATAGAGTCATTCATCTGGAAATGACTATGAAAATGTGAAGGACCAAAAAGGCTATGATAACAAGGTCAGCCGAGGTTACCCACCAGCAGCTCCCGTTTTTTTTTTTTTTGCAGATTTCACTCACAAGACTGAGGCATTAGTTATATTTGTGAGCATTTTAAAACTCAAAGTAGCATAAAAGTGAAATAGATACTTGATTGTCTAGGACCATTTTTTTTCCTTTAAACAAATTCTCCCAAATCCTGGGAAGATGATATTTGTAATTATCTCCCCTCTAGTTGATTTCTTGCTAACAGTGCCAGGCTGCACATGTCAGCTGGCACAAGTCTTGATCATTTATGTTTTGGCTTTTGTGAGCTTACATGTTGCTTAGATCCAGACAGATCAAAGGTTGAAAAATCTCATTTGTGTCACCTTATAGCTGTGTTTTGAGGACACCCTTTAATCTATCTTGCCTTAAATATACTAGTGAGTTTAATAATGGCTGCTATGTAGTTTTTTTTTAAAAAAAAAAAAAAAAAAACTTGAAGATACTATTAGTAACATCACTGTTACCTACCCTAGTATCCTCTCTTTCCACCAGTCCACTCAAATTGAACAGAACACCCAGCAATCTCTCAAAGTCTATAGGCATGCTCCTGCATCAGGACTTCTGCATTGTATATATTCTACAGGAAAAAATAATGTTATTCACTGTAAATCCCGTAGTTCTCTTCTTTATCCCATCCTTTGTTTTTTCTCCACTGACATGTAACATTAGCTCATAAGTATATATTTTCTTTATTTAGTTAGTGTAGTGGGTTTGGTCTAATGCAGCTTGTATTATGCTAATTTGGGTCTCCAAAACTGTTTGCTTAAGAATCCACACGTCTGCACTAAAGACACTGAGGGCTGCCCCTAGTTGGTTCTGATTGGTAAATAAAGTTGCCAGCAGCCAATGGCTGGGGAGGACAGACAGAGGTGGGAATTTTGGCATTTCCAGACTAGGGAGGAAGGAAAAAGAAGATCCCCTATGCCAGGAAAAGGAGAGGAAAGATACCACGTCTGAGAAAGTGTGCGACAGAAAGCATAGCCACTGTGTAGGAGCCGGGGGAGGAGGGGCTCCAAGAGGGCTGCCCGACTGGGTCCAGAGCAGCAAAGATGGAATATAGATTTTAGTATGTAATAACTTGAGAATATTGGAGAAAGGTGAATTAGCCACGTAGAGGTTAGAAAGTGGCCTAGCCATTGAACCGTTTAAGGCATATCAAAATATAAAGGCTGTGTGTGTGTGTGTGTGTGTGTGTCTTCTGTCTGTCTGTCTGTCTGTCTGTCTGCCTGCCTGTCTGTCTTTCATTTGGGAACCCAGAACATTAGGGCAGGTAGTGGGGAACACGCTGTTGCCACAACTAAGATCAATGTAAATATTTAATTGATCTATTAAATCAATTTACAAGCTAGTTTTTGTTGTCTATCCTAATGAAGAAAATACAAATTTCACAACTTTAGAGACTGAGGGTTTTTTATTTGATACATTTCAAAAGAGATTTTTGGTCTTAACTACTTGACCTCAACTATTTGACATGTAAATTTAGTAGACTAAGAAATGATTAATGAGGTTTTGTTACCTAGCAACTAACCCATCTTGAAGCTAAGGACAATCAACCTTGGCTCCGTTTCCAATAACCATGAAGAAAACACTCATGAGTCCTACAGCCAGCCAATGGCCTCATAGGAAAGCATAAACACATCTAACAAACACACTGAATCTGCAGTTTAATATGTGACACAGAACAAAAAGTTAAGAGCAATGTAGGTACCAACAGTAAGTCTAAATCTAGCGCGACGGAGCAGTGGTGTAAAAAGTGAACGTCTTTTTGCTAAAAGAACAAAACTGGCCTTCTCAGAACTTCCTAAGAAACAGCCAGAAAACCGAAAAGAGAATGAAACATCCTTGCTGTCCTTGCCCACTCAATAGCAAACTTCGAAACTATACGATCATACATGGTAATCATTGAAAATCACTAAAGATGAAGACTGCAAAAAAAGTCTTGAGAAAAAAAAAATCTGGTCTGCTTACAATGAGTGTATGCAAAGTGAAATTAAGACGAATTCTGCTTTGATGTGGGAAGTAATGGCTGGCTTGTGCGAAGTCAAACTTACTATAAGCTGAAGAGAAAATTACGTAGGTCTGAAGAAGCAGAAGCTCCTCTCTCACTTGCATTACTGGTAAGCGCTGTGACACACACACTGCTTTATGAGCACCTAACATACAGAGTCAGTATCAAGACTAAATCTTCCTACAAATGTAGAATTTTAAAGCATAAGTGGCTGTTTCATAGTGAATTACATCAGGCTTCTCTGATCTTGTGAGAAAATTCAATTATTTCTTAATAATAGCACTAAGGTTGGATAAATCAGACCGTGTCCTATCTTCATAGACTCTATTTATCCTTTAGAAAACACTCTTTATGAGGACTTTATTCAAATTCAGTCACTTAATAATCGCTAGCTTCCACGGCATCGGTTGCTTCTTAAGCATCTTTTATGTCATTCACGTAATTCTAATAATGGTTTTTTTCAATTACATTCTGGTTATATACACTGGTCATGCTCTGAATATAAATGAAAATAATTCACATTAATCCTGACATGACAGTTGCCTAGAGAAGATTCCATTTTTCTCCAATGTTATAACAGAATAATAAAAAGGAGACACAGATTACTATGTAAGTAAAGGCTCCTTTAATATGGTAGCTTCTTCAGAGCCCCAAATAGCAAGCTAATATCAAGGTCCCAACACTTAACTAGATATGTGCTTCCATTATTTAATTTAGCTACAAAATAATGGGCCATGGGTGAGTCTCATACCAATAAGATTCTCGTTTCATATGTCAGAAGCAAAGCGAGAAGGCCCTACTTGAATTATTAAAATATACCTCATCTTATATGTCTGAATAAACTTTGCAAAATTCTGAAACAGATAGAAAGACAATCAAGAGAACAGATTCTTGAAGGCCTAGCTCAGGGGAATGGCTGCCCTACGAACCGAGGAACTGGACGTGGATGTCCCACGTGGAAATCTGCTCTAATATTCCCCCATGTTGTGTATCCTTTAACTGCAAGAACGGAGAGTAGGGTGCTAAGGATGAGCAGCGTCTGTCTGACACTGAGTCAAGGTACGACTCTACAGAAGTCATTTAATCTGGAGCCGGTATTAGCCCCTTCCTCTTAAATTTAAGAGAATAAATTTCAAAGTATGACTAAAAACTAATGTGATGCTAGATTTCAAGTAATAAGATACTAATCACTAAGTTTTCCTGTGTGCTTGTGATGTTCTGAGCTGAGTGTATATTGTGACTGCCTGGGAATAGTACATGGCAACTGAGAATACAGACTCTAGAGACAGACCTTCAGCAGAAAAATAAATATTCAAGGCCCAACTTCACTACAAAGTGAGTTTAGGGCCACTTTGGAATTTAGTAAAACCCTGGTCAAAATTAAGAACTTGAAAGGGATGAGGAAATAATTCAGTGGAAGAGCGCCTGTTTAGCACTTATGGAATGCTTAGATTTAATCTCTAGTGTAACACGAAAAGGAAATTAATGTTAAATTTAATTTATTGGGTGTGTGGTGGGGCATACCTGTAATCCCAGCACTCAGGAGGCTCAGGCTAGAGGTCACAAGTAGGAGGCTAGCCTGACCTATATAGTGTGATTGGACCCAAGCCCACCAGAGTCACTGACTGAAACTCTATTGCCTCCAAATAGGGTAAACTAAATGTTCTGCGTACAAAGGCAACATTGTTACTCCCTGGCAGCAAAGATAACACAGATAAAAGGCCACCTGCTTGCTTAAAGCTCAGTAAAATGAAGCTTCAAATTTACCATTTTAAACTCAAAAGAAAAAAGTTTTGCTGATGAATAAATGAAATAGTTACAGATATCTATTTAGAGTCTATTGGTGAAGAAAAATGAAACAGAGAGAGTGAATGATTCTGTGTATGTTCTCTTTTAGTTACGTGGATGAGAAGTTACATATTTGGGCCCTAAAGAACACTGTAGAAAATTTAATAAATATTGCACAAAATGACAAAGTTCTTTGCTACAAACATCTTTTAAAATGGCATCTTTTTCATTTCCTGTCTCCTCTCTGTTTGCATCCTCCCACTGTGTACATCAAGGTGAGGTACCACTCACCCTGCCTGTTACTTGAATCCCACTATAAACTTGAACGAGTATGAGTAACTTTAAAATTACAACTCTTTATCCAATACATCTCTGAATTTTTTTTTTCTCTGTGTGCTTTATGATAAGCGTTTTACTAGTTGTTTGAAGTTTGATCTGTCTTTTCTGGCTGTCCCAGCGGCCTAGCAAAAGTACCTGCGTGTGTCTTCATCTAATCTCGGCTGTTTGTTCAAGCTGTAAACTGTACCAGTTAGAACCCCATAGCACTGTTACAGAGACACAGCACGACCCAGATTACCTACCACTGTGTTAATGCCAGTGGTCTCATACAAAGACAGCTGCTTTTTACTTTCCCGTATTGATATTCAGATGCAACAGACGCAAATCACATGGCCCCTCTGACACTCTCCTTGTCTTCATTTTAAATGAGCACAATAGCTACAGTCCTTCATAAACACACAGCTGGGGCCATTCTCCCTGATTCTCCATACAGCCACATACATAACAAGATTATCGGGGGCAGGCGGCATCACTCTTGTTTATATTTGGGGAAGTTGGTAAAAATGATGTCTTTATTTATAAGACAAAAGCACACTACTATATGACTATTTCTTTAGTGGTGGGAAAAAAAAGTACAGTTCTAACCACTCTCCTTTGGGAAGCATTGAGACTGTCCCTCTGATTACAAGAACAAATGTTGCAATACAGAATTGTTTACATGTGAAAACAAATATATAGCATATGAGAATAAGAGCCAAGATAACTTATTAGTAACACCTCTTTAAGAAAGACCAACTATAAAGTGCCAAAACTATTTCACAAGTGTGCAAATACAAAAAACAAATAAACAACAACAACAACAAACACCCCTCTTTCCTCGTGGCCCTTTCATTTGGTTTCATGCTCTCCAGTCAACAGCCTGAAAACCTCACTACTTAATGTAAATCCTAAAACCTGGATCCAAAGTACTGTCTTAACCATAGAGCACTAGCTAACACCTACAAGAAACAAACATACCCTTTCTTTGAACTCTATGCAAGAGATGTAATAAGCCAAGAAGAGTGGCGGGTGGGGGGCGTCAATAACTGGGGAGGGCTTACTCTTTATGCAGATGAGCAGTGAGGAACTGAGGTGCAGGATGAAAAGGTAGGCAGTTTTCTTGAGCTTCATGGTCTTACTTAGAAAACACCCTCTGAAGTGCTGCTGAAGCTATCCCTGTGTGGTTCAGAGAGGAGCAGGTGCCTCAGAGAGCCAGGATGCCACCTCTGTCCCACCTCTCCCAGAGCTCCTCCACAGACATAGATTCAAAAAGCACTTCTGATTCATAGCTTCTTACAGACACAGGAAGACGGGTAGCCAGTCAAACCTGGAGCAGATTTTTCCAGCCTGGATTGGATTCGTGCCCCCTCAGGCTTTGCCTACCAGTTTTCTGTGAACAATGCCTCCTGGAAAGGCTTTCTTTTAGAATACAGACTTTGCTTGCTCTTAATAGAGAAATTAATTTCTTGTGACAGTCTTGGCACATGATTATTGTGATGTGGCTACTTTTAAAGAAACACTGTATATTTTTGTATATTATATCTTCTTTCAAGACTCTGCTTATAGATAAGTAACTTTTTCTGTTTCTAAACCCTACAATGACAGTTCAGTAGGGCTTTTGCTGTTGATAGAGTAGAAAAATTGCAAGAAAAAGTAAACTATCACATAAAATTGGCTAGAATTATAGAGACTTGGGGGTAGTATTTCTTTCAAGTGCTTACACTTTGATCATGAAATTACATCCTCTAGAATTTCTTAATTTTTAAAAACATAATTAATTAATGCAAATTAATAAGTACAAAAGAAATCCTTTAACTAAAAAACAGAATGCTGAATTCTGTCATCATTATTTGTGCTAGTACATGTCTATGCTTTTTGTATAATAAATGTTGGCTAAGTAGCTTAAAATGACTGATTCTGTGGAAATCTTCATAGTTCACTGAGATGTTTAATGATGCTGCAGCATCTATTTTTGAAGGTTTTATATTTTCTGCATATATATATATAAGAAGGTTATGACACACACATATATAATTTTTTACAAAAAAGGCAAATATATATTTATAATTTCATTTTGGGAATTATACTCATTAAGTGGGTTATATAAACCTGGGTAACATCTAGTACGAAACAATTTTGCATGGGACCTGAACTAGCAGTAGGTGAGACATTTCTGCTCTGTGCTTTTTTAAAATTGCATTGCTTTTTTTAAAACAAAACAACTTCTTATTGATTCTTTGTGAGTTTCATGTCATAAACCCCGGCCCTGCAATGTAGGGATGATGTTTTTGTGCAGTGGGTAAAGGTTATCTGTTTTATTCAAATGCTGATTTTTATACCAGGCAGAGAGTTGAGGACAGGCCAGACCTGGACTTTGGTATTGTTATTTTTATGAAGCATCATCTGTGTCTGTGTTTTATAAACATTCTTCTCCATCACCTTCTGATTGGTCAGTAAAGAGCTGATCAGCCAATTAGCTGGGCAGAAGAGAATAGTGTAGGACGTGTGTGTGTGTGTGTGTGTGTGTGTGTGTGTGTGTGTGTGTGTGTCAGGCAGAAAGAGGAGGAGAGGAGGAGGGTCTCGAGAAAGGAGGAGAAAGGGTGGCCATGAAGGAAAATGTCTAGGAGGAGTCATGATGAGCAGATCGCCTCAAGATTTGCCATGAGATCGAGGTGAGAGAGCAGCTTGACACACATGGACAGAGCGAGCCAGGGAGAGACTCAAACTGCAAGTAACACAAATGGTTTAGAGGGTTAGAATAGCCCGGAGTCTGCCCAGCTTAGGTTTGCAGCTTGCTAGTAAAAATGGACACTAACATTTTAAAAAGCCAAAGAATTGCATTATACCACTCAAACTCCCCATTCCCTTATATCTGCCCTCCACTATTGCACTACAATATATTGAGGCTGTGTCAGCTCTCTTGATCTCATGCTTATCCACACCTACACCTCCAGAGCTAGCTCCACTGTGATGTCCAGTTGAGGCATGAGGCCCACTCTGCAGTGTGCTCTTTCTGGGCCAGCTCTTTCCCTCACACCCTTAGAGCTGGCTTCCACATGGTCTTCACAATCAAGGCCAGATTCACTGTGTTGCACAGGAGCGGTGTAGTGCTTGCTCTCCTGATTTGCTACAGCCAGTGAGGCTAGCTAGACAGCTCTCATTCCAACTATCACAAGGAATGAGTGGGGAGTGCATCACCCCTGGATCATGCCATCTCATGACAGAAGAGTGGCAAGGACAGTTCTCCTACACTCATGCCCACAAGGGCTGGCTCACCAGCACCCCCTCCACCAGGGCCAGGTTTACTGTGCTGCTCAGGTGAAGTGTAGGGTCTGTTCTCCTGAGTGCTCTAGCCAAGGAGGGGCAGGGCAAACATACCAACTCTCATGACCCCAGGACCAGCTCTGTCAGCCACTGCAGATGGTAAGGGTCTGGGGAAGGGCGAAGGCACCCTCTGCATCCTCGTCACCTGCCACCTCGCAGCAGATGAAATGCAGGGCCAGCACTCCTGTACTCTTGCACTCAGGGCTGGCTCACCTGTGCCCAACAACCTGTGCCCAAGCACCATGTGGTGTTGTGGCAAGCAGCAGGCCTCTAGGTGTCTACAGCCTGCCCATGTAGGATGGCAACAGGCAGATGTAGGGAAGTCTTCTCACCCCTGCACCACATAGAATGGAGGCAGACAGGACTGTGGAGGGCACTCTTTCCTCGCCTGTGCTGCATGGCATGGTGATTGACAGATCTCTGGATGTCTACCTCTTCCCCTGATGCCAAGCTTAAAAAATTTTAGCAATAACATTCTCTGTTCTCTCTCAGAATATTTTATTAGCTAGAGCAGAAGTGACTCATTGAATTTTTTAGTTTTATGTCAGGACTTATATCTGTAGTCTAAAATACCAGAGACTGAGGTAGGACAGATCACAAGTGTCCATGTGTTCAGGACTAGATTTGGCAACAGAGCAAGATCATCTAATTATATATATATTTCTACAGCAATCATGGTAGTTAATACTTTTAGAGATCTTTTCTACTTATCATAAATAATTTAATTTAGAAAATTTAATTCAAAATGATTTCAAGTTACACAAGTATTTTTTCTGTTTGTAGTTGTTTTGAGATGAGAGTCTCCCTATGTTGTCTAGATTGAGCTTGAACTTCTGAACCTTTGATGAAGCATCTGGAGTAATGGAGTTTACAGAAGTTGAGTAATGAGGTTTACAGAGATGCACCACTGTGCCTAGCTTTGCATATTACATATTTCTTGCTCTAATATCTGCATTTTTCCATTTGGAAAAATAAGGTGTAGAGTAAGCAAATTACATTCTGATTTTGTAATAGCCATTTTCCTATAGTCTACAACATTATTTTTATTACTATAATAATTATTGCAATTATAATAAAATTATTATAATGATTATAATAATTATTATTATTAAGTGAACTGTTACCCTTCCATAACTCTAGGTCTTTTCTAAGAATCTCATTTTGTGAAATCTGTATGTCAGACTAGCATGATCAACCTACTCCATAGAACTGAAATCTAAGGAACTGGCCATAGGTAAAGCCAATACACTAGAGAGGACTAAATCTTAACCACTAGACCACCAGGGAAGTAGTCAGCTGATCTAGAAAGATGATGTGTGGTTTGAGGCACAGAATCTAATGGTAATAAAATTCTCTGTTTGTTTTTAGTTGTGTCATAATTACAAAATTAAAAGGTGCAATTTTCAAGACAAAAAAGTATTAAAATTAATCTGGAAAATATTATACAAAGAATACTTCTAGGAATTATATTGTATTTAAAAATAAAAATTAAAGGACTAGGCCATAAAACAGATGAGTGAATAGCTTGTCAGTCTTGAGGCCAGTCAGGAAATTCTTTACAAAATATAAGTAAGAATATAACATGATCTGAATGTTTGTTTCCCTCAAAATTCATAATTGAAACCTAATCACCAATGTGGTATCATGAAGAGGTGTACCCCCTGTGAACCTTCCTGGAGAGTGCAGTCCTCTTGTGGTTATTTTATGTTTTGGATATCAGACTGATAGCAGCTTCAGAGAAGGAATTTGGGAATCCTCGTCATCGTCGTCGTCGTCGTCCTCGTCGTCGTCGTCGTCGTCGTCGTCGTCGTCGTCGTCGTCGTCGTCGTC
>JANHMN010000009.1:38811556-38826569 GCA_030674055.1 Rhabdomys pumilio
TCGTCGTCGTCGTCGTCGTCGTCGTCGTCGTCGTCGTCGTCGTCGTCCTCCTCCTCCTCCTCCTCCTCCTCCTCCTCCTCCTCCTCCTCCTCCTCCTTCTTTTCTTCTTCTTCTTCGACTAGTTTAAGAACTGTCTGTAGACCTTTGGATGTCTGGTAGAATTCTGCCACAATTCCTTCTGGTCTTAGACTTTTTTTCTGGATGGCTCTTCATAGGCCTTTCATTACTATACTACTTTTTCAATCTCCTCATTTGTTATGAGTCTGTTTAGGGTGTTGATATCTTCTTGGTTTAACTATGGTGTTTTAGCTGCCTCTAGAAAATAGTTCATTATTTAGATTTTTCAGCTTAATGGAATTCAGAGTTTCAAATATTCCCTTATACTTTTGAGGTTCTTTTCATGTCTATGATAATGTTACCTTGCTCGTTTCTGATTCTGTTAATTTAGGTTGTTTCTTTATTTGTTTCTTTGTTTGTTTGTTTCTTTCTTTCTTTCTATTGGTCCAATGGTCTGTCTTTTTTTTTTTTTTTTTAATCTTCTCAAAGAACTTTAGATTTTTTTTTGGATTTTGTATTGTTTTCTTTGTTTCTGTTTTGTTAATTTCTGCTCCAATTTTTATTATTTCTTGACATACAACGAGTTTAAGATTGGTTTGTTCTTGTTTTTCTTACCTTTTGACTTGTATCATTAAACCATTTGTTTGGGTACCTTCTGGTTTTTTAATGTGGACATTTAGAGCAATAAATTCCCCTTACGGGTATACTTTTAGTGTTTCCCAGAGGGATTGTTATATTCAGTGCTAGTGAAATCAAAGTTATTGGAGGGGAGTCAACAACCACTAATTTACTAAACCAGCATGATCCCCAACAGCACTGTACCTTATACCCACAGACACATATATGTCTTCACTCCTGTGATGGTTTGTGTATTCTTGACCCAGAGAGTGGCACTATTTGGAGGTTTGGCCTTGTTGGAGTAGGTGTGTCATTGTGGGCATGGGTTTTAATACCCTAGTCCTAGCTGCCTGAAAGTCAGTATTCTATTAGTAGGTTTCAGATGAAGATGTAGAACTCTCAGCTCCTCTTGAAACATGCCTGACTGGATGCTGCCATGTACCCACTTTGATGATAATAGACTGAATCTCTGAACTTGTAAGCCAGTCCCAGTTAAATATTGCCCTTTATAAGAGTTGCTTTTGTCATCGTGTCTGTTCACAGCAGTAAACCCTAACTAAGACAACTCCTCATCAAGGAAAGTTCTCTTGGCAAGGGATGGAGACCACTACAGAAAACCAAAACTAATCAAAATGTAGAGTTGCAAAGCAATGTCCTAGTCAATGCATTTACAAAACACACCTAAGGCAGAGAGAACATTGCAGAAGGGGGCAGACAATTGTGAGAGCCAGAGGTCAAGAAATTTGCTGGGATTATATTTTCTAGTACCATTGGAAGCTATAACTGCAAAGTCTCACCAGCATGTCTGTCCAAATGTGAGCTGAACAAGGATGACATCAGCAAACACACCAAACTGAACATCGAAAACCCAACGAGGCCTCCACCCTACACAAAAAACTACAGGCAACTGAGTAAATCTGCAAGTGGGACGAGGTGAGATGAGCTCACCAATTGATTGTTCTGTGCCAGATGGTCAACCCAGAAAACATACAAACAAGTAACAGTATATGGACTCAACAGGTTGTATTTAGGAATATATATGCATAAACAAATACATATATGCATGCAATAACAATTAATAAAAATATTGGCTATGAATCGAAGGAAAATTAGCTGGGTAACATGGAAGGATTTGGTGGGAGAAATATATATAATCTCAGAAATAAACAACTGTTGTGGATTGCCCTGGTGCTGTTTATATTTTGATGTTAATTCCACTTCCCCAAGAAGGGCTGCCTCGAACCCAGAACACAAAAGATAAGACATAGATACAGACACAATTTCTTAGCTACATAGGGGAGAAAAAGACCTAATGTGAAAGAGCAAAGATGATTGATAAGTATGCGAGCACTATTCTAAAACAATATTTCAGTCCCTGTTGAAATTGTAGGCAGATGTATATAACACTAAGCCTGAAGTTCCTTGGTGACTGCAGCTGAACATCTGGACAATGTAGATGATTGACAGGCAGATGAGCGTTAGGTTCTCCAAAGTAAGCATTACGCTCAAGTAATGAAGACACACTGAACGATGGACTCTTTCTGATAATTTGTAATGCTCATTTACAATGAACATATACGCGATTGAGACACATGAATGCTTGATAAGTATTTTCTTGGGCTAGAGTCACTTTTAAAACAGAGTTCTTAGATTATAAATGACAAGTTTCTTTAAGAAAATAAAAAAAAATTCCATCTAAGGCCCTATATAAGAAAAATATTTCAGCAGACCATGATGGAACAACTGTGACTCAGGGCCCAAACACTAAGAACTACATACACTTTCATCAGGATCATGGCATTGGAATAAGTTACTTACAGTAATTTTTCCTGTCACATTTCAAGGGGAGCGAGTCAGAGTGGCCACCCCAGGGAAAGGCAGTGTTGCCTTGAACTACAATTCAGAAATGTAGCTATAAGACAAAAAAGTGATAACTCCCTCAAAAGGGGTTAACGTACTTCTGTTACATCAAAAAGGGATGGACCTGTCAATCAGAACAAATGCCTGCTATATAGTTCAAGAAAGCTGCAAATGTTTTATATTTATACTTTTAAATATTTAAAAATTTTAAATAAAACAGTATTGTCTGGCATTAACATTTCTGTGTTCACAAGGAAGCCTTACTGGGGAAGAGTCATGTCTATTTGCACCATTGTCTGCAACTGCACTCACATGACAATGACAGACATGAGTAATGGACTATATGATCCATGGAGCTTAAAGCATAGATTTTCTAGAACTTCACAGAACATGTTTGCTGATTCTTGATCTAGGATATAAGTAAGCTGTGGACAGGAAGATCTAATATGAATTATAATCAGAAAAGTTCTACAACCACAAAACAGTGCTACCTAAATAAACTAGCAATAGATACTGTCCAGCTCATCCATGTATCACTAAAGTACCAACTGAAATAATGTATCCCTCTATACAGTAAACATTCCACAGCAGCATGGACCATGCTGCAAAGTATGGAAGGAAGAGAGTTTCCTGAAACAAATTTTAAGGAATTTGTGTCAAAAAAATACTGTATTAAATACAAGATTAAGGGAAGCCTGGAAAGATCAACTTACAATTTCCATTCTAGATAAAGTGCCATTATCTTACAGAGTGAAAAACAAAACAATTTTCTGAGGAACCACCAGACTGATTTCCAGAGTATACTCACAGGAGCAAGTGTGGAGACAAAATGTGGAGCAGAGACTGAAGAAAAGGCTATCCAGAGACTGCCCCACCTGGGGATCCATCCCATATACAGTCATCAAACCCAGATACTACTGAGGATGCCAAAAAATGCATGCTGACAAAAGTCTGATATAGCTGTCTCCTGAGAGGCTCTGCCAGAACCTAACAAATACAGAGGTAGATGCTCACAGCCAACCATTGGACTGAGCACAGGGTCTCAATGGATGCGTTAGAGAAAGGACTGAAGGAGCTGAAGAGGTTTGCAATTGCATAGGAAGAACAACAATATCAACCAACCAGATCCCCAGAACTCCCAAGGACTAAACCACCAACCAAAGAGTATACATGAAGGGACCCATGACTCCAGCCACATAGGAAGCAGAAGTTGGCCTTGGTGGGCATCAGTGGGAGGAGAGGCCCTTGGTTCTGTGAAGGCTAGATGCCACGGTGTAGCTAGGGAATGCAAGGTTGGGGAGGGGAGAGTGGGTGGTTGGGTGGGGGAACACCTTCATAGAAGCAGGGGGAGGGGGAATGTGCTAGAAGATTTCCAGGGGGAAATTGAAAGGGGATATTCAAAATGTAAATAAAGAAAAAATCCAATTAAAAAAAAAAAGAAAAGAAAAACAGAACAATAACCAAAGCTGAAGCTTTGATGCCCGCCCATCCTGAGATAGAATTGTGCATTTATGACTTCATTAACTGAGCATGTGTTTAATCAAAATCATTTGTTAGTATAGATAGTCTTTTTTTTTTTTAAAGATTTATTTTATGTATGTGAGTACACTGTTGCTTTCTTCAGACACACAAGAAGAGGGCATCAGATCTCATTGTGGATGGTTGTGAGCCACCATGTGGTTGCTGGGAATTGAACTCAGGACCTCTGGAAGGTCAGTCAGTGCTTTTAACTGCTGAGCCATCCCTCCAGCCCTGTAGATAATCTTATAGTTCAATTTATGATTGCCAAGTTCGGGATTGTGTGAAAGTGATACCTTAGAAACCATGTATTTTTAGTTTTGCTATTCACTAGGGAGAGCAGAATTTAGTATGATACCCTCTCAGGATACTGGGAAGTGATAGAGAGTCAAAGCTCTCACTCATCACACAACCAGAGACCCCAGTGTGCTGAGGTACTCAGTGACCAAGCTCTTATGTTCTATAGGAGCAAGTCTACAATGCATTCTACTCAAGCACAATAAAAATAATAAAACACAAAAAAAAAATCAGCATTTTGCTTAAATTTGGATTTTTTAAATAATTTTCAAAATTGTTTTATAGCTTAATAACTACGACAATGGGTGTATATTAATGAAAAGTATTTAAAGCTTCAATATAAATAGAAGAGCTTCCCAAGTGAGCAAAATGGAGTAGAAATAGAATTCAACTCAGCTCAAAAAAAAAAAAAAAAGAAAAAAAAAAGAATTCAACTCAGCTAAAAACATGAATGCAGATCAGTGGCATTCAAAACAAACTGTTAGGAGACTTCACAGAAAGGAAATAATAACACACACGCACACACACACACACACACACACACACTACACACACACACACACACACACACTACACACACTGTGTAGCACTTCCTACTACATAAATGAATATAAAAAGTATTATTAATAAAATAAACTATTTCCTGTGCATGCAAACACATAGAAAAAAAAAACAAAAAAAAACAAGGAAAATAAGCCTGGCTTCTCCCAGGGACAAATGTGATAGAGTCTGGGCTTGAAAGTAAATTAGACAAGAAAGTTAGTGTTCAGCATGATAATGAAAAACAAAACAGGACTGAACAGAATTTCTTTACTTTTTATATCTGTATCTGTCTTAGTTGGGGTTTTCCTGTTGTGAACAGACACCATGACCAAGGCAACTCTTATAAAAACAACATTTAATTGGGGCTGGCTTTACAGGTTCAAAGGTTCAGTCCATTATCATCAAGGCAGGAGCATGGCAGCATCCAGGCAGATGTAGGGCTGGAGGAGCTAAGAGTTCTAGCTCTTGTACTCCAGGCAGCTAGGAGAAGACTGGCTTGCAGGGAGCTAGGATGATAGTCTTAAATCCCACACCCACAGTGACACACCTACTCCAATAAGGCCACACCTCCTGATAGTGCCACTTCCTGGGCCAAGCATATTCAAACCACCACAATGTCTATAATAAGAGGGAGATACTCAACTCATATAACTTACTTTGACAGAGCTCCAATGTGACACCTGATAGAAGATATCAACAGAATGGAAGGAAAACATAATAAGATCATAAAAAATTTAATTGTAGTGATTTTTAGCGAACATTAGTCTTCCATGTTAAAAATAAAATTGAACAAAGAAAAATGAGACTTACAAAACAACCTGCCTTGTAAAAGCCATTTTCTAGAATCTTAGAATATAAAGAAATTGTGTACTATGTTGTAGAAGACGCGAGAGATTCAAATAGAGTTAAGAGAAAGTTATGAAAGTGTAGTGCACAGAAGAATGTAAAATAGTTTCCAGCAGTTTTCCCTAAGGAGGGCTTGACACTTGCCTGTAACCAAAGGGTTCTAGCCTGGGCCACATAGTGAGTTCCAAATGGTCTTGGGATGCATCAGGAGACCTAGTCTCATCTCCGTGAAGCAAAAGAAAACACGACTTTCACTACTCTGACTAGGAATCAAGGATGAATTATTACTATAAATCACTTGAGTTATTTAAACAAAAAAGTCCAAAATAAATAAATGATGTAGCATCAAATATTTTAGAATTCTCCAGACTTTAATACCAAAAGAAACATTATACAAATATTAATAAGTATGAGGTGATTAAAAAGCAAACAGCAAGACTAGGAATGTAGCTCAGTTGAAAAGTTCTTACATAACATGTATAAGGCCCTGGGTTCAATAAATTACAGAATTCCATCACTAAGGAAGTAGACGGAAGAAAGTCAGAAGTTTGAAGTCTATCCCAAGCTTCATAGAGATGCTGAGTCTAGCCTAGGCTACTTGAGAGTGGAGGAAAAGGAAGGGGAGAAATGGAAGAAGAGAAACAATGAGGAGGAAGAGCATGAGGAAGAAAAGGGGAGGGGATAATCTCCTTAGTAAGGCAGGAATATGAGTTGCTTGTAGAAATTAATTACAATGCACTGTGAGCATCCAAGTCCACCAATCCCAGAATAGCATATAGGCAAAGATAAAAAAAAAAAATCACACAGCCTGTTTCCTAAGATAATTTTCAAAATATGCTATTTCTATCATTGATATATTTTTCCTTTCTGAGTTTTTCCGGCTAGCAACCATCATAATATTCACCTGCCTCTTTGGTTCATGTATACCTTTTAGAATTCAGGTCTTGATCTCTTATTAGTGCTTTCCTGTAACATTTGTCTGCACTAACCTGATTAAATCTATCACAATTCTACATCTTCTCTACTAGAAATTATAATGCATTTTTTCTTCCAAAGCGACAAACAACCCCAGGAAACAAGACATAAAAGCACAGCAGAACACTTTTCTTTTTTAAATACTCTGTTCATTATCAACAGTTCTGCTGTACAGACTGTATGTCATTATCCTCTCCATGCATTTAGAACACCCATGGTTTAGATGCTTTGGCTCTACAATCATTTATTTCCTAAGCTTCACTTAGGTAACGTCCACTATTCAAAACACACCTTTCCTAACTTTAAAATTCTATATCCTGTGTAGAAAGTTATTGATGATTTCATTGTAATCATAAAAATTTAGAAAGCCATGTGGCTTTCAAAGGGATACAAGTTAAATGTACGACTTGATTATTTAATAGAATATTGTGCAGCTATTTATATACTGTTTTAAATTATTTTATTTTAGTTTTGACAATTTCATACATTCGTACAAGATGTTGTGATAGTATTGGACCCCCACTACTCCCCTTCTCACCCCAGCTGGATCATTTTCTTCCCAACTAGTCACCTCCTAACTTCGTGTCTTTTTTTTTTTTTTTTTTTTTTTTTTTTTTGGTACAGATATTGTGCAGGTAATCACATTTACAGTTTGTTCATGAGTGCAGTAACCATGTCATAAAGAAACAACAGAGTTTTAGTGAATGTTGTCCCAGCCACCCCAGCATCTGGCTTCTATTGTTTTTCTACCTGTTCTTCTGTGGTGTTCCATGGGCAATGAAGGAGGTAAGATGTATCCTGTTTAGGGATGGACACTCAATAGTCACAATACTTTTAGTGCTTTGAGTCTTAACCATTGTTTATTGTAAAAAAAAAAAAAAAGTTTCCCTGACAAAGGTGACATCAGCCATCAATATTTAAAAGGCAAGTAGACTATCTGTCCATTCAGCAATATATCAGTATGAGATTCTCTCCTAAGACTTCAAGACTGAACCCTAAGCCCCATTCAGCTGTTCCGCAACCAGGGAAACATGAAGCAGAGATTAACCAGCCACTCATCAAAGGAGAGACAAGATTTCTATACCATGAAAGACTGCCAACAATCTAGCTCTCATTTTATATGTCCTATCACAAAACACAATGATGAATAACCAAAATAATAGATCTTCACCAAAATTTTCTCCCCTCACAGTAATGTCCTCCAAGAAAAATAACAATTATTTAAAAGAAACGATTAATATAAATATATACATATATAATTAAGGAAGTCAAAGAGGCAATCAGTAAATGCAAGAATGAAGTCTGTGGAAAATCAAACAGCAGAATGAAATAGCAAGAACAATTCAAGATATGAAAATAGAATTTAATAAAGAGACAGAATCCTCGAAGAAAAGTCAAATGAAGTAGATTTGCCACTAAGGTCCATGGCTCGACAGCCATGAGCTTTTGACCAAGCTCATAAAACCAGTAACATATTCACTCCTCTAGGGTAGGGCTTAAGTCCATCAGAAAGTGATCGATTGTCTCCAGAAAGAACATCTATGCCACTATCGAAACAGTGGGTGTATGTTGCCTATCAGATCTGTATTGTAGTATTTAAGTAAGTAAAGTAAGTAGGTAGTAGTAAGTAAGTAGCTAGGTAGGACTGTTGATTATTTCTCTCTCAAACAGCCTCCAAAGCACCTTCTGACACCATGGACACTATACAGTTGGGAGGAAGCCTCTGGTTCAGTTCCAGCATGATTTCTCTGTGTCCAGAGGACATGGTATCTTCATGGTAAAATCACACCATCATGTTCAAATGGGCAACTGTGCACAAAGTTCTTTATAAATTTCGATACATACACATAAACACATATGTGTGTACACGCATACACACAAATCTGTCTTAGTTCCTTTCACATAAGTATAATAAATACCTAACTTTATCTAACCTTATAAGAAAAGGCATCTTATTTAGTTTATGGAAACTGAGAGCCCAAGATAGACAGCACAATTGGTCCAGCTTTCCATGATGGCTTAGCTGAATCATGGCAGGAGCATGTGAGGGAATAAAAGATCACATTTCCAAAGAGGATGCTAGAATAGGATTAGGGGTGGAACTACTCTAGAAAAAAAATTGACTCTCAGAAAACATTTCTTCAGGAGACCATCATTTCCTTCCAAAGGAAGCAGCCCCAAGAACCAACAACTTAGGGTTACTATTGCTGTGATGAAACACCATGGTCCAAAAGCAGTTTGTGGGGGGAGGTATTTTTTGTTGTCGTTGTTTTTGGTTTTGTTTGTTTGTTTTGTTGCTGTTGTTGTTGTTGTTGTTTTGTTTTGTTTTGTTTTATTTTTGGCTTATACTTCCATATTGCTGTTCATTGTGGCAGAAAGTCATGACAGGAACTCAAATAGAACAGGAACCTGGAGGCAGGAGCTGATTCGCAGGCCAAGGATGGGTGCTGCTTACTAGCTTGCTCCGTGGCTTGAACCCAGGACCACCAGGCTAAGGATGGCACCACTCACAATAGGCTGGAGCCTCCTCCATCAATCACTAACTAAGAAAAAGCCTTACAGGTTTGCCTCTAGCCCCATCTTATGGAGATCTAAATTGAGGTTCCCTCCTCTCACATGACTTTGGTTTGTGTCAAGTTGACATAAACTATCCAGCACATCCGCTCACCTCTCACCATGCACTAACTTTAAAGGCTTTCTCAGCTGCCCTATGGTCACTCTAGTTCCCAAGCCTTCAGTGGTAATCCTTTGACAATATAAAGACTATCCAAACCAGAAAAGCAGAGTGAAAGACAGCATGTATATAGCATATATATAACATTTAGATTGAAAAAGAAGAGATAATTATGCACTCATTTACATTTTCATGAGATATGATAAGGGTTTAAAAAGAAATATTCTATGTAGCTGTTCCATGAGCAAATGGACATCTAGGATAAAGCGGTTTTTTTTTTCATAATATGACAATTTTTCATGCAGCAGGAAAAGGCTCTTTCATGTCTGCTAGTGAGAACAGACTCCTGAAAGTTGTCCTCTCCACTCCACATGTGTGCTACAACACGTGGCACATACAATAAATATAATTTATAAAAATGTATTGTTTGAAATTTATGTGACCCTGGAGTCTGGGTTCTTTGTTCAATTATATTTTGTTTTATATAATTTCTAATTCCTATATTTAGTTTTTAAAATTTGTGGCAAATTAACAATAAGTGTTTTGCAGATGGAAAACCTAGGAGTGGTCAGTTTGTCCGTTACAGCATCAACTCTAGGGACTTGATAACTTTGTACAATACACATTTTGATTAGGAGGACACATTTTATTGAAAATTGTGTCACCTGGGAAAATAACTTCTACATACACATTTATAATAAAAAATATGAAAATGTTTTTTCCAGACTGGAAATACGTGGTGTTGATTGACACTAATAGTAATTCTTTTATAAGAAAAAAAGTTTTAAAATAAAAAATATTTATGAACGTGAATAGCATTTCTAATTCTTAGTTAATATCAGCATTTATTCTCTGAGTCTGGGTCAGTATTGCTAAGGCACCTACTCACAGTCAATTACATCATTTAAAGTGCAGATTCATGTGATAGTTGTGCTGGGGTGACAAAGTTAAAAGTTTTTTTTAAACATGCAAACCCCTTTGGGCATTTTATATTTTACAGTCCAAACAAGCTGATTCCAACAAGATCTTAGCCATTCTCCAGGGAGTGCTGGAAAGCAGTGGTGTGTGATACAGTTCTGCTTATTTTGATAAATCCCTCCATGAAGAACATGTTTTCCCTGCTTCGCCTGTGGTTGATACCACCAGGGAGCAATTCCACTGTCACTGATGAATGCTGGCTAGGTCAGACCTTGTCAGTGCAAATGAAAGTCTTGTGATTAGCATTCTGTACCTTCTTACTAATGAACCTTCTAATCATGAAATCTGTCTTTACTGCTAATATTCTACTAGCTGTTAAATGCCCTTGAAGGCTAGATAGGCTGGAAATAATAGCATTGGCTTTTATATTTGCCCTTTTTCCTTGGATCATGCCTTTTGCATTTATTTAGGACTTACTATTTATGACTCATAGAATTACAACCAGTCAGCATCATAGCTCTGCCAACCTCAGTTGTACAATTCCAAGTTGTAAACAGAAGTTATAAATATGCAAAACGGTTAGAATTAAGAAGTCCATTTTGAAATCCTTTGGTTTCTTGAGAAACATTTTGCCAATAAGAAAAAGCAATCATGTAAGAGTATGTAATGACAGATTTTGTTTGAAAAAAATTAATTGGAAAAAAGTAGTAGTGAGAAGTTTGTTTTGAGTCTTTTACATTATTAATATTTTTAATTGTAATATAATTATATCATTTCCTCTATCTCTTTCATTTCTCCAGTCTTTCCCATCTGTCTTCCTGCAAACTCCTCTTGTTTTATATCAAACATAGAAAATTAACTTTGAAGCCAATGCTTAACTATAAATTTATTTAATGTAACTTTTAGCTTAATATGAACACTATACATTTAAATATGCAAGGGCTTATTTACTACTGTACCAGATTAGTTACATATTTCATTAACTCTAAGACAAAAATAATTACAAAGTAAATCATTACTTTGCATTAACAAGAAACCTATCTTCCATTAAGACATAGCAAGGCATTAAAGAGGCTACACATAATAAAAATGTGGAAACTATATAAAAACATAGAGTAGTACCAATTGGAGGTCAAGATGCTAAAATGTGAAAAAACTTTTTTTTGGATATAGTAGCTAGCAATTTAAGAATATGATCCAGCAGCAGAAACCAAGAAAACTTCCTAGAACCATCTTTCTCAGCTAATATTTTAACTAAGTCAGCATTCATCAAGATTTGCCTAAAATTGAATAGAACCTACCTAAATTTACACATCATCTTTCCTTTAATTTTGATTGGTATTTATATGCCTACATAACCTGAACAGCTACAAGAAAGCTTTATAAAGACCTCAGAAATATATTAAAAGCCATCTTACGTACATCAAAGGAGAATCATAAGAATGTCCCTCATTGAAGAATGGATAAAGAAAATGTGGTACATTGTTGGGAGCCGACTTTAAGCAGAAAGCGGCTAGAAAGCAGCTATCAACTTTACAGCCATCTGGAGCCATTTACCCTGATGAGAGACTTGGTTTTTCAGCAGCCTACAACAGCTGAGCACACTCTGACAAATATCTTGTTTATCCCACATAGCTTGTTTTGCTGTTTAGTGACCCCAGCTGCATGGTGCACGTGGTAAAATGTTTTCACCTGTGTTCTCCTGCTTGTGCTTATAAATACCCAGGATTTCCTTGTAATAGGAGTCAGAATGAGAATCAATAGGAATATGAATCAATATAGTCAGTATGAGTGAATAGGAGTTAAGAGGAGTCAATATGCACCAATATGCGCCAGTAGAGGGGAAATAAAGGAGTAACCAAACTTGACTACACACTCTGTCTTGTCTCCATTCTTTGAGACCCTGACCCGTGGACCCGAGCAGCAGAGTGGTTCTCAACATTTTGGCGCCTGACGTGGGGCTCCAGTAAGAAAGCCACAATAGTATATCTACACAATGGAATGCTATTCAGCTATTAAAAACAAAGACATCATGAATTTCTCAGGTAAATGGATGGATCTTGTGAATATCATCCTGAGTGAGGTTACCTAGTCCCAAAGGACAATGATAAGTACTCACTTATAAGTTGATATGAGTCTCTGTTGGAGACCAGAGACCCCTAGGCTGCCGGGGTCAGCCAAAGGACAGAGGCTTTCCAGAAAAGGCACAACCTTCACAGATCCAGCAATGTCACAGCTGGACCTCAGAACTTCCTCAGAATGTGAACTTCTGACGATGAAGATAAGCAACAGCCTCGAGCCATAGATAACCGGACTAAGGACACTGGGTGGGGATGGGTTTTTACTTCCCTGTTTTAATTTTGCTTATATATTGCAAGCCTTGCCTCTAGTAAATGAGACCTTGACAACAGCTAGACTGACTCTGTCCGTTCTTTGCCGCTTGGTCTCCCTTCTCTCTCTCTCACTCGTGTCTCTTTCAGGTGGTGGCTACTCAGGGACCCTGTAATAACTTTGCCCGCTGGACGGGACAAGTCTCAATACATAAGATACCCATGCTAAACTCCACAGACCCAAAGAAGATAAACAGAAAGAAAGCCCAAATGAGGAAGCTTGAGTCTCACTTAGAGGGGAAATAATACATTCATAGGACGCAGATGGAGGGAACGGGACTATCCTAAAATCTATTGCCTGTCTGTGGAATATGTTCTTCTAGTTGGGCTGCCTTGTCTGGCCTCAGTAAGTGAGAATGGGCCTAGCTAGGTCGAGACTTTATGCACCAGGGTGGGAAGATACTGAGGGGGATCTCCACTCTCTCAGAGAAGTGGCAGTGGGGGTGCGGAGGGGGGTGCAGGTATTCTAGTGGGGGTGACTGGGAGTGGGGGGCAGCAATCAGGATGTAAAGTGAACAAATAAGGAAAAATCTAGTGACCCACTGGAAGACAAGAAAAGAAAACAGGAAAAAAAAACAGCAAAAAGCTAATTGCAGACGTAAGTATATTAAGAATTAAGCTGGGCTGTGGTGGCACAAGCCTTTAATCCCAGCACTTGGGAGGCAGAGACAGGTGAATTTCTGAGTTCGAGGCCAGCCTGGTCTACAGAGTGAGTTCCAGGACAGCCAGGGCTACACAGAGAAACCCTGTCTCATAAAACCAAAAAAAAAAAAAAAAAAAAAAAAAAAAGAATTAAGACCTGCTCAACCTGGGATATCATGCCTGGCACTAGGAATCTAGGCAGTTCCCAGGGCTAGTGAGGTACTGGGTCTTAGAAATGTCTACTACTGCCTCTTTCTAAATAGCATTAAATATATACTATGAAAAATTTCACACATCAATACTCAGAACACAATAATAGTAAGAAAATTAGAAATGAGAAAAAAAATAAGCGGACATCAGTGAAGCCGAAAATAGAAAATAGAAATTTGATGACAAGATCTAAAGTTTTTAAATAATCAGTAAGTTGTTAAACCTCCTCCAAGATCTCAAGCACAAAAAAAAAAGACATCAAGTATGAATATAGAAAGGACCGTTGTAACCAGAGACCCCCAAGTAATAAAGAGAAGAATGTAAACAACTGAATCCACAAATTCATTAACATAGATCAAGTGGTCCATTTCTTTATGTACAGAAATCATAAACTCACAGAAGCCATACAGAATAATCAAAATACACCTTGTGGTGGTCTGAATCTTGTATTCACATTAAACACACATTAAAGCATTCGCCTCTTGTCATCTGATGTTTCCCTTTGTTTCCGGCTTTTGTTAGCATGAGGGGCATCAGTGAACGCAGCTCTTCAGGCTTGAACCTCTGAAACCATGAGCCCTTTTATTATTTAGTGTGTGCTATATCACAGGTATTTTATTTTAATAACACAAAGGTTAATTAAGAAAAGATATTTACTGTCTGATAAAAAGAACTGTAATCTTAAAACCACCTCCCTTTTTAACATAGAGCAGAAATTTCTAGTCAGTACAGGAAGGCAAAATAAAGAAAATAAAAACTGTAACATACCAGACACACCAATACTTCTTAAGGTCACTCCACGTGTTCATGGTTATTACAGTGCAGTTTTATTTCTCCCCTGGTACTTTTGCTCTGGAACTCATAAGAACACACCATGGATAAGATTAAGAGTTCCATGCTTGTCCAAAGCCAACACTGGAGCAAAGATGACATAAGATAGGCTATTCCTCTATAATGGGAAGGTAAAGCCTAATCCAAATCAAACAAAAAGATCAAGATTTACCTGTGGTCTCAGTACTGTGACAAGAACACTCGTAATAGATGATGAAAGGTTTTGATTTAAAGCCCTAATCGTTAATAAAAAAAAAAGTCCCTTCTTTTGAAGCAAATGTTTCTTTTATTCAACTAATTTTAGGTAAAATAAAACATAAGCAAGATCATTTTGTTATTTTTCTGTATTGTTTATTATCTGGGAGACAATAAGAGAGAGGTACCCAGAAGATACAAGTCAGCAGGCACTGGGGTTATGGGGCTGCTGTGTATGGGATGGAAAACACATTACTGTGAGTTTGTGTTTATCAGCGTTTTTCAGAAAAAGCTGGGTTGTTTTTTTTTCAGATGTGTGTTCAAGTATAAAATGAACCATGATGTCTAAACAGATACTAGGGGGAAAGCATTGGGTTCAGGTAAAAGGAATAAAGGATTGAACAAAGGAATTCTCTCTCTCTCTCTCTCTCTCTCTCTC
>JANHMN010000009.1:38826579-38931838 GCA_030674055.1 Rhabdomys pumilio
GGGTGGTTTAGCTGGTCACTGTCAGACTGAGTAATCTGGCTCATATGACTAATATTTGGCAGCCTATCCACTAAGCCACGTGGCTAACCAGACCCTGTGTCTGCCCTCATCTCTCAGTGAGACATGAACTCTATTAAAGATAACCCGAGGATTACAAAACATGCATGAAAAGCCACTCTGTATGGGTAATTTACAAGCAACTATGGTCCACTTTTCCATGATCGTCAAGTCTAATTATCCTTTTGGGATACTGACCTTTCTCATTTCTAGATTGCCACTTAGAGACTTCAAATTGCTCAAATGATCTCTGTAGCTTAATTACCAAGACCTGAGTGGAATTTTTTCTTTAAAGCAAGGTCCGCAAAACATAACTCTCTGTGTCAGAAATGTAGGGATAGAAAGCTGAGGCTCCCTCCTAGGTCCCTATTTCCCTAGTAGGGACACAGTAGTGCATGTTATTATTGATTTAAAATATGTACTGTGTTTTGCAAAAGTATGTACTAATCATATCTGAGCTGGTTCCTCAGATACAGGTTCAACAAAGTCTTTCTTCTGTCAACTCTAAACCTACTTAGGCATATAAGATAGGAAATCACTAGATTTCTGAAGCAGGAGCCTAATTCTGTGCCACAGAACGAGTTGAACACAGCTATAACCCACCAACAATCTTGCTGATTTTCTCATAGGACGTTTTAAAGTTATTCCCTAATTTTGTGAGGTTGGACACCTGGGACCAACAGTAGCTTCACTGGCTTTGGGAGATGAAAACCATGTTCCTGTGATTGTAAATAACTTTCCTCTCTACCCTCATGGTTTCTCCATGCTTACAACCACTGAATTGCTATTGAATTGGCTGACAACAGGAAAGGACCAAGAATGTGACAAGTCACTCTCTCTGTTCAGTCCCTCTTCAGCAGTGGTGACCATTGAGAAGTATGACACTTATCATTTGTGGTATAAAAAATTTACAACACACTTAACAGCTTGAAACACCGCTTATCACTCAAGAGTTAAGCGTCAAGAGAAGTCTCAGTCTAGAACCAGAGGGGTCCTTTTCAAGTCCATTGGGACAGCCTTCATCTATCATAGCATGCATTAGTCTAGTATTCCACATGTATCTTCATCTCAATGAACTGTATTCCCTGAAGAAAGTTATATAAGCAAGAATAGGAATCTACAGTGCTGTTTACAAGCAAATCCCCAAAAGTGTTCATCATTTTCTTCTATTATTTTCATTAGTATTAGGAGGAGGCTTGGGCTTCGTTTGTTGAAGACTGTATCAAAGAACTACTGGCAAGTGAGGAATGGTGTGTGCAGGAGAAATAGTTTGCCCCAGGGTTGGCTAACTAATAACAGGTGATCAGCTCTGAGATTGCATACATATAGGTAACATTATATAGGCTGCTCAGGATGTATTTAATTATATGTGTGTGTGTGTGTGTGTGTGTGTGTGTGTGTGTGTGTGTATCACATATGTCAATGATTGAAAAAAGAGATCATGGTTTTGAGAGAGAGCAAAAGAAGTTAAAGAATAAAATCAAAAGGATGGAGGCTTTGTAATTAAATCTAATTTCAAAAATGAAAAAAGGTAAAAAGCAAACATGAGATCATATCTTTAAACATGCACACAATTGATACAATGAGTGGCACATATATCTTCAGGCTGTATACTGGGCTCTCATAGCTGTATTCATATATTTCTGTTCTGTCTCCCTTACTCTGGCGACTTGAGTACCTCTAAAGAGGAAGAAGAGGAGGAGAAAGATGAGGAGGAGGAGGAGGAGGAGGAGAAGGAAGAAGAGGAGGAGCAAGAGGAGGAGGAAGAGGAGGAGGAAAAAGAAAAGAAAGAAGAGGAAGAAGAGGAGGAGCAAGAGGAGGAGGAAGAGGAGGAGAAAGAAGAGGAGGAAGAGGAGAAGAGGAGAAGAGGAGGAGGAAGAGGAGGAGCAGAAAGAAGACAAGTAGTCTTGGGAACCTCTGGTGGTAAATAGGAGTTAATGGAAAGGTCATGTATCCAGGAAAAAATAGAAGCTTGGAAGATTCTCGAGAGCCCCTACCAACAGCATAAAATAGTAAACTTTTGCTAGAGGTTGAGGCTGTGACCAGCCAAAGTGCATCGAGTGAGATGATCTATTGTGGGTTTGCCTGCAAGCAGACCCTGCCTTAAATAGCTAAAAAAAGAGAGAGAAAGGGGGAGGGGGAGGGAGGGAGCAGAGAGACTGGGCAATTTAACAAGACTCTGACCTAAATTAAGTAGCAAAACGATGGAGGAAAATGAGGCAGATAAAGAGAAGGAGAGCTGGAGGCAAAGTTGAATGGCAGAGCACTAGCCTGACAGGCACTAGGCTCAATCCCAAAGGCCTTTCCCATTAGTTCATCAGGTCCTTGTACATGTTCATATCTTGTTGCTGCTGTTATAAACTGTTGTCAATAGTGGCTTGAAACAATTTTAAAAATATTCTCACATACACCTGGAAGATATACTCCAAAATTGTCTTAATGGACTGAAATGAAAATGTTGGGACTATGTTCCTAGGGTAAACTAGAGTCTCTAGGGTAAACACACTGATGCATTTGCATTCATCCATTAGGCCTTTGCATTCCTAGGGCCCAGTCTTCCATCACTGAACCTCAGCTTGCAATGCCAAGGTTCCCTTTGATACTGATCCTCCTGAATCTGATTTAAAGACTACTGTCATTCCCCAGGGGCCACCCAGATAATTCAACCCCCTAAAGAGTAATTTGGCATGAAGGCTGTATAACCTCACGTTTTAGAGACTAGGAGAAGGTCAGCTTTGGGACTATTATTCCATTGTGCCTTAACTATTATCATATCTGACCTACAAAAGAGGTGCTATTCAATGTTTCTGGGTCTCTGAGTAACATGTTTCCAACTGTGAACAGGAAATTTTCAGTCTTCGTCATGGACACTCGAGTCTTGTGGTTTGCCCCATGCTTCCCCTGACCTTTCAGTCAATTCTTTCATCTAGAAGTTAATTGCTTTGTTTCTCTCAAGCTTACTCTGGATCAGTGCTTTCTCCTTGGAACTAACGCCAATCCATCAGCAGGTCTTCACTATTTCCAAAAGTTCTTTCTAGGCTGTCAAATACTGGTAGGACGCTTTAATAGTGGACTCTGTCCAACTTTGTAATACATCTTGCTTTGATTCCAGCCTCCTTGGAATCTAGCCCCATGCCGACTCTCCTGGCAAAGGACCAATGGAACACCATCTAAAGGAGTCTGGCAGCAGACAAATGGCAGCTGTGCTATTCAAATGTTAAATGTGCTTCTTGAAAAGCATCACCACTAAGATGAAGGTGAGGCAGTACCATTCAACATGCACGGAGCAAACGTCTCCTCTGAGAGTCTTATGTATACGTACTGAAAATATAAGTATTTATTTAAAGTCTGTCATTGAGTTACACCAGCAGCTCCATACATTGTAGTGTTTAAGGTTGTTCTTTGGGTTATCATTCAAGAAACACCACACATTGAATAAAGCATTCCTCATGTTCCGTACATTGATTTGTCGTTGCATTTTTGTTATCACGTGTACATTTTTAAAATGCTCTGTGGGGTGTCATACCCGAGGACCCACTGAGTGACCTTCACACGCCCTCCTGTTATGTGTATGGGATTCTGCTTCTATATGAAACGCTCAGGCCATTCCCTTCTTCATCCTTACATTTACCATTTTTAACTAAAATTGTTTTCTTATTCAAGTCTTCCAGTGGCAGATGCTGCAGTGCTGGAGTTAGGCTCCCCATGGGTCTTTGTAAGTTATTCAGGTCCTGCATTTGACACAGAACTCATTAGTTATGGGAGTCGGGCTGTTGATAGGCAGGAAAACTGATCGGGGATAGCTCATCTCCCATAGGTTACATCATCCGTACATTATTTTGCCTCCAGTTTTTATTTCTACTTAAGCACTGTCAGTGCTTTGCTCTCCCAGATTTCTGGATCTGAAGATTCTCCTTTGCTGCTTCAGACCATTTTGAAGAGGGACCATGAAGACTGACAGGCGATAAGGGCAGAAAAGTGGAGTAGGCGCTGTCTTTTCTCTTGCACTTGAGGGCAAGCTCACAAGTGAGCTGCTCCCCTGGAATATGGGGTGGAGTAAGAGAGGATATCAGAGATGAAGACAAGAGTCAAGGTCCCTTCTCTCTTTTGATGAGAGACTGGGTTGATGAACATTCAGAACTCTTAAGCGCTGTGGCAAGACTTCCCACTTCTCATGTACTATAGATGTGTCACCTTGTGCGTATGAGTATTGAGTCTACTCAGTGAAATTTGCTTTAGGCCTGAGAAATATGTGGGTATTTTCAACAAAGTTGCACCTGACAATCAGACCTAATATTCATTTTGTAGTTACCATTTCATAGAGGTTAGAAAGATCGTATTTGTGCAATGTTAAATTTAAAAAATACTATTTTGGAAAAGTTCTGCATCTGAGTTACTTACCTACTAACATGGAGATGGAGTGACTGCCTTTTATCTCGTAAAAGCTACTAAGTAACTTAAATCCTGAAATTGGTAAATTAAAACTGTTAAATTAAAAACTGATTTTCCTTATAAATTTTTTCCTTAAAAATTTAGGGAAGAGTATTGTGTCAAAATCTTTTCTCATGTTTTGTAAATGACTAAAACTATTATGAGACTAGTTTGAGGGAGGTTTATGATTTAAAAAAAATAATAAAGTAGAAAGCCCATGTAATTACTCAGTATTCAAGAGGCTACCTGAAATGCTCCAGGAACTTTTGTGAAGAAGCTATCGAATCTGCTCTTCTCTTAATAGGTACCAGAATCAGCTCTAAATTCTTGATAATATTATATTTTATAGTAGGTGTTGTCTATAGTGGCCAGAAAAATCTATTCATAGCAGCAAATACTTACTTGGAAATCGTAGACAAGCATTGTCCTTTTTATTGTCTGTTAATCTCCTAAATATGTTGTGATGTGTTTATCTTAAGAAGAGAACAACATCACAGAGCTTACCTGCTAACGTAGCACACATTTATTTCACTCAGGTCTGGAGGCTGGAAGTTCATAAGCAAGTTGCCAGAGGGACAGAGTTCTTAATGAGGTATGGTCCTTGGGTGATATTGTCGTTGTTGTTGTTGTTGTTGTTGTGTCTTTGAAGGTCTTTTTAGATATGGTGGCCTAGGTTATAATGAAACTTACTAAATGTCAGAACACAGTCGAAAGAATTGTGCCCAGTGCCTTGGAGACCTGGGAGAGAGGCTCCAGGACAAAAGGCAGAAAGCTTTGGATGGATTTTTTTCTCCTGGGTTGTTCTTGGCAATGATTTCATGCTTCCTATGACAAACATTTACATTCAATTTATCAGACAGGTTTCTTCTTGCTGGATGTCAGAACACAGCTATAGAAACTAACCTGGCCAGTGTACCTTGGATCTGGATATGGCCTTCTGCCTTGCTTTCATGCTTCCTCAGATATAATCTATAGTACATGACAGAAAAATGAGTTTAAATTGGTCAGTCCTTAGAAAGTAATGAGAAAGGGGCTCTGTCGGTATTTACTATGTACTAGTGATGTTTATTTATATGTTTTTCTGAACTCAAAGAACCTTAGTTTGACTGTTGCTTTCTTTGTTACACTTGTATATGAAAGTATACTGAAACTGGAGTGTGTCTACAGCTTTAGACTACCCACTCCATTCTTGCAGACACAGATCTGCACAGGTCAGTAAAAGTTGACAACTGTGTAATCCAGTCTAGCCTGAAACTCGGCATCGTTCTTCCTCGGTTTTGAAGTATTTGAATTATAGGCCCATATCACTATACAGTGATTTTATAACAACACTAATCTCATCACAGAGATTCCATGGTCATGTTCATATCTAAAATTATTTTGCCTTCCACAACATCATCTCACAATGCTATCCCAGTGGGGGCTAAATTCTCACCATATGGATTTAGAGGTGAGAAGAAAAAAAAAAAACCTCATCCAAAATTGTATTTTTCTGTTGACAAAAGAAGAAATACAATCTGGCCTGAATTAAAGCATTTTAATAATTGATGTTTGATAGCTGATCACACTACCAAGGTTATCATTTCTTTTTTTGTTTGTTTGTTTGTTTTTGTTTTTGTTTTTTTCGAGACAGGGTTTCTCTGTGTAGTCCTGGCTGTCCTAGAACTCACTCTGTAGACCAGGCTGGCCTTGAACTCAGAAATCTGCCTGCCTCTGCCTCCCAAGTGCTGGGATTAAAGTCGTGCGCCACCACCGCCCGGCAAGGTTATCATTTCTTGCAGAACAACTTTTAAATTTAATTTTTAGCTATAGATGCAAATAAGATTTAAAGAAAATTATTGTGCAAAATGAGAAAGCACATTGTTTATTTTAAAACATTAAAATTAAAGATACCTTATGATCTCATGGCAGAATCACTTCCATTGAAGATAGGCTATGGTAAAGCAAGAGAAAATAGGCTCTGAAGCCTTACTTGGGTCTGTTGATAGAATTAGATACAGCTGCATGTAACATCAAAATAACAAGCAAAGACACGCCTCCAAACAAAACAAAAAAATTTAAAAGCACAAAACCCAACAAAAGAAAACTCTTTTTTAGATGATTAGGGTGGCAGAAATTTTTTCCCATCTTGCTTTCTCATTCTGTCCTTTTGTGCCAAGCACTAAGATGGCAGCTAAGCCCCAGCTGCTCTCCATCCCCTTCTGGAAGGCAGTAACAAAGGATGATTTGAAACAGGCACTGAAGGGGGCACAAACCACATTTTTAAGGAGATTTCCTGGAACTCCCACATGACACTTACAGTGGACGTTTTATTGCCGGCTTGATTACGTGGTCAGGCACAACTGAGATGGCGAAATTACTCTTTTGACTCCGCGTGGCAGGTTGCTGTAATAATACTGGTGCCCAAAGTAAGAAGGATGGCGTGTAGGCCAAAGGATATATGAGCTGTGAAAAAGAATACAAACCTAACTCCTTCTTCTAGTTTCAACTTCATTATAGTCTATGTTAATTCTATTTTGTAGTGGGTGTGTAAATTCAGCTCTCTGTGTACTGAAGCAGTAAGAGACATCTTTGGATTCTGAACAAAATCCAACGTGTGTTATTCTTGTGAAGAAGTAACTGAAAGTTGGAGGTTTATTTCATGCTGTCAACCATTAGTGGAATCAAAATTAGCCATGAGTAGTCAAAGAACACATGCTTCACAGTGACGTGCATAGGAAAAGAGATTTTAAAATGTTTGTTCTTCGTCAAAGGGTTTTGTAGCCTGAAATCTCTTTCATTTTTCCTTCTGCTTAAAGCTATATTCGAGCATTTTACTACAGTGTTGTATAGTAGGTAAATTGTATTGTTACAACATACAGGATTTTTTAATACTACTTTCCTTTTTACTGTGGAAGAATCAAACAAAAAATGATGAGTTAATAATAATTTGCCACAAGATGACTTCTTTATTTACAGGGGATCAGCTTAGGCCAAGCAGAAAATACACACACATGCACGCACACACACACACACACATGCATGCACGTAAGCACGCACATACACATGCATATGCATGCTATTTGGAAGGGTTATCTTTGGGAAACCAATCCACAATTGAAAGTGCCTACCTTCTATATCTAAAATAAACATTAAAATTATCATTTGAGCATCATTGGTGGACATCAAATGTGTTAACACAGTTGTTAAATGCTGATGAAGTCTGGGCCCAGGCCCATGTCACCTGCATTGAACCCTGGTGCCATCGGTATGGAGTTGGAAAATGAGTTCGCATTTTTTATTATCCATCTGTGAAATGGGGAATCCGGTATCTACTCTATAGACTGTGATGAAGAGCAATTAAATAGCTGGAAAGTTAAGAAGCATATAACTGCTAATGGCCAGTGCTCAATAAGTACTATTAGCAAAATTCATAGTTTGTGCTTGTAATTGTAGGGGAAAATACAAAAAAAGCAATCCATGCTGTTGCTAGCAAGCACCGGCCTGTTCTCATCTCACGGAGGAGACACTCTTAACTCCAGGGCTCCAAAATCTCTCCACCCAGCTCAATAAGTTCTCACTAGCGGGTCGCTACCACTCCAGTCCCATGTTTCCAAATTTCCAAGGCCTTTTGCGTTGCACTTCTTGCAAACCCATGCTTTGCCACCGTACCTTTCTCCCTGGAACCCAGTTGAGTTGCTCCGTGAAGGAAAACACCACACAAACTTCGTTCAGAATCAACAGGTAACTAATGGCTTGGCACAGCAACTAGCATCCTAATTTGTAAGCTATACTAAATTTAACTCCTCCGGTGGCAAATCCTGGTGGATCCACCATCTAATCCAGGGGCCTCTTGTTAGCTACACATTGTCCTCTAACTTGTGCTCAACCAAACGCATCTGGATTCTACCTCCCCTTTCCCTCTCTGTTACCCGGAAGTCCCGCCTACTTCTCGAATATGTGATTCACTCCTTGGCCCAGGCAGCTACTCAGGGGGAAGCAGAATTAGCATCAAAATACAAAGAGCACCAGAGCTAGCCACAACATGTAATAATCTCAATACTATTTTAGGTATATAATAAAAGTAAAATTTTCAATTATATGTGTTGATTAGCTTTAAGTTTGTTACATTCACATTTACTATTGGACTACATATTATTGATGTAATAACGCAAAAATTTATCTCGTATACAGACTTTATAAAATACTCTTAGACCACTAAAGACAGCAATTATCAAAACTTCACAGTATTATAGGTGAGATTATACCAACATCATGGCTAGTTTGTATGCGTTTTATAGTATTGACACTGAAATGCCTAAACATGGCATTCAAAAAATAATAAAAGAATAAAAATTGCATTTAGTTTATAAATTACTTTATCCTAAATAAATTATGAGGGTTTTTTTGTATAGGAAAGCCTCATTTCCAAGTGGTATATTTTAATTTATTTAAAGGTATGTGAAATTTGTTCAGTATTCTTGATTTGTGTTTTGGAAATAATCAGTTCTCCGATATCATTTATTAAGGTTCCTCATTATAAGAACTATGGAAATGCTGATATGCTGGCAAATTGCACCCTCCAGTGGAAATAATGTTTATCTATAAAAATGAAATAAATGTGTTTCTACACTGCTTTAACATACTGAACTGTCCTGGCTAAATCTAAAAAGAGTATATATGACTTTTTTGTAACTTGAAAGAATTTACTCTTATCCACACTTGTATACTTTTGAGGATCACAGAAATTGGCTCTGAGTTTCAAACTGTACTGTGTTGATAATATGCTAAATGTTTGAAAGGTAAAAGAGCATCAGCAATTTTTTAAAGAAAAATGTAGGATAAATTGGACACACCTCACACACTGAGCTTTTTAATGGAGTAGAATTTTTCCATAGATTAAAATTGAATTACAAGGGTTTTTCATTGTAAATCAAGTTCTTATAAGAATTTTATAATTATAAAAAATAATTATACATATATTTCTGTGCTCATTAAACAACAGAACCCCCCAATAATATACTCAATTATTAATTTAATGTGATAATGTGTTAGTGATGTCATACACTTATCAAGATTCCTGGCTTTGTTTTACCTTTCACTGATATTATTGGAGCAAAGAGTTTGGGAGGATTTGCAGTTCATTGATATTAAAAAAGAAAATGTTAATGGTCAATAAAAACTGAAGCACATATTTCTCTCAGAGTGAAGGATAGATAAGCAAGAAAAAGAACATGACAATGTCTGTGTCTATCTCTAGTCTTAAGATCTGTGCTGTGTGCTCTGATAAATGTTCTTATCTCTCAGCTCCACGAACTATTTAATAGTGATAAAACCAGTCTCAGGCGGGCTAGTCGGTTTTTTATTTATTTGATTTTTTTTTTAACTAATGTTCTTCCAGTGACACAAAGAATTTGATATAGACAGGAAGCTCATGAAAGCATATCCATTAGTAACCATCCAGAGCGAAAGAACATTGTTTTAATCTGCAGGAACACACTGCATTTAGCTTACCTATTGGTTATCCAATACCAGGTGGACAGGCTTGAAATCATATACATAAAAGGAACTGTAATCAGATTAAGTACATTGTACTTATATTTAGGCATAGATAATGTATATATGAGTGGATACATATATATGTATATAAATATGAGTATGTTTATATAAGTATATATATATTATATATGTATATGTATGCATGTATATATGTGTGTATAATAGTAACAGTTAAAGAAAAATCTGACCACGATTTCAAGAGGGAGAAAGGAGGGGGCAAATAGGAGAGACTGGAGGGAGGAAAAGAAAAAACAGAAATGATGTAAATATATTTTAATTAAAAATGATAATAAATGTTGATCATTATTCATACAATTCTAGATTTTCCAAAAAGAACTGGAATACTATCAATAGCTCCATTCTTGCCACTCTAGTTTGAGAAATATAAACTTCAACTGACATTTTTGTAATTCCTACAACTACATGCAAATGTGAGTGCAAGTGCCTTGGGGGCCAGAAGAGGGCGCTGGATTTATAGGAAGTTGTGAGGCGTCTTACATTGTTTCTGGGAACTGAAGTCAGGTCCTCTGGAAGAGCAGCCAGTGTTCTTGACTATGAACCACCTTTTCAGTCCCCATCTGTCCCATTTCTGATGAGTGAATACTTTTATCATAGAACTCAGGCACAGATGGAAATCAATCTCTTGGGAATTTTTTCTTTTTAAATTTTTTATTTATTACTAGTTGTGCTGGATAGTTTTACGTCAACTTGACACAAACTAGTCATTTGAGAGGAGGAAACCTCAATTAAGAAAAGCTCTCCATAAAACATGGCTATAAGGAAGCCTGTAAGGTATTTGCTTAATTAGTGATGGTAAGGAAGGGCACAGCCCATTGTGGGCGGTGCCACTCCTGGGTTGGTGGTTCTGGGTTCTATAAGAAAGCAGGCTTAATAAGCCATGGAGAGCAAGCCAGTAAGCAGCACCCTTCCATGGCCTCTGCATCAGCTCCTGTCTCCATGTTCCTGCCCTGTTTGAGTTCCTGTCCTGGCTTCCTTCAGTGATGGACAACAATGTGGAAGTGTAAGCAAAATAAACCCTTTCCTCCCCAACTTGTTTTTACTCATGGTGTTTCACGATAGCAAGAGAAATCCTAAGGCATTAGTGTGTATGTGTGTGTACATGCTGTGTATAGTATGGGGGTTGGGTGCCATGGCATGCAGGGAGAGGTCAAAGGACATCTTTTGAAATTGGTCTCTCCTTCCATCTTTATGTGTGTTCCAGGGATTGAACTCAGGTCACCAGGCTTGCAGCAAGTTCCTTAATACAATCACCCCTCTCCCCAAACAACAACTGATTACTGCTGCCTTTCCTCTCTCTCTCACAACATGCTCTCCAAAAATACCACACTTTACCTACATCAGGAATTACTTTACACACCTTGCTCACCTCAGAAAAAGAAGGTAAAGACAGTCTAGGTAGGCTGGGTTTTATTTGCATCCTCAGCATCATTATTAGAAGACTTAGTGACCTCCCCCTCGTAGAAAATTAAGATAAGAAAAAACTCTTTATCTCATGTGATCACTTTCCAGAATATTTTCTATTCTTGACAAGGAAGAAGTAAATCTTCTCAAAAACAAGCATCCATAATAATTAGTATTCACCTTAGCTTCCTAGAGCTCTTATAATCCATTGACTAATTCATTCAGGACCCTGTTGTCTTTCCTCCTTGCCTAGTAGTGTAAGCAGTCACTCAGCCATCATGGGTGATTTGCTCTTACGTTCATCCCAGTTAAATGGCTTCTGATTCAGGGTTTTCACGTCTCTGGTTCTGTTTTAATTTTCCTTCTGAGCTCTTAACCTTTCTTCTAAGAAGACAACATGGTCTTGAATGAATTAGGCAATGGGTTATAAGAGATACCTTGTTCCTAAAAGAAGTCAGAGCAAGAGTGGGGGAGTTAGGGATAACTTCCAGGAGTGCTTTTGAAGGCTTTCTTGCTTCACTCAAATTCCCTTCTAAAGTCTGCACAACCTTTCAAAACAGCATCACCAGCTGGGGACAAAGTATTCAACACATGAGCCTGTGAAGAACTTTTCTCATTAAAACCAAAACATAGGTCCAAGACAACAGCATAGGAGACAGCGGTTACACTTTTAAAACAGGGGGAAAGAAACTACGAACTAAGTAAATTAGTGTATAAACATATGATATGAAAATACTGGTTTATAAGAGAGGAGCTGAAAATATTTGGAAGTGAATAAAATAAAAACATTACGTTGTTCCACAACCTATAGAAAAATTCTTGTCTATAATTTGACATAACTTCTGTGGTCTACTACTCAGTGAGTTGTTTTCTACACCAGTGACTATATCACATGCCATATTGAGGCACAGGTTAGCTTCTCACAGCCATCTGTCCATGAGAAACTACAACATGGCTCCATAATCTCAGAACAAAGGGAGCATAACTTAAATAGTTGCTGGTAGACTTGGCCAAGGTTGACAAGTAGCAAATCAAGGCAATATAAAAAAAATGAATGAAGATGAATGCCCATGGTGTGTGGCTGTCCTCCGTGGATAAACAGTGCCAACCAGTTATGCAGTTGTGCCAAGAGGAAATGGAAAAATGTGTGAGGCATTTGAGTGTCAACTGGTTCATCCCTCTAACACTCAGAAAATTAATGAATCTTATAAAAGATTATGTCAGTCTTTGTCCAATTCCTGCCATACTTTTCATAAAAGGCCACTTTATCATACTGCTTAGTGGTATCTTTCTCTTGGATTCCTTTCACTCTTGTGGGTTTTCAATTTTCTAAAATAATCCTACTTTTGCTTTGCTCTCTTCTATATCTATTTGTATTATTTATTTCTCACTAATACAAGAGAGTGAATCCAGAAGCCACTGTGTTTTTTGTGTAACTTTGGTGACCAATGATCTTCTGGCACCTCTCTGAGTTAAGACCATCTGAGCTGAGAGGGGCTCCATTGCTCACATAACACACACACACACACACACACACACACACACACACACACACACACATACACACTGTGTACACTGTAGTGGTTTGAATATGCTTGGCCCATGGGAAGTGCTACTATTAGGAGGTGTGACCTTGGTGAAGGAAATGCGTCACTGTGTAGGCAGGCTTTGAAGGCTCCTAGTGTTCAAGCTCTGCCCATTATGGAAGAGTCAGTCTCCATAATGGCTGCCTTCAGATCAAGATGTAGAACTCTCAGCTCCTTCTCCAGCATCCTGTCTACCTGCCTGTTGCTGCCATGCTTCCTGCCATAATGATAATAGACTAAACCTCTGAATTGTAAGCCAGCCCCAGTTAAATGTTGTCCTTTATAAGAGTTGCCTTGGTCATAGTGTCTCTTCATAGCAAAGAAAATCCAAATAAACACACACACACACACACACACACACACACACACACACACACACACTGTATGGGTCTGGCACAACCATAACCACTGAAAACAGTTGAAGCCAGCACAGCTGCTTGACACAGTTCCAGCAAAGCTGTGCAGATTGCTACAATCACTGTCCTCCTGTCTCTAACTCTTGGGTTTTGGTCTTTGTCTTTTGCATTATTGGGGACTTTCTTCATTATGATTTAATGTATATCTTTCCTTGAGAAAAAAATATGTCTGAGTCTTTTTAGGAAAAATCTAAAATTAATTTTATCTGGCTACTATTTGGAAGTCTTCCTTATACCCTGGGGATCATTAAGCATAGATAAGCACATAGCTAGATGAGGCATCAGCTAAGTTAAACAACATAATTTGTACCAGGTAAACAATTGACAATTGACAAACTGTAACTGGACAGAAGAATAGGTTACACATTTAAGGCCTCTTTTTTTTATAAGCTCAAAGGTCTCTGAAAACGTAGCTTAAAGATTGGGCTTCATAGAGGGTATACCCCTGGAGGAATAGAATTTGGTAAATAAGGTAGATTGATTAAAGTAAACTTTTCTTATTTTATAGCATAAATAATGAAACATATAGTAAAAGAAGTTAGATGTTAGTATTCGCTATTCATAAAAATACTGGTTCAGATATTTTCTGTTTGTCTGGAGTGCTTCCAAACAGTAAACACTGACAGCCTAAAAGCAGGATATTAAATGTGTTTGTTTTGGAGGAGTCATTCATTAGATTCCTTATATTGCAGCTATCAGGCCAATAATAACAAGAATAATCACTTCTGTTTGTATTTCCTAACTGTAATTGAACTTATAACCCTGGGCATGTAATGAAAAGTCAAATCCATATTCTGTGCCACTTGGATAATCATTAGTCTGTTTTGCTCTGTTAAGCCTGTATAAAGAAGCACCTGAATGCTAGCCAGTCAGATAAGAGATTCCCCTGACCAACTCACCCGGCTCACTCCCTTCCCTCAAGGACTCCTTATCTCCGCTATGCCAGCCCTGTCAGCAGAATCCCTCTGATTCTCTTCTCCATGCTGGAGTCTTCTCCCAGGCTCCTAGCAGGAATCCAGTTAACAGAATCAAAAGGGCTTGATATTGACAGTATAGTGCTAGATAACCAATAGAGTTCCCCAATACCAAGTTCAAGACTCGTAGACTCTGAAAAATGAACCCCTCAGGCAACACGTTAACAAAAAATTTGAAAGCTTATGGAACAAACCACAGAGGAAGGAGAGCTCCTGAGAGCGGAAGAGAAAGGTGCTGTGACTAAGATCAATGGTTTCCAGAGCTCCCAATAGGTGTGGTCCCAAGGGTACGTTTCCCTTGTCTGACTTTTTGTTTGAGATTTAAAAAAAAAAAAAAAAAGCTTTTAGAAAAGAGAGGATGACCATGGGGAAAAATAGCTGTGAAATGTTGATTATCTGCCTCTGTGGTTTTTCAAGGAACCAGGATCTGTGGTGAGCAAGTGCCTGTTCACACAGTTAGTAGAAATGTTCAGGGTCACTAGGGCACCACCATACTGACTGCCTGGTGGGAAATCTAACTAGCTGCTGGCCTCAATGTATAAGGAATTACTCTTTCCCATACATACAAATATTTTGTTACCCATTACAACTTCTTTTTTTCATTACTTTTGCTTTTATTGTCATTTTTAGTACTTTCTGTTTGCACTGTATAAAATAAAAGTAAATTGCCAATTCATTTGAGTACAGAGAAAATTTACACCCAGTTTTCATACATTCCACAGCCTGATTTATCTCCTTTATCACTTTTGCATAAATGGCTTAACAAGTAATTCTTAGATGATGCCTTAACAGCCCTTTCTCCATTAATAAGTGTGTGATCTGCTAAGGGAGACAGAGTCTAAGAGTAAAATGTAGAACGAATAAGACTGAAGCCCATGTTCCTTGCACTTAACCATTTGCTATATATAAGAAAGGAATTTACACTGTCCTTTTCTAATGCTAACACAGGCAGTTATAGAAAGGAGTATGATATGTCTATGTCCACTTGAGTTTTCAGTCCCTTTAAAATAGACAAGGGAAATAATTGAAAGTGACAGTATCAAATGGAATAAAACTTAATAAAGAATGGTTCTTAGATTCTTGTTGTGGTTCCAGTTTATGGTGACTGTTTAGTGTGATAAAAATGCAATTGGGTTGTTGTAATAATTATTTTAAAAAATCTGCCGCTGGTCAAGCCGACTGTCTAGGCTGCAGCGGCTCTGGCTAGCTTAGCCACCATGTTCAGTGGCTAGAGGCCGCGTGGGCGCTGCAGCTAGAAACGACCAGCCAGAGACACCAGCCCTGCCACCCACGAGATGCCAGCATGGGAGATGGCTCTGCCAGTCTTCCACGCTGTCTCTGCAAGGCTGGGCATTGCCCAGACTATCCTGCCAACCACACAGCTCAGTACAGATGAGACTCTAATGCTTAGATTATCCAAAGGCTTATATATTTGGTAAAGATCAATAACAGATGCCCATACAATCAGAAGTGTAACCCAGTACCCAACATAGATATACCCACTACCTTTGACTGGTGGAGACACGTGAATATCCACCTCCATGTTTGCCCCTCTCTCTCCTCTCCCTCCTAGTTCCTCCTCTTCCTCCTCCTCTTCCTCTCTTTACCCCTCCCACCTTTGCTCCTCTTACGTTGGGTACTCTTTAATTTCAAATAACTACCAGTACATCAATAATCACTTTAAAGATAAAATTTTGTAGATAGGAACAGGAAACAAATGTATTGTGAGGGAAAGCCATACAGAAGGACTGCCCATTACAACTTCTTAAATATACTCTTATTGAAATAAACTATATAGTTTATTATATTAAATTTCTGCAAGTAAAAGTGTACAGTTCTGTGGCTTTCAGCATGTTTGTAAGGCTGAGCACTCATGACCCCTCACGAAGTTTAGAATAATTTCACTGATTGTGTAGCCATTTCTTCTGTGTTGAAACATTTGAGGCTCCTTAGGAAAAAAGCAGAAATTTCACAGCTCAGCAACCTCATGAAACTTACCAGGTCCAGGAAGCTCAGAAAGTTACCTGCTCTATAAGGACCCTTCTTCCTGGTTATAAAAGTAGACTTGGCTAGCTGAAGACATTGTCCAATGTATATTCTAGCATGCAGTGCCAGGAGCTCTAGAGATTCAGCTTCTATGAGTCTTCACCCATATGAGGATGGACTTTCCATTAATGCAACTGTCTTTGAGTCAACAATGTTCCTATAAGTAACTCAATAAACACATTAGTTCAGTAAACTAGACTTAGATGCAATAGTTTCCACAGTTTCTTGATGGTGCTCTATCTGAGACAAAGAGATGTTTATACCTCCATGGCAAAAGTCATGGGACACAAATGGTGCCAGACAAGGAGGACTCCCAAAAGCAACCAAAGATGAGTTGAAGAGTGGTTGCATTGGTGTTGCAATGGGTGGTAAGACATGCAACTTAGGCCTAGCTGAGGTGGTGTTGGAGCATCACAGAATCAATCCTGGTATGGCCATGCTTACCCATCGGATAGTGTATGTCATTGCTGTGATGCTGATTGCCTGCTCTGTGTGATGAGTGGTAAGACATGCAACCATGTCAAAGCCATTCCAGAGTAGAATATCCTTCAGGGGATTGTCAGAGTGGCTGTCTGTCTCTCCTTTTTGATGAATATAGTCTGCTATGGATGTATGCAGATTCTGACCAAATGAATGATGGGTTAGGAAATACATTGTATTCCCTAGTAGTATATCAGGTATGAAATTGTAAGCAGGTTGCAGTGGCAGTTGTGTGGCTTCTGTTGAGTATGATAAGACATGCCACTGAGGCATTGTATTAGTCAGAGTTCCCTAGGATCACAGAACTTATGGAATGTCTCTATACATCAGGGGAATTTATTGGAATGATTTACAGTCTGTAGTCCAACTGACCCACCAATGGGCAGCTGTGAATGGAAAGTCCAAGAATCTAGTAGTTTCTCAGTCCCATGAAGCTAGGTGTTTCAGCTGGTCTTCTGTATAAGCTGGAATCCTGAAGAAGTAGGTTCCAACAGATGTGCTGGCAAGTAAGTGCAAGCAGGTGAAGAAGAAGGAAGCCTTCCTTCTTTTATTGTTCTTATGCAGGCCTCCAACAGAAGGTATGGCCCAGATTAAAGGTGTGTACCACCAAGCCTAGATTTGGAACTTGCTCTGTCCCAGTCTGGCCTAGAATTCAGAGATCTGCTTGCTTCAGGTTTCTGGGATTAAAGGTGTGTACTACCTTGCCTGGGCCTAAGCTTTTTATGACCCCTATGCCTCAAGATCTGGATCAAAAACAATTGTCATCTTATTTCAAGATCTGGGTCAGAAGCTTCTACCTTCCAGCCTTAAGATCTGGGTCATAGTGTACCCTTCATTTCTGGATTGTAGTTCATTCCAGATGTAGTCAAGATGACAACCAGGAATAGCCATCAAAGGCATTCAGCTTTGATTTGTTGTGGAAAGAAAAAAAAGAAGGAGTGAGAAGATGGAGATGTTGGTTTGCCATTTCTTGTAGCTGGCAAAATGCAAGGATCAGTGAATAGAAGTTAGATCTATTAGAATATAGAATATTTTGGGGATGTCCAAAAACATTGAACTTATAAGAAGACTCCCAAGGTAAAAGGATCAAAGAAACTCCTTAGGTCTGATGTTCAATACATGTATAACACATGCTGACACTGACATTGCTCTTTGGACAAAACAACTGATGAATGCGATTTTAAAAGGTTTACTGGACTTTGCTAGTATATATTAGTCTTCCCTTAATCATCCAAGACCAATTGCAATTTTCTTGAGATAGATAATGATGGGTCTCCAGAAATCCAGACCATCCTTCATAAGAAGTGATTCTCACTATATAATACCAATGGTATAGTATCTCACAGAGCAAGCAGTTTGACATACAGCAAAAAACGGTAGTAAGTAGTTTAAATGAAGGTACCCAGTATGAGAAACATTCATATTCTCTCTCTCTCTCTCTCTCTCTCTCTCTCTCTCTCTCTCTCTCTCTCAGAGGCCACTAAAGTTTGGGTGAAATTCTCAATGCTAGGCGTGAACTATCTTCTTGTAGCTTTTGGACATTTTGTGAGAGAGTCTTTACTGTGGAAACATAATACATATGTCCACTTATATCAAATAGGAAACTCATGAGAGATGAAAATAACTATTGTATTAAAGTCCATCTTAGAGAACTGCTGAGTTTTTATTGGGGTTACCAACAGAAATATGGGTGAGGGAATTCTTACAGGATCACATGTGACTCAAAGTAGGTGCAACACCAATAAAGCTCCACCCAACAGAGGTAGGATTCAGGATAGCTACAACCCCAGATCTCTCTGGAAAATTTGTAAGGCTCTCAAAAGGTCTGACAAATCTCCTCTGGGGAGCTTGGTGGTTAGAGTCTTCTCCTCCTGAAGTCATTCACTGCTTCTGAAAGCTGAGCAAGGGTCTTTAAGAACCTTACAAGTTTCAGCTTTCCCATACATGAGAAGTTTGTTTACCTACTGATTTTCAAGATCTCTTGATCCTGGTCTTGCTCCTGGACAGAATATTTCAATCTATAAGAAACTATACAGGATTTGATCTCTTCCTCAGACTCTTTTGTTCTGTAGCTAACCTTGGGCCACTGCGCCACAATAAGTCATTTGCTCTCAGGAAGGTTCCTCCTTCCAGATGATACTAGCTTATGTTAGGTTGACAAAAAAGAACTGATCAGCACATTACCCATTCATCTGACGGAGAACATCTAGGTTACTTCCATTTCTTTGTTGTCTCAAATAAAATGTAAACATAAATGTGCAAACATCTGAGGTACAATAGATCCTTGGGTAACTGCTCAGGAGTGGGTTAGCTGGATCATATAGTAGATCTATTTTTAATTTTTAGAGTTTATTATTTTTCTGTATGTATCTGTGTGTACATGTACATGCATGAATGAATGCATACCACCTATATGCCAAAGAGTGTGCTGGATCCCTTGAAGATGGAGTTTTAGGTAGTTTTAAATTGCCCGGTAGGGTGCTGAGAGTTGAGCTTGTGAAGACCAATAAGAGCTCTTACCCAGTAAGCCATCTCTTCAGTTTCTATTTCTAATCCTTTAAGGCACCTCCAAACCAATTTTCATAATGGCTGCATTAATGTTGCACTCCTACCATAGTGAATAATAATTCCTCATTTCTCACATCCTCTCCGACATTTGTTATCAGAATTCTTGATGGTAGTTATTATGAGTCAGGAGAGATGAAATCTCCAAGTAGTTTTGACTTGTATTTCTCTGAACACTTTCAAAAATAATTATTGACCACTTGTGTTTCTGTGTTTCTTCTTTTTAAAATTGTTTTCATTAGCTTGTTCTATCACTAGTGGTTTTATATTCTCCTTCTCGTTCTCTCCCCTTCCTTTTCCTTCTCCTTCCTTTCTCCTTCTCCTTTTCTCCTTCTTCTCCTTCTCCTTCTCCTTCTCCTTCTCCTTCTCCTTCTCCTTCTCCTTCTCCTTCTCCTTCTCCTTCTCCTTCTCCTTCTCCTTCTTATTATTATTTAAATTTCCATAGTTCTTTATAAATTCTGGATTTTAAGCTCCCTGTTTGAAATATAGTTACAGATCGATTCTGGGAGCTATCTGTATGCTCTGCTGTTTACTTTGTTGTGAAGAAACTTTATTTCATATGGTCTTATCTGTTGCTATTTAGGGATAGTTCCTATGCTATTGAAACTTTGCTCAGAAAGATCATATCTCCCTAGTATCTAAAGACCTTCTGGGTCTGTGTGATCCTGTTGGAATGATATCCGTTTTTAGTTTCTCTGGCTGGAATACAGAAACACATGACAACAGCTGAAAAGACTTGGCAACAGGAGCCAGAAAATGGCTGATAACATTGCACTTATGCTAAAAATCAAGATCTATGTGCTTATCTTTTAATGAAGTGTATTTTCAAACATTTTCTTACTTTATAATCTATAGCTCTGTGTACTGTCATTTTCATTAGCTTTCCTTATACTATTCTAGATGTAGGTTCTTTTTTTTTTTTTTAGATTTATTTATTTATTTTATGTGAAGAAGGCATCAAATCCAATTACAAATGGTTGTGAGCCACCATGTGGTCGCTGGGAATTGAACTCATGACCTCTGGAAAAGCAGCCAGTGCTCTTAACCCCTGAGCCATTCCTCCAGCTCAATGTAGGTTCTTCTTAAGATGTATATTTATCAAATGACTTATTTCAATCTGTGTATTGTCCCTGGAACAGGCAGTACAGGACCAAGAGTAGTTAAGGCCACAGGTGGAGCATAGCCAAATCCTTGAGAAACTGATTTAATCATAAACAGAAAAGATCCTAGTTTATCTCTATTATAAGCTGGCTTTTAAGCCTAAGGTGGAAGTAGGCTGGTTCATCATTCTAAGTAAGGATAGAGGGGGAAATGTGTCCCTATGAGACTCTGAATGTCAAAACCTCAAGTTTGGGTTACCTACTGTACTAGTTAGGGTTTCATTGCTATGAAGAAATATCATGACCAAGGCAACTCTTACAAAGACAAACATTTAATTGGGGCTGACTTCCAGCTGCAGAGGTTCAGTCCATTATTATCATGGTGGGTGGGAAACATGGCATCATGCAGGCAGACATGTGCCGGGGACACAAGAGTTCTACATCTTTTTTTTTTTCTTTACATAATTTATTTTTTAAAAAATTCACATTACATCCCAATCTCAGCTCCTGCCAGTTCCTCTCTTACAAATTCTTTCCTCCATTACCCTCAACCCTTCTTCTCAGAGAAGGTAGAGCCCCTTTGGGTACTATTGTATCCTGGTATATCTGGTCCCAGCAGGACTGAGCACCTCTTCTTCCACTGAGACCTGCCCAGCATCTAGTAGGGGAAGGGATACAATGGCAGGCAACAGAGTCAGAGACAGCCTGGGCTCTAATTGTTAGGGGACCAAATAAAGACCAAGCTGCCACAAATGTGTGTGTGAGGGGTCTAGATCCAGGCCCTGCATGTTCTTTGGTTGGTAGTTCAGTCTCTGTGAGCTCCCATAGGCCCAGGTTAGTTGACTCTGTGGGTCTTTTTGTGATGTCCTTGACCTTTCTGGCTCATTCACTTCTATCCCCTACTCTTCCACAAGAATCCCTGAGCTCTGACCAGTGTTTGGTCATGAGTCTCTCGACCAGTTTCCATCTGCTGCTGGATGAAGCCTCTCAGTTATGCCAGGTTCCTGTCTGCAAGCATAGCAGAGTGGCATTAATAGTTTTAGGGGTTGACTCTCTTAAATGGGATGGTTTTCAAGTTGGGCCAGTCATTAGTTACTTCAGTTTCTGCTCTATCTTTATCCCTGCACGTCTTATAGGTAGGACACATTTTGAGTTGAAGGTTTTGTCGTGTGGGTTGACTTCCTTCTTCTTCCACTGGAAGTCCTGCCTGGCTATAGTCTCTATATCCATCATTGGTTGGGTTACCTCTAGAAAACTACCCATAAGTTCCCCCCATCCTAGGTCTCCAGCAAGTCATCCAGAGATGACACCCTCCGACTGATTTCCATTCTCACTCCCAGACTCCTCCGGTTCCCCAACTCCCACACTTGATCACCATCTCTATTCCCCTCATCATCCCCTCCAACCCAATTCTCTCCCTTCATTCACTTCTCATAACTATTTTGCTTCCCCTTCTGAGTGAGATTCACAGACACTCACTTTGGCCTTCTTTATTGCCCTGTTTCTTTGGGTCTGTCGATTATAGCATGGTTATTCTGTGCTTTATGGCTAATGTCTAATTATAACTGAGTACACACCACATGTGATATTTTAGGTCTGCGTTACCTCACTCAGGATGATATTCTCAAGTTCTATCCATTTTCCTACAAATTTCATAGTGTCTTTCTTTTTAATAGCTGAATAGTATTCCATTGTGTATACACACCACATTTTCTTTATCTATTCTTCAGTTGAGGGATATCTAAATTGCTTCCAATTTCTGGCTATTACAAATGAAGCTGCTATCTCAGGGATGCAGTGATGGTTCAATATATAATAATTCATCAATGTAATCCACCATATAATCAAACTGAAAGCAAAAAAATCATATGATCATCTCAGCAGATGCTGAAAAAAGCTTTGACAAAATCCAACACCCCTTCATGTCAAAAGTCTTGGAAAGATCAGAGATACAATGCACATATCTAAAAAATAATCAAAGAAATCTACAGCAAGCCAATAGCCAATATTAAATTGAATGGAGAGAAACTTAAAGCAACTCCACTAAAATTAGGGACAAAATAAGGCTGCCTCCTTTTTCCTATCTATTCTACATAATATTGGAAGTTTTACCCAGAGCAATAAGACAACTCAAGAGGGATCCATGGGGAAAGGAAGAAGTCAAAGTGTTGATATTCATAGATAAAATGATAGTATACAGAAGTGAGTCTAAAAATTCTGCCAGAGCTTTATACAAATGATATGTGGGCTGAGAAAGAAATTAGGGAAACGATACCCTTTACAATAGCCACAAATAATATAAAATATCTTGGTATAACTCTTACCAAGCAAATGAAATATCTGTATGACAAGAACTTTAAGTCTCTGAGCAAAGATATTGAGGAAAAATAATAAGAAGATGGAGTTCTCATCTTGATATGGAGGCAGCCAGGAGAGAACTCTCTTCTGCAGTCACCCTGGAAGATCTCTTCCACACTTGGTAGGGCTTGAGCATGGAACCTCAAAAGCCCACCCCCCAGAGCGACACACTTCCTCCAACAATGCCACACCTACTCCAATAAAGCCACACGTCCTAATAGTAGTACTTGCTTGGGCCAAGCATATTCAAACCGCCACACTCAGACTCTAGAAATATAAGAAATAAAACGATATTGTTTACAAATTATCCAATTTGGAGAGTTTGGTTATCCAGCTTAGAGCATCTAAGAGAGCAGTCTTCAATTATTTGGTTGTTTTCTGAGTGTCTTAGAGGTCAGAGAACAATGGCTCTTGAGTCAAATCTAACCAGTGACTGGCATTTGTGTAGTTTATGGTATAAAAATGCAGAAAGGAGAAAAGAAAAATGATTAATAACTGCATGTGTGAGGGTTCTTTCTTCTTGGTTGTTCCTTACAAGCCCTGATGCAACTTCCTACTTTCTCCGTGCTGTGTGACTGAGGAAATTGTCAAGACATTGTTTTTAACTTTTGCTTCTTATTTTCCAGAGAAACATAAATAGGACCAAGAAGTAAGGTTGATAAGATTTAATTTCAGAAATTAGGTCACAATTGTTGTTTGGTCTCAAATTAGGGGCAAATGGCTGAGTTGCCTATTCAATACACAAAAACAGATGCTGCCTGTTCGTTTCTAAGCACCTCAAGTATCTGTTAGAAAGTCATTCTGACTGACCTACCTAAGCCTCTACCCTATGTCTCTCCAGCCTCTGAGCTTCCTTTACCTTCACCCAGCTTCTCTGATACCTATATAACCCAGTCATTTTGAGTACAGGATCTCTTGGACTCTTGTTCTGTGGATCTGCCTCCCTTCTTTGGTCTCCTGGACCGCTCATGGCCTCTTGGTCCTAAGCTCCTCTCTTAGCTGCCCTCTTTCCCCTCTCTTCTCTCTTCTTTCTTCCTCCCATGGCCCAGTTCGGTCTGGACCCTTCCAGATGCTTCTGGCTGTTCTCTCCCTCATATCTACAGTAAACTTTCTTTTTAACCATATCTAGGAGCTGTCATGTCTTCAGTTTTTCGGACTGTAAAATCCACAGGAAAAGCCCAATAGGCTTGAAATTTTGGCAAGAGTTGACGATTCAGTTCTCATTCTCCATTGTTTTGCTGCGAAAACACAGGAGGGAAGAACTGCTTATTTGGCTAATGTCTTGGCCAATTGATAGGATGGGGTGTAGCACATTTCTAGAGAGCTGTCTACAAATAGGCCTTTTCAGAACGTCTATAAAGCACCCTCACTGCAATGTCTATCCATGCAACATAAACAAAGTTGAGGCACCTCTCCCCTGCACCCCCACTTCTTTTTCTCCTGGGTATGTCCTGCCTGGTATTTTCTGAGAGGTTAACCTTTTCAGATTCAGAGTTATGAAGAGAGTGGAGTTACAGGTAAAAGGGAAGGGTGGTGATGTTTATTTGATTTGGTCACAGCCTTTGTGTAAGGTTTTTTTTTTAATTTATTTTTTTTTTATGTTTGCACAAACAAGCTCCAGAATCTTCATCGCCAGACGGGCAATATTGGTCCATTGGTCATTCTATCGGAGATGCAACACTGTTAGGCAGGGGCTCAGAGGTTCTAAAAAAAACCCTTAGAGGTTTGGTTGTCATTTTCTCAGCTTCACACTTAATATGCACATCTTCTGTTTGTAGTAAGTTGATAAAAACAACCCCCACAATTTTACGTGGGCTTACACTTTACGTATTTGTAAGTCTTGGAAAGCCACACAACTACTTCCAGCCCACACTTGGGTGTTTGCCACTGTGGACTGGGGCAGGCTTCCCGAAGAGGTGGCTGTTTGGTGACAAACTGGAAACACACCAGTTGTCACAGCGCCAATTTCCCCCTAACTCCTCATCACAGCTATTTTCGTTTCCCCTCCTTCAGCCAAGTTTTTCTGGTTCTATTAACGAGGGCCCCTAAGTCGCCATGAAAAGCGGGTATAACGGACCTGGGACTTCGGTAGGGCAAACAGGGTAGCAATGAAATCCCACAGAGCATGCGCGAGGCCGGAGGCGCGCGCATGCGCTCTAGCGGATGCCCGGGCCTGCCGGCCTCTCGCGGCGGCTGTGCGGCTGTGCGGCTGCGCGCGGCTGACGTGCCTGGCGAGCGGCGGCGGCGGGACTCTGCGAGGGGAAGGAGCGCCGCCGAGGTGGATGAGGTGGGGGGCCGGACCCGGAAGTGGGTGGGCGCGGGCGCGAGCGCGCGGGGATCGGAGCTGGGCGGCCCCGAGCCGGCGCGGGAGCCGGGGTTCCCGGTAATGGGCCTGTGGGGCGCTTGCCCGGACAGCCTGGGAGGGAAGGGTCACGGGCGAGCGCGGTCCGTGCCGATCCGGGCCTGGGAAGACTCCGCTTCCTGCGGTCGTCGCCCGTGCTGACCCCACTCTGCGCCCCTCCTGGGGCCGCCCTGCCTAATGGATTTCGGAAGGTCTGTCTCTCAGGAGCCATGCCGCGCTCGTCCGGGGAAAGCATGCTAATGGAGACTTGCTTTTCGTGGCCGCGCTGGCCTTATTGTCACGGTCCCAGCACCCAAACCGCGACTGCAGTCCGGGCCGGCCAGTCTGCAAGGTTTGCAGCCTTGGCGGGATCGTGCTGTCTGTGTTCTGTTCTTTCCACCTTATTCGTGAATCAGGCCTTGAAGGTGTGCTGTGCCTTCACTTAACACTATTCTTTTGTTGGTTGCCTTTTCCAAACCCAGCTTTCCTGGTTCTCTGCCCTAAAAATCTTAGCAGCTAGTGAATGCAGTGTCGACTTTGTAATTTAGTTACAGTGTAGGAGAGACTGGTTGACACCACCTTTGGTTATTTAAGATTGCTATGCTGTGGAGCGCGATTACATTGATTCTCACTGTTTTGCAGACCATGAAACGGTGGGGCACGCCCCTTCAGAAGCTGTTGTTCACGACAATCTAGTTTTGTTTCGTAAATCTCGTTAAGTCACTTATGAAGTTTCTTGTTCAAAAATTGCCGTACTGCAATGAAGAAAAGGAGAAAGGTTACTTCACATCTTGACGAGAAGATCCATCTAGGTTATCATAAAGATTCATCTGAAGAAAATGGTCCTGTGGAGTGTGGCCAAGTGACCTATACCCAGTCTGCAGAAAGACCAACCCCTGAAGCTCTTCACTGTTGCCAAGAACTTCCTCCCTCTCCAGACCAGAGAAAGCTTTTGAGTTCTTTGCAGTATAATAAGAATTTGCTGAAGTATTTGAATGATGATCGACAGAAGCAGCCATCTTTCTGCGATTTACTGATCATAGTAGAAGGAAAAGAATTTAGCGCGCATAAAGTCGTAGTTGCTGTTGGTAGTAGTTATTTTCATGCGTGTTTGAGCAAAAATCCAAGCACTGATGTCGTTACCCTGGATCATGTAACACATTCAGTTTTCCAGCATTTGCTTGAGTTTCTCTACACATCAGAGTTTTTTGTGTACAAATACGAAATACCCCTTGTTTTAGAGGCTGCAAAATTTTTGGACATTATAGACGCAGTGAAGCTGCTGAATAATGAAAACGTTGCCACGTTCCAGGCAGAACTAACCGAAAAGTCATCACCAGAAGAAACACTAAATGAATTAACTGGAAGACTATCAAATAACCATCAGTGCAAATTTTGTAGTAGGCATTTCTGCTATAAAAAGTCCTTAGAGAATCATTTAGCGAAAACTCACAGATCCCTGCTACTGGGAAAAAAACATGGGTTAAAAATGCTGGAGCGAAGTTTTTCTACCCGGAGGTCAAAGAGGAATCGGAAGTGTCCTGTTAAGTTTGAGGACACCAGTGATGACGAACAGGAAAGTGGGGATGGGTCAGACAATTTGCATCAAGAAAGTTTTGATAAGGAGAGGTCAGATCGAAATGACTCCGAGGATCCTGGGAGTGAATACAATGCAGAAGACGAAGAGCTGGAGGAGGAAGTGTCCGAGGAAGAGTCTGACACTGAGCAGAGTGACAAAGATAATGATGCAGAAGAGGAGCCCGAGGCTGGCGACTCTGCAGGAAGCATCCACGAAGGGCTAGCGCCCGTAATCATTCAGAACAGCAATAAGAAAATCCTGCAGTGTCCCAAGTGTGATAAGACATTTGACCGGATAGGTAAGGCAAAGCTAGCTCTGATCATTTACCCCTTGTGCCCCCTTCCCGGTGGTAATTATTACAAACCAAACTTTGAAAGAAGCGTTTAAGAAGACTTCTGAAGTAGGGAATGTGCTCTGATTTCCAGCATATAGTTTACCTTGTTATTTTAAATTTGTTGTGAGTCAGAAATAGTTTGGTATTTCCCCTTTTGTGTTTTTTTCATTATGTCTTAACAGGGTACATACAGGTTCTGTTTTTGGGAGAAAGACTCCAGAATATCAGCAGTTATTCTATATAGCTTTGACTTACATACCTTTTTCATTTTAGAAGTGCTAGTAGTTTTGAGTTACATGTACAGTGATTATGATATTGTTAGGTACATTCTGCACATAAAATGATTAGAACAACTTTAGGTAATCTGACCTTGTAAAAGCAATCATGCAGTTTGATATATGACTGTCTTGTACTGGGTATGTATGCTATTTGCATAGGTTAAAATTTGTTTTATAAGATATTTGTAATCATTTGCTATCAAAGTAGGTGTAGACTGAATTTACAGTGAATTTTTTTTGCTTTTATAATAACTTTTGTGTGTATTTCTAAGGATACTTTTCGGAATCCTATTTAATGATTATTATTAATTTTATTCTTTCATACACAGAAATGAAATAACTTCTGAATAACTTAGTCAATGGGAAGAGTGTACGTGCACAAGAAACTTGTCGATCCTGATAGCAAATGTCTCTGTAGTCCTATCAGTATGAGGATATACACAGAGAGCAGGCTTTTGGGGCTGAGGTACCTGGGAACATTTTATCTTGGAATATTTATCTTTCCTATACATCTTAGACTTTGTCCTCCCTGCTTATGGTATGTACAAACTTTAATTAGCCAGATTTGACTTGGAAATCAGTGAGCAAGGGTCAGTTCACTACAGGCACTGGAGGTGTAGCACATGGGTCTCAGACTGTTCCCTTCAACAGACAGCCTGTGAGGTACTTTGTTGAGAGAAGGCTTTGAGCTCCAGTAAGTTTGGAAGACTATAACACAGTCTATTTTAATGAAGTTCTTTAATAGTACTAGAAATATAGTTAATTCTTGAAAACCTAGCTTTTCCTCAAGTCACTTTATAAACAAGGTACCTTATGAATGCCCTTTTCGTGCCCCCAGGAAACTTGAGTTTTATGCACGTGAATTCAGGAAATACTACCTATACTTGAAGCTTAATAAACCAAGAAGTTTGCAAATGTTTTTTTCCCAAATTAATTTCCTCTATTATTAGAATCAGTAGGTTACAATCTAGGGTTATTTCCAACTTAGTTTTCAGAATGAATTTTATGTTCCACTTCTTGCCCTTCTGTTGCGTGACCACACTGGGGCTTTGTTCACTTGTTCTTCCTTCTGGCCATTACATAAGCATATCTCTGTCTGTCTGTCAAATACTTGTTTATATCGTCATGTTGATTGAAAAACTTGAGATTTTATACGATCACATTGCTGGGTTTTAAAATCTAGACCTAGCATGAGTTGTTTAACCTGTGAAGGTAGCTAAGGAAATGAGAAAGCCAAGGAGGCAAGAAGGAAGCAGAGGGGCAGAAGCATGATGCTGCTTGGATTCGGAAGAAATGGCATCTGTTATGAAAAGTGGGGTAAGGGTAGCATAGTGTTTGTTAATGGAGCATCTGGCCGCAGCCAGAATAGAAATAGTACACAGTAGATACACTCGGAATGTCTTGTCTGCCTAATCTCAAAACTGTTTATTGGCTGTTCTCCAGTCGTTCTTATGCCATGCTCATTTCTTTTACAGAATTTTACAGTTGTCCATCTTAGATTTTTGATTATTATTTTGCTAGTCTAAATCGAGGCTGACTCAGTGTGATTTGCATATTTTAGGTTATTAACATTTGCCTGTAAGCTCTTAACTGACGTAAACTAAGTTTGAAGGATGCTACCTGGATTTACATTGGCTTGTGTGGACCCAGTAAGGGTTCTTTATCATCTCCTAACTTTACAGCAGTAAAGTATGTTTATGAGAGCAAGGGATAAGCACAGAGATTCTGCTGGAACTATTAGCTGCGCAATACATAACCCAGAGATTCGATTCCATTACTTGGCTCTCTATTCTTTCTGGGGCTGCAAGTAGCACTCCAGATCTAGTTATGTCTTCCCATAGGCTACCAGCTGTCCATTCCTCATCCAATTCTCATGTAAATATAAGTCCTTTGACCTTGCTGCCCCTGGTACCAAAAACCTACTGGGTAAAAAGCAAACTGGAGAGATGACAGATGGGGTAAGAGAGAAATTTGGATAATTTATATTTTTTGTTTCCTGTAGAGAAAAATCTTTGTTTGGAGTAAATCACAATCTTCTCTAGAGACAAAAGTGTTTTGTGTTCCCTCTACCTCTTTGTTAAACATGAGTTCATTTGGTCTATTTAGATAGGGGTTCTACTTGGTTCTTAGCTAACTGTAACCCTGCTGTAATTCTCTACAACTAAGTATTTTGTTTCTGTACTCTTTAGGGTATGCTGTATGAATAGCTGTAATCGAGAGTAGTGATAGCAGGTTAGAAATATCTACAGGCTAATTTAGTGATACTTCACAAAAACTGCATATAAAATTTGAAAAATAATTTTTGCTGAGACATGAGGAATAAACTTAAGAAACACATCAAGGCAAATTTATTCATGTGAAAACATCTCTGATTTACTACTACTTTGAGACAGTTTATACTGAGATTTAGTTCAGAAAACTACTGTATGCAGTTTTTTACTGTAAGATGTTTTCTGGTTTTTAAATAGAGACTGATAAATGTGAAGAGAACGTGCTGATTTTATATATTGTTACTGTAATGTCTACCAAGCAAAAGTGAAGAAATGAATTTTGATTGTGAATGTAAGTTGCTTCTATTGAGGAGTGTCCTTTTCACACCTCACACTCTGCCAGTTGCTTTAAACATGAGATTTATTGGGGGCTTACATTTTTCTTTTTTGTTTTTCTTCTCTGGAGACCCTCTTGGATCTTTTGAGGCAGGCTTTCCCTCAGGCATGTCTGTTGATCTTGTTCAGCATTTTAAATCCATGGATACAATAGGCTCTGCAGTATGGATGTGCATAAACCTTGAGTTTGTAACTTAAGTTTTTCATTTCTATGATTCTTAATGTTATAAGAATTTTTCTTGGTCTCTTATCATTACATTTATTTTATTTTTTCTTTTATAAATTATTTTCCTCTTTTATAAATTTTATTATAAAAATTTTACAAATTAGAAAAAAATTACAATTTACTACATTTCCAATTTTTTTTTTTTTTAATTATTAGCTTTGAGGGATGTGGAAAAGACTCTGCAAATATGAAGACAGAGGCCTTCTATTGAGTCCCACATAAGAAGGCGTTGGGAATAGCTGTGTGTGCTTGTAAGTTCAGAATTGAGAGACAGAGACAGGTGGAGGTCACTGATTGGCTGGCCAGCTGATCAGTAAAAGGCACATTTATTGTTCATTTAGAACCTTATCTCAAGAGAACAAAGAGGAGAGCCTTGAAGAAGACAATCCGTGCTTTACTCAGGTCTTGGCATGTATACACATGGGCAAGCAAGCACCTTCCCATTCTCTCTCTCTCTCTCTCTCTCTCTCTCTCTCTCTCCCTCTCCCTCTCCCTCTCCCTCTCCCTCTCCCTCTCCCTCTCCCTCTCCCTCTCTCTCTCCCTCTCTCTCCCTCTCTCTCTCTCTCCACACACACACACACACACACACACACACACACACACACACACACACGCACGCTCTGTTATGTTTGTCTACTTTGAGGTATTTAAGTTTAAACTTGTTTCTTTGAGCAAACTTTGAGAAAACTTTGTTTTCTTTTTTTGTCTACTTTGAGCTATTTAAGTTTAATCTTTTTAATGGTCTAAGAAAGTGAATAATCAGTTCTTAAGTAATCAATTAAAATGGTAAGTTTAACTGTTCCAATTTAATTGTTTTAATATTCAAAACATATCTTAATTTTTATTTCAAAATAGAAAAAGTCTTGACTTTAATGTAATAAAAATGCTGCTAATTACTAGTATAAGATCTTTACAGCCATAATAATGTTTATAGAAAGTTAACAGCTGCTGCACATATTTTCTTACACCTCATATTTTTAGGTTACTCTTGGTGTTATATTTGGGACCAAAAAATTAGATTTATGCATTTGGAAGTTGATAAATTATTTTTTAATCCTATACTGAAGAGGCTAATAATAATAATGGATGACATTTATTAGTGTTTACTAGGTACTAGAATGTTTTAAGTAACATGTATATATTAATTCACTTATTAGATACAGTTTCATAAAGTGCTTCTAACTCGTGTACTGAGAGGCTAAATTTTTAGCTTAAATAGAACGTAGCTAACCGACGAGGTGCCCAGTTACAGCTTTCTGGATACATGCATGTACAAGAGGATAAAGATCATACATAAAATTTCATACGTATATTTTGTTTGGATAAGGAAGATTTGAAGCAGAGAAGTTATTTGTTCCAGGTCACACATTCTGCTATCTATGGTGATCACCTGTGGTGCTTTTGCCTCTAGTGATGTAAATAATTTTATGCTAAGTAAGAATGTAAATAAGTTAAGGCCATCTATTGATCTGTTTGTTTCTCTTCTGCTATCCTTTTCTTGTTGAGCAGTCTGGGTTACAATTTCTTGGTCTCTTCTATTAGAAATGTCTGTATGATAGGGTCTGAGTAGGTGATGATCTTAGGTGTGCATTTCACGTGGGCGACTCTGGGTGCCTTTTACGTATGTTCAGTTTTTACTTGCTCAGAGTTTACCTGTATGTGTTAGATTTAGCATTTCAGCATTAAGCACACAGTCATACTTTATTTATTTTTTGTTTCTTAAGGAATTTGTATATAAATACTCATACTATCAATTGCTAATTTAATTATTTTGCGTTTGTAGCATTCTTTCTAGAATGTCTTTGTGAAAAAAAATAAAGTAAACATTTTTTTTTTTTATGATATTTGATTAAGATCTACCAATCCTGAACACTGAGTTTGTGGACCTTCATAGGAAAAATAGTTGTGGATATAGTCAGCGTGAAATGATGAGTAGATACTTGGTAAAAGTTAGTTTTACATTTGAAAATACATTGAAAACTTAGAGTTTGTCAGCACTTTTTTCCGAAAAATTTTAACCATTAAGCTTTTAAAAATACCTGAATGAGTAGTTTTTTGTTTTTGTTTTTGTTTTTTTTTTTTAACAACTTAAACATTTGAGGAAAAGCATCCTTTAAATACTAAGCTCAAAGTGCTGGGTCTTGGAGATTCATTTAGATTTATTAAGTTTATTAAACCGTGCCTTTTCATTGCACTGTGACGTTTCAGTCAAAGCACAGCAGATGTGTTAAACTCAATTTTCTTCTCCGTTGTAGGGAAATATGAGAGCCACACCCGTGTGCACACAGGTGAGAAGCCTTTTGAGTGTGATATTTGTCACCAGCGTTATTCGACAAAGTCTAACTTAACTGTTCACAGAAAGAAGCACAGTAACGAAGTAGAGTTTCATAAGAAGGAGCACAAGTGCCCTTACTGTAACAAGCTGCACGCGAGCAAGAAGACCCTTGCCAAGCACGTCAAGAGGCAAGTATCCTGCTTCTGGACCCTTATCGTTGTGCCTTCTAATGTAGCACAAGGAACAAGGAAACAAGAGCAAACGTCAGTGTGTTCATTTTTTTTCTCACTGTTGATGAAGCCTTTTGGCAGTGCAACAAGCATATGGCTGACAATGTAAAGTTTAAGATGCATTGTGATTATCATTTTTTTTTTTTAAAAAAAATCCAGTTCTGACAAGTATGCCTTCAGAAATTCATGGCTTTAAAATTTTTTTCCATATTCACGTTTAGTGTGGAAATCTTTGTGACTCTATTTAAGACAATGTTGAATATTAACTCTAAAAATTAAAAGACACTGAAAACATGTAGATTTTGTTTAAAAGTACATTTAAATATACTCTTCCTAATTCTGTGTAACTTAAATATATGTATAAAATTATTAAAATTATGGGACCAATATTCTTACTACATGTACCTGTGTTCATAAGAAGACTCAGTATCTAAGGTGGGTAAGGTTGCTGAGTGTTGTAATTCTACCACATGAGCGGCTGAGGCAGGTGAATTGCTATAAGCCTAAGGCCAGTTTGGGTTATATAGTCAGACCCCTGTATTTACAAACCCAAAGGTAAACAAATCTTACCTTGTTCTTTGTGTTTTGAAGCAGAGGTTTGGCTTGTAGTACAGGCTAGCCACCAATACTAGATACTCCAGCCTCAGCTTCCTGCGTGTGAGCTGTGTGCCACACTGGGATAGTGTCTGATCTTGAAGTCACTGTTGACAGATTCATGTGGAGTATAGACTTATTTAACATATTTTCTCAATGTTTTCTTTTTTTGATAGATTTCATCCTGAAAATGCACAAGAATTTATTTCTATCAAGAAGACTAAGAGTGAAAGTTGGAAATGTGATGTAAGAATTTGTAATTTCTATTAGAAAATCAAAGTAATTGGGTTTAAAGTAATGGAAGTTCTCTTACTTTTACAGTCTATTAAGTAAAGTTAATTGAACTTTTTTTTTTAATTTAACCTGTAATGTGTTAGTTTTCTTAGACTTCAAAAGTGGAGATTCTATTTTGGTGGTAGTTTTCCCCGATCTGCCCCTGGCACACAGTTAGCAAAATGACTATGCTTTGCATTAATGGCTATGTATGACAGTCTCTAATACTACTGTGGCAGAATACAAAGTATTAAAGTTAACTCTCCATTCCTGGTTGTCTGTTGCTGTATAATCAACCATGTTGAAGTTGAAGGATCCTTAAACTCCTATTTTTCCTGTTTTTCACCTTTTTGTAGGTTCGGAATCCAAAGTAGGGTCAAAGCTTCACTTGGTATTTCTTTGGTTCTATGTGATGTCAGTCAAAGGAACTCAGTTGTTATCAATTACTGGACCATCTTGTCTGGATTGGCACTTTGACAGTGATTTACTCATATGGCTGCCAACTCGGTGATGCCTGATGGCTAGGCCTAGTAAGGATAGGTAGTGCCTAGGAGACACTTTTCTGTTTTCTGTGAAGCTGCTGGGGATTTCTATACACCTCTAGCATAGCAGCTAGGTTCAGAGAGAGGGAGAGGTAGGGGGAGGGAGGAAAGGGGCAGGGGCAGGAGACTGGGGTTGGGGGTTGGGGATCAAGATGGAGCCAGGAAGCATAGTCAAGGCCTTTGCAGCCCAAGTTCATAATTTCCCCTCAACACTATTGGTTAAGCCAGTCTGTTTTAGAAAAGAGTTGGGGGAGAGCAGTTCAGCTGTATTTCTCTGTGGGAATAGTAGCAAAATATTTGTGTTTATTTTGTCTCACTCATAAGGATTTTTTTCATTATTTAGTTGCATATAGTTCGTATTCATTATTGCTTGTTATTTACACTTTATTCCAAAAACTAACTTGTGTATGTAGCACCCTTTAGAATCATTCCTGGTTCTGATTGTGGCTTCAAGAAATTGAGGTTAATTTCTTTGATTCTCTACAACATAATATCTTCACCTTATGAGGTTTTATTGTCAACTTTAAAAAAAGATGATATTGATAGTTATGTATGCTCTGTCGGAGTTTCTGAGCTTTAAATAAAATAATCTTGGGATTGTGCCTGGTTGGTCCTGCTGCCTGTTGCTGTAAGAGCTTCATTCTGTATCAATCCTAACATATATCACATTTTTATGTACCATCTTTTCTTATTGCTGAAAACTTCAAGATAAACATTGAGGGATTTTTTGTGATTTAATTCTAATTCTAATTAAATAATATGATAATAATGGTAAAAGTCATTTTATTTCTGACATAAATTCCTGAAGCAAAAATTGGTTTTATTTTGTGGTTTAAAAAAATTGATATTCAGGGGCTTGCGAGGTGTCTCAGCAGTTCAAACAGTACTGGCTGCTCTTGCAAATGACCCAGATTTTGTCGCCACCTGCATAGCATCTCACAATCATCCTAAACCAGTTTCATGGGATCCAATGTTCTCTTCTGACCTCCATGGGCACCAGGCGTGCATGTGGTACACATATATACATGCATGCAAAACACTTATATGTATAAATAGATCTTTTTTTGAAAAGAATTTGCTATCTAGAATTAAGATACTAAGAGTATTTTATAGCCATGTTAAACATAGAATACAGTGAAATTCATCTGTCTTTAGGGTTAATTTAACATAATTCGAGTCTATAATTCTAGTGTTTATTTTTTCCCTTTCCTAGTGCAGTTAGAAAATTGATTATCTTTTGGTAAGTTTTTTGTTGAAAGATATTTCTCTTGAACTTAAATGTTTTATCCTTGTTATGAGCTTTGTATTTTAATTCAGTCTTAAACTAAGGTTGTTAATTTTGTATGCACTTTCATTTAGATTTGTAAGAAATCTTTTACTCGAAGACCACACTTGGAAGAACACATGATTCTGCATTCACAAGATAAACCTTTTAAATGTACCTATTGTGAAGAACATTTCAAATCCCGGTTTGCAAGGTTGAAGCATCAAGAGAAGTTCCATCTAGGTAAATTATGTTTTTGTAAAGTCGTCATCTACTTACTGATTGTCTGACTCTCAGATCACTCCTATTAAACTGCACTTTTTCCTCTTAAAAATCTTTATTTTTGGAGAGAGGAAAGAGAAATATAAAATGAGTTAATTATAATCTCAAACATATGTCTTTTTGTTCAAAAATAATTTTAGGTTCATGACAAAATTAAAAAAGTGCAGATAGCTCTTGTACGGACAGCCTCTATAGACATAGCATTATCCCTTATCAGCAATCCCAACACATGGTTACCAGCCTCTGTGCATACATAGCATCAGCTCATCCGCATCCCCATATGGTTACCAGCCTCTGAGTGCATATATAGCATCATCTCTCATCAGCATCCCCACATGGTTACCACCCTCTGTTACATGCATAGCATCATCACTTATCAGCATCCCTACCACATGGTACGTTTTAAAAAATGATGAACTTCCAAGGTTTGGTGCTTAATTGTAAAATGACTCTAATAACCTGTTTGCAAGTTTTGTTGATAAAAACCTAAGAACTTAAAAAAAAACCCTCTATTGGATTGTTAGAATGTGTACAGTTTGTCTTTTAATTATCTTCTCAAATGGTTGTACCATTTTGAATTCTCTCACCAGCAAGGATTAGAACTTTGTTATTATAGTATTTAACATTTAGTATTGTCAGAACTCTGTATTTAAGCCACCATAATAATTGCTTGCTATATATATCATTGCTCTTATTTGTATTTTTTCCGGAGATGTTGTGTGGAATATCTTTTCACGTGTTTGTAATTTGTCCTTGGTGCTCTGTTAAGTGCCTTTTGTTTAGTGCGTTTATTTTTATTTTTTTATTGTTGAGTTTTGGGCATTCATTTTAAAAGTGCTTAGATATTAGTGTGTGTGTGTGTGTGTGTGTGTGTGTGTCACATGTCCCTGAGTATGCCTAAGTGGTGATATTGAGACAACTTGTAGGAGTTGGTCTCTCTTTCAACCATGTGGGTCCCAAGGATGGAACTGAGGACATGGGATTTAGTGGCAAACACCTTTACCTACTGAGCCATCTCTGGCCTGAACAATCTTTTTATTTTTTTTTTAAAGATTTATTTTTCTTAATTATGTGTGTGTGTATGCGTGTGTATGTGCCCACATGTGTGTTCTTGCTGTGTGTGTCCATGGGAGCTACGGGGGGTGGAGGGAGTTATTGTTTATCTTGAAGCTGGAGCTATAGGTGGTTGTAAATTATCCAACATGCATGAAGAGTTATCAGACTTCAGTTCTTGCAGTATTTGGTTATGAAGTGGTGCCTGGTCCAAACTCCTTTTTATATGGACAGGCTTAATAACAACAAACACTTTTTACACAAAGGCATGGTATGAATGAGCTAACAAAACCGATGTAGATTTAAGATGTAATAGTAGTGTATATTTTTCAGAATTAAATTAGTAATCTAGTTTTGAATTGATCTAGAAAATTGTACTGGTTACTATATTTAAAATGATATTGACAAGTATAGAAATGAGTAGCTTGGTTTATTTTCAAGTTTATTTTTGTATTTTTGTTTTTTGATGAAATTATGTTTTAAAATTATGTTGGTGAAAAACTGTTAAAGGACCTTGAACTGTTATTGCCTTGATCAAAGTGTATATCTGTTGTCAGATAACTTTAAGGCTTTATGTTTCAAGGCATATTTGATTTCTGTGATTATAATATAGAAAGAACTTATTGCTATAAGGTATAGAATATGTTGTGTTTTTTGTATTTTTTTTAACCTTAATTTTTTCTAAATGTTTTTTGACTAAGTTCAATCTTAGCAATTCTAAAAAGCCATCATAGAAACAACTATTAAATTTATTAGAAGTTCTAGTTGGAGACACAATGATTATATGTTACATGTGGGAAAATTAGTTTTATACTTTATTCCAGGAATAAGTGCTTTGTGTATGTGCTTGTACATTTGTGGTTGTGTGTGGTGTACGCACATATATATTTGCAGGTGTCACTCATTTTGTGCATGCACGAGCCAGAGGAAGGTGCTGTATGTCCTGTACTATCATTCCAACATCCTCCCTACACACAGTATCTCTCACTGAGCCTAGACCTAGGTGACCAGCAAGCACTAGCCCACCTTGTCCCTGCCAGCCTGTAACACTGGAATTATAGATGCACTGTCCATGCCTGGCTTTTGTCCTGGGTTCTGGTGATTTGACTGTAAGATCTCCATTCTTATTCAGGAAATGTTCTTACTCATTGAGCCATTTCCCCAGCCCAGTGCCTGCTTGTTACTGGACAACTAGTGATTTCTTTTGGATTTGAAAACTATAGTTGATGTGTGTGTGTGTGTGTGTGTGTGTGTGTGTGTGTGTGTGTGTGTGTATAAAGGTAATCTGGCAAAGACATTTTTTGATTCTACCTCCATTTCTGTTTCTGATTGTCTATTTCAACGTCAATTAAATGTATCATTTAGTAGTCATTGTTTGAAATTTATCAAGTTCTAAGTTATAAAGTTAGTCCACTATGTATTCTTAAAAGCTTAAAAGTTTTAAAATATCCTGTATTATTCTTTTTCTATCAGCATATGCTGAACTGGCTAACTCTTAGAACAGGATGTTTCTAAAAGTAATTTGTTGTTGTTGTTAAACTATTACTTTTCTATTATACCTACTCTATTTAACCTAGGCTCAGTGAGGGAAGTGTTACAGAAATGGTAGATAGTGAAGTTTAATTAATGTGTTAAGGCTTTAGTTATAAAGGTAACTGCAAAAATAGTCTAGAGAAAGACTCTGAACATTCAAAGTAGTAAATTTATCAAACAGCTGCTAGCTACGTAACAAGTTCTTTCTCAGTGTCTAGGGAGGTTATGGCGCTTGATTAAAGTACAGTGCAGCACATAATCAGGCAGGTCAGTAAATCCTAATTCTCTGCTCATGCATGTTAGTTACTATTTGTGATTTCTATATGAGGTGACACTTACTAGGAAGAACTTACAGGTGTGGTATCATATAAAGAGTAAGACTTCATAGTGAAGCGGTTTTCACTGTCACACTCAGCCTCCTACTATATAATCTAAAGAATACTCAAAGTTGTCAGTTTCACATATAGCAAAGAAAGTTAATAAGTGTTGCTGTGTGAATTAAACAAGATCGTATTAGTCAGATCACTGACTGTATTTATATCTATATCATCTATCTATAACTATCTGTCTGTCTATATATAGGGGTGTGTGTGTGTGTGTGTTTAAGTAGAGGGGATTAATTCTGTTAATTCAACAGTTGCTCACTATGAATGGGAAATTCAAGAATCCAGAATCCATGAAGGTGGATGTCTCAGCTGGTCTGGTCTGGTCTTGTTTGTTTGTTTGTTTGTTTGTTTTACAAGATAAGGTTTTCCTTTGTAACCCTGGCTGTCCTGGAACTCTCTCTGTAGACTAGGCTAGCTTGAACTTAGAGGTCTGCCTTCCTCTGCCTCCTGAGTGCTCCTGAGTGCTGGGATTAAAGTTGTGTGCCACCACTACTTGGCTTCAGCTGGTCTTCTTTAGGTGCTTGCATCCTGAAGAAGTAGGCTCTAATGCCAGTGAAGAAATGGACTTAGTAGCAAGGTGAGAGCAAACAGGCAAAGAGCACAAGCTTCGTTCTTCCATTTCCTAATATAGGCTTCTAACAGGTCTGACCCAGATTAAAGGCTTCCTACTTAAAGTTAAGCAAAAATCTTGTTGAGGGTAATATTTAAGACGGCATGGCCCAGTCTGGCTTGTTTTTATGGGGCCGCCATGTTCCCCATTAGGCAAGGCCTGAGGCCAAGAGTGGCAGTGAGCTTTCGCCACTGCTTGGCTCTGACCCACCAGGAGCACTGGCCCTGGCACCCATGAGATACCATCGTGGCAGCTGGCTCTGTCAATCCACCATGCTGTCTCCACAAAGCTTGGCTGAACCCCAGACAATACCCACCATTCACGTGGTACCTGGTAGAAACAAGACTTTAATGCTTAATTATTATCCAGAGGCTTTATATATATTTAGAAATGTTCAATTAACAACTTGCCCACACAATTTGAGTTGCTATCCAATACCTAACCTTAGATAAAATTTGTTACCCAGGACTGTTCATGATACATATGTGGTTCTCCATGGCTGCTACATCTCTCCTTCTCCCTTAGCTCCTCCTCTTCCTTCCCCTCTTCTTTCCTCTCCTCCCACATTAGCTCCTCCCAAATTACCAAGTTTTATTGTAAAATGTAGCGCGGGAGATATACTGCTACAAAATCTCTCTGAATTGTGCCCTCCATTTTTGGATCTTAGTTAATCACAAAAGTCATTTGTAATAGGTTTGAGTTTGTATTCTCTTTCTCTGAATATGTGTTATTTCCAGTACTATGAGTTTATGTTTTTTTCATTATATTTAAGAAAAAGATTAAATATAGGCTTGGGTATTTCTTTTTTCCCTCCCTTAAATGATGATGCTAATGGATGGTGCTGGTGATGTGGCTAGTACTAGAGCAGGAACACACAGGGTCCATCCCTAGCTCCATCAAGACAATGAATACACAACAAAGGCAATGTCCAGTGACATGGAGGAGGCCAGTTCTCACCCTCACCTACACATCCATTGCTGTGAACTGTTGTAAATGTCAGATGAGCGATTCCTGAGGATCAGAGCACCTGAACTGGTTGTTGAAACAGCTTGGTCCTTGATCACTGACTCCAGAGTACTTGCTTTTGGTCCTGTCTACTTGTCATATGCAATGATGGTGCTAGTGATGACCAACTTCTGTTGTATTCAAAACTACATTTGTGCTATCTCTGTTAGGATTGTATGTCCTGTTGAGCCAGAGAGAGACAGACAGAGAGGGGGCAGGGGGGAGAGAGAATGTCTAATATCTAAGTGATACAATTGGAACAGTTAAGGGAAAGCTTTTAATATATCTGTGTTTGTAAGCGTGCGATACATAGTCAGATAATCCAACAAAAAGTTCAGATCTAAAAATTCTGTGTATGGAGTTATTTTGAAGTTCTAGCTGATGGTAAGATTCTAGCTTACTGTCCAATAAAAAGTTGAGATAAGCTGCTTACATGCAAAACTGAGTATCCAATATGGGGGAAAGTGTACAGAATGCTAACAAGTAACACATAAGTAACATGAAGGTGGATGCTTTTCATCACCCTGCAAAACAGCAGCTAAAAAGAGTACAGGATCCAAGAACTTTATGAACAGGTGGTTAATGCTTCACTTAACTCATGCTTACTGTATAGACTCATCTTGGCTGTATATCTCATGGTTTTATTTTCAACTGCACAAATACTGCCTTTGCTTTCCCAAAGATTTGAGATCTTTTCATTCCTCAGGGCAGGCATGGAGGAGGAGGTTCTCATAGGACTTAGAATGAGTCAATAAATATTTGTTGAATGAGTTAATAAGTAGTAAGTTCAAATCCCATTTTCAAAGAAATATATATATATTATAAAGAAGAATATGCTTAGCATACTTAGTAGTAATAATAGCTTTGAAGTCTTATCTCATTTTGAATGTAGAAATGTCCTATGTTCGTGGACCAGATTTGCTTTAACTAGTTTCTGAATCCATGTCCAAATTTTCAGTCTTGTCCTTGTACTTTTATGATGAATTCATTGTAATTCCTACTTCAGTTTATTTTTGCAAATTGTGAAATACCATCCTTCAAACAGTTTCCTTAAGCTGTGTCTGCCATGTGCCTTTTGCAGTGTTTTTATTTTAGCTTCACATTTGGTAGAACTTACTGTCTCCAGTTACATTTTCAGTAAATAGTAACATTCAGAACCAGGTAAGGTTACGGGTGAGTCATTGTGACAAGTGTGGGTTTAGTTTTGTAAGAATGGGCAGAAATTTGTCACAGCGTTTTTTCAGTCTTGCTAACAATTGTTCTGTGTGAAGAGTAGGTTATTTCCAAATCATGAACTGTTCATTTTTTAATATTTTTCAAAAGTTTCCATTGCCGCTTTATATAGAAATTGTGTTTATAGTATTTTCTATTTTGATTCAGTCTAGTTTGAAACTAGAAATTGTCCATTTCAGTTAACCAACACATTAGAATACTCAAAACTGATATATTTATTTGGACGTAAAACTTTGTACTTGGCCCTAAGATCTAGAAATGCCTTTCAGGAATAAACAGCCTAGATGGAAAGAGAATGGAAAACATACTTTCAGACTGCTAGGGATTCCGCATCCATGCCCGATGGTGGTAGGAACAGATTTGTGGTACTTCTAGTGAATAATTGAGTCTCTGTCTTTTAAATTTCAAATACATGATTATTTTTTTTTAAAGGACCCTTTCCATGTGATATATGTGGTCGTCAATTCAATGACACTGGAAATTTGAAACGCCATATAGAATGTACTCATGGTGGAAAGAGAAAATGGACTTGCTTTATTTGTGGGAAATCAGTACGAGAAAGGTAAAGTTATCAACACTCAGAAAGTTGAAGCACTTACATATGATATAAATTATTAATAAGGTTATAGGAATTAGATAACTTAGGGAGTAAGGTACTTGAATTATAAAAGACAAGAAAGACAAGTAAAAGACAAGAAAGAAATTACAGAAATCATACAGAAATCAGGATTTGCAAATTTTGATGACTGGCTAACTGTATCCTATTTCTTTCTTTCTTCATGTCAGGATGGTCTTGTGAACTCTTAAATCTGCAGATGGGTTCCATCTACAGGCCCCCTTGCTACCTTTTGTGATCTAATTACTACTGTTAGTGATCTAATTACAGTGGCAACATTGTTAAGACTATGCTAGCAACTCAGGTTTCAAAAGCCAGTGCTGCCTTGTATAGTAGAGTGTGAGAAGAATAAAACAGGAAGGCATGGTAAATGTAAGTGGTTGTTTCTGAGAAGAGAGGAGAGTGTGATGAGTGAGACATTTGACAGCATGGCAGCGTCCAGTTCTTAACTTGAGCATGTGCTTAATGCTATTTTTGAAGAGCAGATATAGCTTTTGTGTACTTTTGAAGCCAAGCTTAGTGACACACACATGTAACCCCAGTGCTAGGAAGCCAAAGCTTGCCTATAATTGTGTTGTCACTGGAATTACATTGTGAAGCATTATGCAAACATTAAAACCTTTAGTATAATTAAACTTCATGACTACACTTTAGAAATAGAGATGCTGATTTAATAGTATAAATTATGAATATGGTAGGGGAGTTAGGAAATCATTATGCTACTTAATATAAAATTTTTACAGATTAGAAATTTATAAACTTATTTTCCCTTATAGAAAACATATAAAAACAAAAAGTTAAAAGTCAAAAAAGAAAAACAATAAAATGAGGAAAGATGCTTTTCTGTTTACTCTAGCTGCTTTCATACACAGCTTAGAATCCTGTGCATTTTTCCACAGAGCTGGGCACAGTCTCCTTTCACTTGTCAGGTATCAGTGGCTCTTGTAGACTAGCCCCATCTGCTGGTAAAGTTCCAGCTCATGGTCTGCCTTTTGAAGTCACCTGATAGGGGATTGACCAGAAGACCAAGTCAGGGTGGCTGGAAAAGGCAGCAGAAGTCAGGAGCACTTCTCTCTCCCTCAGTCATTTTGCCCAGTTTTACTTAGCCCGTAAAGTGTGTAGAAAAATTCAGAAGTTAGAACTACAAGTTTTCTGGGCAGGTACCTGCTGAAGTAATGGTTAAACTGTAACTCCATTGTAGTAAGGGGTTTGATATCTGTATTTAATATGTACATGGGCATTAAAAGAGTTGAATATAATGTTGTATCTATATTATATAAGATTAAGGACTCTGGAATATAGAATATGTAATTTTATTTTATTTTTTTTAAACACAGAACTACTTTGAAAGAACATTTGAGAATACATAGTGGAGAAAAGCCTCATCTTTGTAGTATCTGTGGGCAGAGTTTTCGTCATGGAAGTTCATACAGGTAATTTAACTTACCTTTCCCTGTATTCAATGCGATAAATCACAGGCTGGCTTTAGTTCTGTTTTACTGTAAGTGCCTTTTTCAGTTAAAGCCTTTCTTAGGCTTAGAAGATGTAGTTAGAGAAAGCACTGTACTGACTCGAGTTTTGTTTCTACAACTTTAATATCTTCATTCTGCATATAAAATACTGAATCTTCATTATTACCAACTTGATCAAATTCTTTATTGAACTCATTACTTAAACATTTAATTATTTGTCTTTGAGTGAAAGTGGTATTAAAACTATGGTGTTTCAAGTTTGTGTATTTTCTCATCCTTTGTTATAGAAGAATGGATTTAATGGGGAAAGAGGATAAGATTAAGGACTCTGGAATTCTCACTGTTAGATGGTCATATGTACATTGTTACTTATTTAATTCTTTTATATCTGAATAACCATAATTGAAGGTTCTGGACATATGGAAATTTTCCTCTAAATAGGTAGTATTTACTAAGAAATATGCATACCTTTAATTTTTATTAGTCAGCTCTAGAATTGTAATCTTTTGGCTTTAATCGTCATAGTTTCATTTGTTGTCTCTTTAATCATGAACAGGTTATTTTCTCCTTTGATTTGCTTGGCTTTAGTTCATGTGCTTTAGAGACTTAAGACTTAAGGAAAGCTAGTCCTTTTATTGTAGTATACAAGAACTTTGTGGGAGTAAAAATGATTCAAACTAGGTAAAATTTAATAACCTAAACCTTTTGTTGTTTATCTTTGAATTTGAAGCACCATTCTTTAGTGTAAAAGAAAGTAATAAAAATACAATTTTGATAAGTCAGAGGTCTTTTGAAATGCTGTGATTTATCAGCTATCAATTTATGTATGGTATCAGTTTTGCAGAGGAGTAGAATCACTTATTTGGTTGCTGTCAGTAGCTGTCATTGATGTGTATTATATATACTTATCCATTCTAATTCCTGAAATATATCCTTGAGACTCAGACCAATAGCACCCGCAAACATTTGGTGGAGTTGGTGCTGTAGATCTAAGATCCAAGTACTTAGGAAGTATCTAGAACTTATGTGGGATATGCAGATTTCCAAGTACTTTTTCAGAAAGGTGAATAGAAACCTGAGATCTTTGTTTAAAAGATGGGGCAGGACTCTAAAAGTCATTGATGTCTAAAAGCAAGTGATATAGGAGGGTGGTTGAGTAGACAGCCTAATTTTATTCTTTTTCATCATTTATTCAAAATCAAGTTTTCTTTCTATAGCAGTTTCAGGAGTTTCTGTCTCTTTATCTTTGTAGGCTTCACTTACGAGTGCATCATGATGATAAAAGATACGAGTGTGACGAATGTGGGAAAACATTTATTCGCCATGACCACCTTACAAAGCACAAAAAAATACATTCAGGTAAGTTGTACTTTGTATTACTGTTTCCTAAATTGTTTTGAAAAACACTGTAAAGAACATTATAATGCTTTCTGTTTATGCTAGCTATAGGTTTTAGTAGCTTGACATTTGTTGATCATAGCTTCATAATTCTGGTTTTAAATCCTTTCTGTAAAAGCATACGAAAATAGAGAAATAATCATGATATCTTTACTGAAATTTTAAAGTTTAGTTTTGAATAAAGTCTCATTTTATGATTTGCATATTATACTGATTCGTGTACCAATCAATACTGGAGAAAGAACCACATTTCTCACTGTGATTATATTTGAGAAGCAGGTGAAGGTTTAGTGTCTTAAAGGGACATTATGGGTGTTAAAGGTTTTTTTTGTACTTGATTTTGAGCCTTATGTTTGGCAAAGAATACCTTTATAATTCTGACTGATTTTTCAGATCTTTACATTGTAAGTTTTACACTCTGGGGATTTTCATCTCAGATTGATGTTCAGGAAGTGCTACTAGACCCAGCAATGTGAGCGCAGTGAGGGAGGAGCCATCTCTAGGAGCGCAGTAGGACGGGTGATTGCTGTCATTATTAAAACGCTCCTTACATATGAAGTGTGCAGATAGACAGGTTTCTTAATGATCACAGCCAGGCAAATTGTAGCCATCGTTACTTCTAAGAGATTAAAGCTCTCATGACATTGTAATTGCAATTACATATTTTCATTTCAGGTAAGGAAAGTCTAAATTTATAATTCTAGAAGTCACATACATTAATTGCATATTGGTACTGAGACAGTGATGTTTAAAGATGAACCTTTGTTTGTCTATAATAATATAGATAACCAACTAGATTTTCCTTTATATTTTGGTTCATTGCAAATTTAAGAAATCTCCAGAGATGAATCTATCTTAAAATGCAAAGATCTAAAAAATGTTCAAGTCCTTTTTCTAAGTAGTCAAGTAGTTCATCTGAATTTAATGTATGTTCATTTGAGGTGTTTTATATCTAGATAATGTATTTCTAATCAGTACCTTAGGTTTGAAGTAATTTTTATCTTGTTCTGTTATATTGAAAGGAAAAGTTAGATGTCTATCACAGAAAGTTACTAATTTCTTTTCTATGTGATCAAAACATCCACATCATAAAATTAGGCATAGGTTCTTTTGGAAAGATACTTGCGCAAGTGATATTTAGGAATGAATGGTCCATAGTAAAGAATAGCTTTATTTTCTGGTACATTTTCCATCAAATCATTTTACTGTTTGGTCATTATTTCTGTAGAGAAGAGAAGAAAATAAAGCTTAAATGCTTATTATGATAAGGTGTGCGGGCCTTTGTTTTTAGGTGAGAAGGCTCATCAGTGTGAAGAGTGTGGAAAGTGCTTCGGTCGCAGGGATCACCTCACTGTTCATTACAAGAGTGTGCATCTGGGAGAGAAGGTGTGGCAGAAGTGAGTGCACCAGCCCCTTCCTCTTCACTTCATTGACAGAGTCCCCAATGGAGGGCCTTGAGACTTTTCTGTTTGTTCTGGTTAATTTAGTCAGGTTAATCATCTTTGTTTCTTTGGTTGACATATTTCTTTAATATCTTAAAGAATGTCCCTACTACTTTCTCTCTCTGTACCTGACTCAAAGACTAGGAAGGGACAGGCATTAGATTTCACTTAAATGCTGCTTATTTCACAGATGGTATAGTCCTGACAATTACAGTTTGAATTTAACAGTAACTTAATATTTATTAGGCATTCTACTATGTTGTTAACTATGTTTACTTTTGGGCCAATTATAGCCTTACTTATTTGTGTTTGTAGTAAAAACAATGGGTTTATATTTTATTTGTATTCTATTTAGGGGTAAAGTTTACTTTATTCTTAATTTCTAGTAATATTTGTTAGGTGAACTAACGAGAGCCACATCAACTTGGATGAATGCAGACACTGAGATTATTTTAGTTTCTTTTAATGAGGCTCAGCATCTGTTTCTTTAGTTATAATTCACTTAAAGTGAACCTCATTCTTTTTAGGGTATATTTTTACAGTCTAGTTAGCATTATCACCAAAAGAATGTAGAAAATTTTATTATCACAAGTTTTTTGCCTTACCCCTTTTTGTCATTTAGCTCAGTAATGATATAGCTTTTATTCTTTTGCCTGTATTCTTTCCTTTGTATATTTAATAACTGATTAAAAGGTGGGTTAAAACATTTTGAAGTTTTATTCTCACAAGCTTTTTTATTTTTTATTTTTAAAATTCTTTAATTAAATATAACTGGAGAAAGAAACTCTGGATTTAAAAGTACCGCAATTCCTCTAGACCTGTGTGCTTTACTGTTAATGACAGTTGTCTGTATAGTTACAAATGCTGTCAATTATATTTATTATTGATTAAATTTCATAAATGAACCCACTTACTTCCTTAGATATAAAGCAACATTTCATCAATGTGATGTTTGTAAGAAGATTTTTAAGGGAAAATCAAGTCTGGAGATGCATTTTCGGACACATTCAGGTAATATTTAAGGGTACTTGATGCTGATTTATGTGTAGTTATTAATAATGAAACATCTAGATGTATTAATTTTGACTCAAATTTTATATACAGTTTTTTTTAATTTGTTAAAATTCATGTCATGAATAAGCAGTATTTTGGCTTTCTTCTTAATTTCCAAGATTTGGGAAACTCTTTTTTGTAGAGAATCGGCCTGTGCTGCAGTACTTCCTTTTCTTTTGCTCTGTGACTCTCCAGTGTGAACTTTGGAGTGTGTCCTTAGGCTTCTCTTACCATTATTTTCTTCTTTTAAAAGAGTGATGCTTGTATCTCATGACTCATTAAGTCATAGTGCCTGGGTTTTCTCATAAAGGAGCGTGTAACCTTTAGGCATTTATAGTAGAAAACTTTGCTTTCAGTGTGTCCCACTCACTCACTTTCCAATGAAGTATAGTATGCATTGATTTCATTTTCCCTCATACAGAATATTTAAAGTTTTATTTTTTCTTAAATCAAGAAGTTAGTTTATGTACTTAAAATTGCTTTGTTTAATACAGTGTCTTTGTACTCTGTATTTTTAGAGCTGCTACTCTGATAGAAGCAAGTAATTATATTGTGAATGTTAGAATGGAACTAAATTAATTTGGGTAATTTAAAAACCAGAGTTAGTAAAGTTACAATGATGCTGCTAAAAACAAAATTACATGCTTCCAGATGCTTCAGATTGTCTCTTCCCCTTGTATTCCCATCATACCTACAGTGGCTTTACTCTATGATGGAGTGGAAGGACATCTCTAATTCTAATCAAGTATGAAATAGCCAGATACAACTCTTATCACTGAAAAGTCTTAGGAGTGCATCCATAGGAGTGTAAACTGGAGAAACTCTGTTAATGCTGTCTTTTTCATATTAGTTATAAATAAAAACCGAATAGAACTTGTGAATTGATAGTGAGCTCACAAAAAATTAAACCGAGATGATTGATGGTTTAATTCATAGCAATCAATTTTGATTAGTGATAAGAATTAGAGATGTTCTTCCACTCAGTCACAGAGTTAAACTACTGTAGCTATTTATGATGGGAATACAAGGGGAAGCGACAATCTGAAGCAAAGTTCAGCATGTATTATAAAGAGATAATAGGTAGATAACAGACTTGCGGTCACAGTCACATAACTGGTGCTGTAGGCATTGTTACAAGTTAATGCACTTGTGTTCAGTAAAACTATAAAAGCAGCCATCAGTCTTGATTTGACTTACTGAGACCTCAGTAGGACTTGACGACAAAGTGACTTTGCCAAAAATTTATTAGTTTCTCAGCTCCACATTCCAATTTTGTCCATACACGAGTGTTAAAAGTGTTTATAGTTCATGATGACCCTTGAAAAGACGTTATCCCAAACATCAGCTTATCAGCTCACATTCCAGAAATCAAGACTTTTGTTTACTGAGTAGGACATCCTTATCCAGGAAATAGAATTTCTAAATTTATGTGATGAGGAATTGTCAGTTACAGAGTGATTTAACTAGGAGATGGTGAAGAATATTGAATCATCCTCATTGAGGTAACCAGCAGTGCCCTTTTGGTGACCAAAAAATTTTATTGTCTTGGCTGAGGAGATAGCTTAGATGGTTATGTCCTTGCCATGCACACAGAAGGACCCAGTTGTCATTCCAAGGACCCATATACAAAAGCTGGTGTGGTAGCAGCCACTTTGTAGTTTTACCAGTCGAGATGGTTTGGGGAGGTGGAGACAGGCATGCAGGTCCCTGGAGCTTGCTTGCTAACCAGCTTCGATTATTTGGAGAACTGAATTTTGGCCAGATACTCTGTCTCAAAAGCAGGTTAGACACTTTCAAAAGTTTGTGTACACACCTGTACCCACATGAACATGTATGTGAGAGTGTGTGTGTGTGTGTGTGTGTATAGTGTGTGTGTATATGTGTGTCTATATGTGTGTGTGTATATATATATGTGTGTGTGTGTGTATATATATATATATATATATATATATGTATATGTATATAATCAGCAATTTTTTAAATTTTTTTTTTAGATAACTTTTTTTTTATTGGATATTTTATTTACATTTCAGATGCCATCCCCTTTCCCCATTTCCCCTCCCTAGAAAACCCCTATCCCGTGCCCCCTTTTCCATTTTGCTTTTATACAATTTTTTTTAAATGTTAATCAAAGACTTTATAAGTATGGTAATGCTCAGTCAGAGGTGTAACCCAATACCCAACCTAGATATGTAAACTATCTTTGACTGGTGGAGACATGTGAACTTCTGCCTCCATGCCCCCTCTCTCTTTCTCTCTCTTTCTCTCTCTCATTACCTAGCTTCTCCTCTACTTCATCTTCTCCTCTCCTTACTCCATCTTTTCCTCTTGGTGCTCCTTCCCACTTAGCTCCTCCTACATATCACCCTTCCTGTTAAAATAAAACTTTTCTCTCAAAATACAATTAGAGCATAATTATTCCTATTTGTACTAGTGAGGTACAAGATAGTCTTAATACCCAGTCCATCCTTTTGTTGACTAACCAGAACCTCTGTCGTCTCTCTTGACTAGAACACTTAATTTTGAACCTGGCTTTTTCTTGGCTTTAGAATGAATGTCAGCTGAAAACCATCCACTCAGATCTTTTCTCTCAAAGTAAATAGCCAGGATTGGCTATGAGTCTATAGGTCTTCAACCCCGTCAGAAATCCAGAATGACTAAATTAACTGAAGTTATGGGAAGCACTAAGCATAGCTTCTAAAACTTAGCCAATTTATAGAGACCGCTGAACACCTGGACAGCCCCTATACTACCGAACATTGGAGCATCAAATCTTCAGCCTTCTGGCCGAAACTCATCTGACAGACCTTAGTGATGCAGAATTATTAAGGGCTGGTTACTCTGTCTAGGCAGATATAATCAGTCGACTATTCTGCAGGTGTGTCCTTTTCTGGACAGTAATTTGTCTGTAGATGGAGAGAGGCAATTCTTGCCTAGTGGCTATCTCACCACAACTGAAGTAGCTCCAAGGATGCTCAATTTCTTCTTAGAATCCAAGACAGGAAGCTGTCAGGAGCAGACAGGTCTCTAATCAAAATGAACATTAATATAGAGATATTTGTGACGTCAATTCTATGGATTTCTGATGTTTTGAAATCCAACTATCCATGTAAGGTAACCTGGACTGTTGTCTGTTAACTCCTCTCAGCTATTTCTAAATAAAATATAGAAAACACCCTAGCAATAAACTCAAAGTCATGACTTTTGCTATAGTCCCTTAATTCACAGGCTAATCATCCCAAATCAGTTAAAAAGGTTAAAGAAGGACTGGGTCTAAGCCTTGTATCTCTAAATGTGTTATACAGGCACAATGCCCATGAGAGTATCAATATTCATTTCACTTTCATATCAATAAGAAGCTTATATCAATGAAAACCTTAAATTTGAAATCCAAGTGAATTTTGTACCATTTAAGAAATTGCAATTTCATCTTGATACTAAATTATACAGATTTCTACCAATAGGTTATGGCTATGCCATAAATCCTAGCTAATCCTTCCTGTTCCAACAAAACCACTACTTTCCCCCAGAGAGACAGACCAATATTAACCACCTCAGTCCCCAAGCCCAGGGAATAATGGCGCTGACTCTTCTTTAACTTCTTCAAGCTGGTATATTTTTTCTTTAGTCTTAAAGTATTTAGTGTATTTCATGTTATTGGGCTTTGGTCTCTTCTTACTTTTGCTGATGTTAGTACATCATTTCTGTAGACAAGGTACAATATAGTACAAAATTCAATTTTCTGTTTGAATTTATCATTCTTTACTATGAGTTACTTCTAATCTTGCTTTCAACTATAAAAATCAGAGAAATTAGTTGGGAAGTTCCTAAGATTTTCTTCTACAAATGGATTATTCTCAGCCATTTTGTTGTATATATTCTCAGTAGTTGCCTTATTGTAAAGGACTAGTTAGAATTCACATAAGGATGACAAGCTGTTTAGGGATTGATTCCCTCCCTCCCTCCCTCCCTCCCTCCCTCCCTCCCTCCCTCCCTCCCTCCCTCCCTCTCTTACTTCTTACTTCCTTTCATAGTTCAACATTAATTGTTCTTGCAAACTATTTTTATTTACAGTAGTTTATAAAATGCGTAAATCTTACAGAACTGCCCAGTCTTATTTTTTATATGAATCCATTAAATAATAGAACAGTACTAGGATGTTAGAGTCATCTTTCATCACTGCTCCTTGTGAGTAACATCCTTGAAAGACATGCCTATTTTGATTACATTACCAGAAGTTAATTTTTCCTGACTGAATTTCACATTATGGAATCTTAACTATATTTATACTGTTTTCTTTTTTTATGGTGATAATGAGTCTAGCTTTTTTGGCTTGTTTTCCAGGGTGATTTTTTTTTTTCTAGATTAGTATCTACTTTCTAAGAAAAAATAGATAACATCACTTTTCAGGATACTAACATGCCTTATAATGTCTCTTTATTCCTTAACTATGTTGTGTAGACTTTAATTTTATAGCTGTTTTAATAGTGCATATAACAACTAAGGTGTGTGTGTGTGTGTGTGTGTGTGTGTGTGTCTGTGTCCCTTGGAATTGAACCCTGGGCCTTGGCTTGCAAAGCAAGTGTTGTACCTCTGTTACATCTGGAGCCCAAGTTTAACTACTGTTAGTATTTGCTTTTCTCCATCTCTGGGATACCATTCTCCACCTTCTGCCTGATAAATGCCTGATATCTTCATTTGTGGCTTTTACCATCCATTTTCAAAGCCGGTAATTTGGAGTTAGTTCTATTGTCATATCTGACTTACCTTTTATGAATTATCAGGCACCTTTTAAGGTTTCCTGTAGATATTTGGTTCCTTTGATAATCCAGTTAATCTGTTCATTTCAAAGTCTTAACCTTAAACACACTACAAAGTCTCTTGTGTGAAGCACCATATTCACAGCTTCTGTGGATTAGAACATACATATCTTTATGGGGTTACTATTCTTCCTAGCACTTTGGCTGTGCTAAAAATCTTTTATGTTTGTTAGTTTAGTTGTTGTTTTTCTTTAATGAAACAAACAAACAAAACCAGAAAACTACAGTGTAAGTACCCAGTTGCAGAAGAATCAAAAGACTTGGCATTCTTACTTATTTCCCCAGTGACCTTTAAGAGTTTTCATCTCTTGCTACTTTTGTTCTAATCCTTAAAAGATCAAGTTAATCAGAGTTGCTGTTTTGGTTTTTAAATCTTTGTAGGTAGACGAAAATGAAGTGTTTCAGTTTAGTAAACCTTTCGTGTGTCCTTTTTAGTAGTGATAAAGTAATAGTGATAAGAAGGCTTGCCAAGTACTTAACATTGTACTGAAAATAGGACTGAGCAGTTATTTAGCCCTGTTTACTTAAATTCACTTCCTTATGTAGGGACTCTTGTTGTTCTACATTGCAGGAGGGAACCAGGCTTAGAGGCTTGTCTAGTAAATGGTTTATCCAAGACTTAAGCCCAGATCAGTTTAATGTTTAATTCATTAGCTTTGTGAGTTTGATAGGCTGTCTTCATTTCTGATAGCATAAAATACTACTGTTTTTACAAGTATGCATGTGATAAATTTGCCACTTAGAATTTGCCATCTTATCAAGTGTACATTATACATTTTATTTTTGTTCATACAGGTGAAAAACCATACAAGTGTCAAATTTGCAATCAGTCGTTTAGAATTAAGAAAACTTTAACAAAACACCTGGTTATTCACTCTGATGCCCGGCCTTTCAATTGTCAACACTGTAATGCAACATTTAAGCGGAAAGACAAGCTCAAGTACCACATTGACCATGTTCATGGGATAAAATCTCCTGATGATTCTCTCAGTACTTCTGAGGAAAAACTCATTTCTTTACCGATAGAGTACTCATCTGATGATAAGATCTTTCAAGCAGAAACAAAACAGTATCTGGACCAGCCCAAAGTTTATCAGTCAGAAGCCAAGACTATGCTACAGAATGTGTCTGCGGAAGTATGTGTTCCAGTAACATTGGTCCCAGTTCAGATGCCTGACACATCCAGCGACCTGGTGCCTCATTCCACCACACTTCCCACAGCGTCCCATGAGATGCTGCCACCACAGCCACAGCCAACTGATTATCCTCGCGCAGCAGACTTAGCATTTCTGGAAAAATACACTCTGACTCCTCAGCCTGCAAATATAGTTCACCCAGTCCGACCTGAACAGATGCTAGATCCTAGAGAACCATCTTATCTTGGGACATTACTGGGCCTTGATAGCACAACTGCTGTTCAGAATATGTCCAGTAGTGAGCATCACTCATGAGTCAACATTCCATAGACCTTTTGATGCCTGTAAGCTGACAGCCAGAAGCTACTGGCTTTTGAATTAATAGGGCTGCTATTTTTTTCCCTCATTTTTTTTTCTAATTTCTTCACAACAGCAAATCAAGAAAAGTTTATTTCTATTGACTGAATACTTGGACATATTTTGACATAATATTTGAAGTATGATTTTTTTTTAAAAGATCATTTAGTACTGATTTTGAAATTTTAAAATTTCAGATTATTAGCTGCTGACAATGGTGGAGGTAATTTTTTAAATCATCAGTGGAATTTTTTCTGTTTCTTTTCTTTCTCTCTCTCTCTCTCTCTCTCTCTCTCTCTCTCTGGTTTTTTTTTTTGGGACAGGGTCTTAGTTTGTAGCCCAGGGTAGCCTCAATTTGTGACAGACTTTCTGCCTTAGCCAACCAATTGCTGGGATTACAGGTGTGAGCCCTAAGCCAAGTTTTACTTTGAATCATCTATTTTCTCTGTTTCCCATATTGCTATGAAGTTTTAAGAACCATGTAGCCTATAGGAAGTAATGTAAACATATGTCAATAATGGCAAAATTTTAATACTAATTAAATATCATTTCATTCAGATTTTCAAAGTTGAGTTTAGAGACTTAACTGAAGTTTCTTACATATTTTTGTAAGAAAATCTTGATACTTTGAGGTTGTCATCTATTCATTATTTTTGTCAGTATATTTGGGTTTTTCACAAGGCAAAATCCAAGAGCTAACAAATACTAGATTAGCATGCTAAATGAAATGTAAGATTGCTATTTTAATCCAGATAATTGGACCTGTACTCAACTATGATAAATAATAAATACAAATTTAGATCTAGGCATTAAATTATCTAATTGAGTATGTCTTAATGAAGACATGTCAGTTTCACCTACATATCATCAATATACATGTGCATTTTGTATTTGGGCACTTACTCCACATTCATAGTATGGTTCAGCAGCTACAGATGAGTGAATAAGGGACAAGTGTAACTAAATTGATGGCGGTTCAATTAAATAATGTAGTTAGCACTTCACTTACCATGTTTGGCTGACTGACACAGGGAAACAGAACCTAGATATTTTATGTTTAGTTGTCAGAGAAGGTGCCAAACCCATTCTTAAATTCGCCCTCACCTCACATGATGGTCTTCAGCTGAGTGCACTGCTATTTGTGTACAGATTGACACTTAACCCAGAGCTTTATTTTGCTTCTGTGTGAGATTTGTCTCTTTTCTTCATTCTTGTTTTTGGATGAGGCAGTAGTTGAAGTCTTGGTGAATGGAAATAGGAATTACAGCAGCACTTCACAGATTAAGTTTAAGTGAAGAAAGAATCTGCTGGAATTATGAAATACCTTCAGAGATGTGCACTTTGCCTTTTTTCAACTCCATTTCATCTTGATGTAGGATGTAGGCTGAGGATGATGTGGGATGAGGTTTTCCTTGTGGGATTGCTGATGAGACCAGGCAGGGTTGACTTACTGTTAACATGCAGTTTGTATGGAAACTACTGGAAAAAATAGCAGTTTTAAAAATTTTTCTATTTCAATTTGTTTACACTCCTAATTGCTTTTAGCACTTTTTTTTGTGTGTATGTATGTGTGTGTGTGTAAACTGTAACGTCTTGCCTGGCCCTTATGGGTTTTGAAAACATATCACAAATAAAATAATGAACTTTTAGTGAATAAAATGTAATCAATAAGGAGGAAACTGTTTAAGCACTTAAGAAATGAAGGTACTTTATAGGAACAGTTGCCATATTAATGTTCAAAGAGCATGTTGCAAATTGAGGCATTAACCAAAGTAGCTAATATAAATAATAAAGATAACCTGAGTTTTGCCTCACTTATCAAAGTTCGGTTGTTGTAATTGTCTTTGGACTAGTGAACTTAATTTTGTATAATTTCTTATTGCTAAAGCATTCGTATTTACTTAGTGTGGAAGTGTTCTGTGGGCACTAATGATGGAGCTAGAGTCTGAGGCACTTTGAGTCCTAGACTTATTAATCAAGTGTCAAAAGTACAGATTTGTAATTTGTATCATAAAGGCAGATAAGATTCTTAACTAAATAGCTTACTGAAATGAAAACATCATACCTAGAAATGTACTTTGCTTTAGAGATAAGCTAATGTAGAAAAATTTGGGTTTATCAAAAAGGCAAATGTTATATATGTGTTTATGTGCATGATAAATTGTATATTTTGGCAGAAAAGGAGGATACAACATTTTCACAGTGGAAATATATTAACTTGGGTTTTGAAGGTGTTTAAGGTCCTTTCAATAATGATACTCAAACACTTTAAATGTATGACTTAATTTTAGGAATTGGTTTACATAGGACTTTTAAAGACTATAGCTCTCATGTAAAGTGGCATACAGTTGTATAACTGTACTTAGTTATTATTGTAGAAAAGCTGGAATAGTGTCTGTTATCTAAAATATTTTCACATGTTATTTCATTTGAACCTTGTAAGCAGTTTTGAAATGGAAAGGAAATGACGTATTTCCAATTTAGAGAGATAGGACTCATTTTGACTCTACTCTCATGGCAGATCGGACTTTAGTGGAAGGAGGAGACGCATAGCATTAGCAAATGCTTATTCTGTGCAAGTCCTACGGTCTCCTGTTCCTAACACAGTCTGGAGGTAGACAGTATAAGATGTAGGAAGACGTTAAGTAAACCTACAATAATGAAAAAAAATTACTTGTTCCCCCTCGTTTCCGAAAATGTAAGAACGTGGATTTGAGTAAGCTGAATGTATATAGTATTTTAAGTTGGCACAAAAATTATAAAATGAGCCCCACTCTTCTTAGTTGACCTTATTATGGCTCTAAAATCATTATTTTGTAACTATGGTTACAATTTTGAATCTCACAAGTAAGTTTAGCCTCATTGTGAATATTTTATTTTGTGAGTATAATTTATTGTTTTAAATTAATTTTGATAGATACGTTAGCACTTAATCTGTAAATTAAATAAGTTATTGAGTGCCGAAATTTATTAACTTACTGTCTCTGACTTAATGCACCAAAGATTTTGAGTAGGTATTGAATAGTTTAAAAAAATTTAAATTCTTTGTTGTTTGACTATATATTTGTCCAAAGAAGCACAGCTAAAGTCCTTGGATACTGAATTTTAAAAATTGTTAGTTTGAATACTGAGATTAAGTATTAAATGTTTGTTTATATGTATAAAATAAGTAGAGGAACATACTCTGGGAACATTCATACTGACCAACCAGTTACAAGTGAGAATACTCATTTCTTTCAGTTTAGTTGAATACAGTTTTTTAATGAACACTATTTAATAATCTTACATTTTACACTACATTATAAAAATAATTTCTGCCTTAGAGGTTTTTTTTTTTTTTTTTTTTGGTTTTTTTTTTTTGTTTTTTTGTTTGTTTTTTTTTTTTTTTAAGATCAAGTTGAGGTTATTTTTATAAGAAATCCCTTTGGTTTTGACAGCCTAAAATACCACTTAACCATAGGGTTTGTTCCTCTTGCCAGCAAGGTACCTTCAAGCTATGACAAACAAAGTAGTAAAGTGTGCAGACTTTTAATTTAGAACTTTACTGCTGGACAAAAGAGGAGTAAAAATACCATTTTAAACTGGTGCTTTAATAAACTGCCTTTTACGTGATAGTAGCATAAAAGAAGTACACTAATTTCCTTCAACCTTAAAAAGTGTCAAAAACACCTTTATGGAGTGACTGAAGTATTAAGGGCTAATCAGTTCCGCCATCGCTTCTCACTGAATCACAAGTTACCTAGACACAGCTAACCTGGTATGTTTATGAGCCTGAGTGTTCTTCCTACAATATCACTCTAATTTATTATTTATCGAGAGGTTTTGAACATTAGTTCTTTAAGAGTGTTCTTTTAGACCATCTTTTCTGAATTGAATACTTTGTACTTTTTCAGAGATGTATAGTTGTGTAGCATTTTTGTCTGTTGCCTCGATTATAAACAAATCTGGTAAATAAATGACTTGTTCATTTTGTTTTATTTTTTGGTTCTGAGTCTTAATATTCCTGTTGCCTGCTGGCTGGGCAACAGCCTTTTATGTTTTATGTCAACTTAGGAAAATTGGCATTCGGCGGTAGTGTGGACAGTGGTCTTTATAATTTACATGTCTTTTAAGTTTGTACTGTGGCCTTTATAGCTACTCGAGTCACTCCTCAGCCTGTCTAGATGTTTAACAGAATCTGACAGAAGAAATAGTATGTCTGCTCCTCTTGTTACTTTCTATCTCTGATTGTTCTTAAGTAACTTGTTACCAGGAACACGCAGCTCTGCACTGAAGACTTAGTTCACGTCCCCTGAACTGAACTTGGTTGGTGGTGTGAGAAGAGCTGCTGTTAACTAGCACCCAACTTGAGTTGATGACTCAGGAAAAAGCAGTCATGTTTGGACATATTTAGTGCCAAATTTAAAGAGACTGAAAATACGTTATTTAATAAGGAATAAGTACTGTTTCTAAAATCTTAAGTAGAATTATGTTAAATGTTACCTGCTATTAGTGTGAGTGTGAGTAATGGATTGAGAATAATTTTCTACACAGCATGTAGGAACTAGACAATTTTACATATCACATTTCTTTTGCCCATTTTTCTTTCAGTAATCTCTGTGTGTTCTTTTTTTGGTGTTTTTTTCATTTTTCTTATAACATTTTTACTTACAATACTTTTCCTTATGGTATCAGCATGTCGTTTGCACTTCCTCTTTGGAAGTGGATCACTACTACAAAAAAGCAATAGGATTAGATTGTGTGGAAGATGAGAGGAAGAGGATTTGGAAGGGAAGCTGTGCTTATGATCCACTAATTCATGTTTTAACTTACTGTATATTGATCTTAAGTCTATGACCTTTGAAAGATCCCCAAGCCGTTTATTTGGAGAGAAAAAAAATGTTAAAGATGTTACTTGGAGAACAGATGTTACTTAAAGATGAAAGTCTTTTGAATTCTTAGCGTAAAGCTAAGCAATTTAAGTATTTGGAAATGTCTCTTGAATGAAGAGCATGTGACCATCTCGTCTCTGTGCATGTTTGACCTTCCTGCTTGTGTAAAGTTAAATAACGTACCGTGGTGTGATTATCGAACTTCCTTTATCCTTTTAACAATCAGACTTTTGTCCTTGTAAGTAAAACTGTTACCGTTGATGAGGCTGATTGCCGAACGCTGGGTGTTTAGCTGCTCTGTGTTCTATCATAACTGTTCTATTTAAGGGAGAAATGGTGTATATTGAAATAGAAATGCCTTTGTTTTCTGTCTCTAATCAGAATTTTTGTTTTTAATTAAGGACAATTTTAAAAGCAATTACAAACGAAAATCTAAAATATCAAAATTCATTATTTTTCATTGTATGTATGAAAAATGTCTTGAGTTTAGTAGATATTTTGTTTGTTTGGTGTTTCTTAAATATGAATGTCTTTATATCAAAACTTAAGTTCTTTGTGAGGAGTAGATGTCATCTTGCATATTAAATTAGTTCTTTATGTTATTTTGATATTTAAAATAAACAGAGTTCCTTGGTCCTAGTAAAGCACATCCAGGTTCTTTTTAAATTACATTTTCAGAGTATGAGATTACAATGTTCTGCAAGTGTCTATAAAACGTGAAAACCATGAACAAATGCAAAAGCCAAGTATCTTGGGGACAGTTTTGAAACATGTTTCTAATAAATTACATTTCATTTAAAATATATTTACATGTAAGTGTATGTTAAATGTATAGATGAATGGACCTTACTTTTTTCAGTGTTTTTTATATAAATTCAAATATTAGAGATGACTTTGAGGTAGTCATATTGCTTTTGGGGAATTTTTAAAGTGTAGCAAAATTCTATAACTGAAAGAATATATCCCATATAATACTAAAAGTGGGCATTCCTATTTCTTTTTTTCTTTTTTGGGTTTTTTGAGACAGGGTTTCTCTGTGTAGCCCTGGCTGTCCTGGAACTCACTCTGTAGACCAGGCTGGCCTCGAACTCAGAAATCCGCCTGCCTGTGCCTCTCAGGTGCTGTGATTAAAGGCATGCGCCACCACTGCCCGGCTGTCCTATTCTTTTTCCTCATTCCTGCAATTATTCGGTTTTTTGGGGGGAGGGGGGAGGAGCCTTGTAAAATGTTAATGACTACAGAATCTCATCCCAACCTAACAAACTCCGTTTTTGTTCCAGTCTTCAATGTGCTGTCATTATTTGACTATGATTACAAAGAAAGCTCTTTTCTAAAAAACACAAAACAACCCAACAGCATACTACCAGTTTTCTTTACATCTCTCTTCAGCCAAGGAAACTTATAGAGTAAAGCTGATTAATTCTGGACCTACATATCATATAAGGAGACATGGTTTATATAAGTATTTCTTTGACTATTTAACAGTTTTGTCTTTTATGTGTGACAATCATTGTCAAACTTTCTGTGATAGTGACACAATGCTGGTAAGCCATACAAGTTACTAAAAAAAAAAAAAAAAAAAAAAAAAAAAAAAAAAAAATCACATTAACTGTACAGTGTTGTTTGTTGACACAAAATGAAAAGTCTCAGCCTGGTCCTATTTTGTGAGAGTTTATTCAGAGGTCAAATATGAAAGACCATGGCCTATGGACACTGATATAATTTATTCCAAATTCCATGGTCCAAGGTGGTAACAAGTTGATGATATATTTTTTTTTAAAACAATACTTAAAGGCATTTTTTTTTTTTAAAATACAAAGGAGAAACATTAGGTATGTGTGCTAAGGCAATAGGGAACTCTGTTATAGCCTCAGATGATGGCAATATTTTGGTTGGCTGGAACACAGTGCTGTATTTCTTCATACAGCTATTTTTACACAATGGTCACAAAGATGTTAAGTCACTTAGGAAGGATAGCAAGACATGGCTATTAAGACTGGCTAGCTATGTTCTCCAATAATTGTTTTTTGGACGTTACCGCCAACATTCTAACCCCTCCACCATCACTGATGTTATCAGTTACTCAGCCTTGCCTAGGACCAGCTAAAGATGTCATTTCTTTCCAGGAACTTGTTCACAAGTTGCACTCAACTATTCAGGACCGCATGCAGCCGTGGGTTGGACACAGTTATGATACCCTTTTCTTCACCGTGACATGTTTAAAACATCAAGGGCAATTTCCGTTCTAACTGATTGAATCATTGAGTCATGGAAGTTTGCTGCCTTTTTGTTTCTTTCCCCGGGTAACCCTGACAACCCCGCCAACGTTTAAACAAGGCACTACCTTCTCATTGGCCAGGAACTCTCGCTCGCTCATTGGCTCTTTAGTGATGTAGGCGGGTTTCTCCTCACTGATTGGTGCTCTAGCTAGGAGGTTCCGGGAGCTTCCCATTGGTGGAGGCAAGATATTTGAACTGAGCAAAAGCGGCTAGGCTACTTTCCCCGGAGTTTGGCGATACCCCTGCCTTCTGATCTTTGTCCTGGTCTTTGACTTCCGGAAAGCCCGCGGGACGTGGACAGCGGGTATCTGACTGCCTGGCGCGGGCGGCTGCCATGGCGACGGTGCAGGCGGCTTCCAGCCGGGAGGAGAGCGGGCGGCGCGAGCGCCGGGATCCCGCGGCCGGGGACGCGTCTCCTCCGGTGCTGTTGCTCAGCCACTTCTGCGCCGTTCCCTTCCTCTGTTTCGGGGATGTCCGCGTGGGCACGTCGCGGACGCGGTCTCTGGTCCTGCACAACCCGCACGAGGAGCTTCTGCAGGTGGAAGTGTCGCTGCTGCGCGCCGCCGACAAGGGCTTCAGTGTGTCGCAGAACTGCTGCGAACTGAAGGTGGGTGCGAGGGGCAGGTCCCCGTGGCTTCACCTTGGAGTTATAGGAAGAAACTCCCAGAAGACCTAAATCAGCTCCTAGTCTTCGAGGTGGGGCTAGGAGATAATGGGACTCAGACACCAAGTCAGCTTCCTGATTTCATCTTGGAACCTCTCCTCGTAGAGTAGGGTAGGGATAGACCTTGCCCCAAAACCTTGTCAGCTGCCAGACTTGACCAGGGATGGGAGGTGGGTGGGGCTCCCTCTACTGAGGTGAGGCTGGCAAAGAGCTAGACAGGACACCAAATCTATTCTCCGTCTAGACCTCTGGGACACCTCCTGCAGAGGTGGGACAAGGAGAGAGCAAGACCCCAGCACCAAGTCAACTCCCTGTTTACAGTCGATGGGTTTTGGTGTCCTTTGATTTAGCGAAAGTGGCCAGGAACTTGCTTGGGATGATGAATGAAAGCGCATGTACCTGCCATCCCTAGAAACATTTCAGAAAGTTTCTGTTAAACAGACAAACCTTTTTAATAGACTTTTGGCAGGTGTTGCAAAATATGTTTGAGTTTCTAAAGATGGTACTCTTTAACACTTCTTATTTTGAGACTGTAGGAAGACATTGAGTAAAGTTTTCTAATTGCTTTCTTTCACCCATTTTTTTTTTTTTTTGTTTTTTAAATTATTTTATTGGATTTCCGAACATTGTCTGGCTAAGTGTTTATCTATCTTGTTGATTTTCTCAAAGAATCAGCTCCTGGTTTTGTTGATATTTTGTATAGTTCTTTTTGTTTCTACTTGGTTGATTTCATCCCCGAGTTTGATCATTTTCTGCAGTCTACTCCTCTTGGGTGTATTTGCTTCTTTTTGTTCTAGAGCTTCCAGGTGTGCTGTCATGTAGCTAGTGTATGCTCTCTCCAGTTTCTTTTTGTAGACACTTAGAGCTATGAGTTTTCCCCTTAGCGCTGCTTACATTGTGTCCCATAAGTTTTGGTATGAAGAGCCTTCATTTTCATTAAATTCTAAAAAGTCTTTAATTTCTTTCTTTATTTCTTTCTTGACCAAGTTATCACTGAGTAGAGCATTGTTCAGTTTCCATGTGTATGTGGGCTTTCTATTGTTTTTGTTATTAAAGATCAGCTTTAGTCCATGGTGATCTGATTTGATGCAAGGCATTATTTCAGTATTTTTGTATCAGTTATATGGTCTATTTTGGAGAAGGTACCATCAAGTGCTGAGAAAAAGGCATATAGTTTTTTTTTTAGGATGAAATGTTCTATGGATATCCGTTAAATCCATTTAGTTCATAACTTCTGTTAATTCCACGTGTCTGTTTAGTTTTTGTTTCCATGATCTGTTCATTGCTGAGAGTGGGGTGTTGAAATCCCCCACTATTATTGTGTGAGGTGCAATGTGTGCTTTGTGCATTAGTAATATTTCATTTATGAATGTGGGTGCCCTTGCATTTGGAGTATAGATGTTCATAGTTGAGTGTTCATCTTGGTAGATTTTTCTTTTGATGAGTATGAAGTGTCCTTGCTTATCTTTTTTGATAACTTTTGGTTGAAAGTCGATTTTATTCTAAATTAGAATGGCTACTCCAGCTTGATTCTTGGGACCATTTGCCTGGAAAATTGTTTTCCAGCCCTTTACTCTGAGGTAGTATCTGTGTTTGCCACTGAGGTGCGTTTCCTGTATGCAGCAGAATTCTGGGTGCTGTTTAGGTATCCAGTCTGTTAGTCTCCATCTTTTTATTGGGGAATTGAGTCCATTGATGTTAAGAGATCTTAAGGAAAAGTGATTGTTGCTTCCTGTCATTTTAGTTATTAGAGGTGTAATTATGTTTGTGTAGCTGCCGTCTTTTGGGTTTGTTGGAAGATTACTTTCTTGCTTGTTCTATGTTGTAGTTTCTCTCCTTGTGTTGGAGTTTTCCATCTAATACATTCCAGTCCTTTGTAGGGCTGGATTTGTGGGAAGATATTGTGTAAATTTGGTATTGTCATGGAAAATCTTGGTTTCTTTATCTGTAGTGATTGAGAGTTTTGCTGGGTATAGTAGTCTGGGCTGGCATTTGTGTTCTCTTAGGTTCTGTATGATATCACTTCAGTATCTTATGGCTTTTTGTTTGTTTGTTTGTTTTGTTTTGTTTTGTTTGAGACAGGGTTTCTCTGTGTAGCCCTGGCTGTCCTGGAACTCACTCTGTAGACCAGGCTGGCCTCGAACTCAGAAATCCGCCTGCCTCTGCCTTCCAGGTGCTGGGATTAAAGGCGTGTGCCACCACTGCCTGGCATCTTCTGGCTTTTATAGTCTCTGGTGAGAAGTCTGGTGTAATTTTTATAAGTCTGCCTTTATATGTTGCTTGACCCTTCTCCCTTACTGCTTTTAGTACTTTTTCTTTGTTTTTGAGCATTTGATGTTTTGATTATTATGTGATGTGAGGAAATTCTTTCCTGGTTTAGTCTATTTGGAGTTCTGTAGGCTTCTTATATGTTCATTGGCATCTCTTTCTTTAGGTTAGGAAAGTTTTCCTCTATAATTTTGTTGAAGATATTTACTGACCCTTTAAGTTGGGAATCTTCACTCTCATCTATACCTATTATCCTTAGGTTTGGTCTTCTCATTGTGTCCTGGATTTCCTGGATGTTTTGTGTTAGGAGCTTTTTGCATTTTGCTTTTCTTTGACAGTTTTGTCAGTGTTTTCCATGGTATCTTCTGCACATGAGATTCTCTCTTCTATCTCTTGTATTCTGTTGGTGATGCTTGCATTTATGACTCCTGATTTCCTAGGTTTTCTATCTCCAGGGTAGTCTCCTTTTGAGATTTCTTTATTGTTTCTACTTCCATTTTTAGATTCTGGATGGTTTTGTTTAATTCCTTCACCTATTTGGTTGTGTATTCTTGCAATTCTTTAAGGGATTTTTGTATTTCCTCTTTAAGTGCTTCTACCTGTTTACTTGTTTTCTCCTGTATTTCTTTAAGGGAGTTGTTTATGTCCTTCTTAAAGTCCTCTATCATTCTCATGAGAAGTGATTTTTAAATCTGAATCCTGCTTTTCTGGTGTGATGGGGTGTCTAGGACTTGCTATGGTAGGAGAACTGGGTTCTGATGATGCCAGGTAACTTTGGTTTCTGTTTCTTATATTCTTACGCTTGCCTTTTGCCATCTGGTTAACTCTAGTGCTACCTGCACTCACTGTCTCTGAATGGAGACTCTCTTTCTAGTTGTCTTGCTTGTATCAGAACTCCTCAGAGTCCAGATGTCTCAGATCCTGTGATCCTGAGCTCCTAGGTGGAAGAGCTCCTGGGACTCAGGCTTCCTCTGGGTTCCTGAATTCCTGCTGCTCTGAGTGCAGTGGTTCCTCTGCTGCTCTGAGTCCAGTGGTTCCACCACTGCTCTAAGATGGTTCAGGATATGGTGTCTTCATGGAGCAGACCAGCCAGGTGTCTGCCCCAGCCAAAACAACCAAGCAAGGTTGGAAGGGGAGTGGTATTCTGTAGGGATGCTGTTTGGGTGGGTTGTAGCTCTGGGGTTTAGGGTTGTGGGGGAGTGTTCTTACCTGTTGCTCTAGGAAGGTTCAGGATAAGGTATCTTCATAGAGCAGCCTTTCAGCCATTTTAATATGCATTTTGTTTTTCATATTTGAACTCAGTTGAACTACATTTCTGATGTGATAATGAAAAAACTGTTTTGCTTAAATATCCATAGCCCAAATATAAAAGCATCCTCAGGATTGTACTCAATATGTATTTGTGACGTGTAGGCGACTTTTGTATTTTACCTTTTTTTCCTTTGATGTTATTGTAGTCTTAAAATATTTCGTTCTGACTGTGATTTCTGTGTCCTTTTCGTTGAGTAGAGTCTCTGAAGCTATGAGAACAGTTAGCAGAGGGAGCGTACACACACTGCCTACTAACTAGTAAGGATGGTCCTCAGGGGAAAGGCTAATTGGAGGTTGGTTGGTAGCATCATCAGAAGTTCCCACACTTAAACCATTGACCTTCCTGAACGACTGCCTGGATTTCTGTCTATAGAAAGATATATTTTTAAGGATAAGTCCCGCCTTGTAGAGGGAAAATTATGTTATTATTGTTAATCTGCTGGTTTAAAAATCTATGATTTCTACTTTTCAGGAAAAGCTCATTCTTTTCACTTAAACAAGTTTCATGCCACATCTTAAGCTTGTCACAGCACACACCTTACTACTTAGCTAGGTCCCTATCCCCAACTATTACATTTTAAAAACCACTCAATTAAAATGACTTGTAGATTAGCAGATCTTTTGCTTTTGTGCAATTGGATTTTATTACAATTTTATAGTTTTTATTATATTTATACTTTTATTTTGTGGTCTTATATTGCTAGTGACTTTTTTCTTATAATGAACTAGGGTAGGAAAACAATAGGAAAAAATGACTAACTCTACTAGGGTGTGGTAGCAGTTATCAATCTAAGTTCTAAGTTATGTATTTGGTTATTATTAATTATATTGTCATAATAATTTATAATGTGTTCTTCTGATTACAGCCTAAAGAAAAAATTACCATTTCTGTTACCTGGACACCAGTGAAAGAAGGGGGAGTAAGGGAGATTGTGACATTTCTTGTAAATGATTTTCTGAAGCACCAGGCTATATTACTAGGAAATGCAGAAGAACCGAGGAAGAAAAAGGTAATGTTATAGTCACTGTGATTTACTGGAAAGAAATGTTTGTCATGTAGAAATGCTTTAGTTGGGAGGCATGAAGTGATATATAACATCACTTATTTAAAACTAAAATTGAAAACAGCTTGCACCTTCTTTAGTCTGTTTCATTTATTTTTACAGAGAAGTCTTTGGAATACCAGTAAGAAGATTCCAGCCTTCTCAAAACATACAAAAAGGACTTCCAAAACCCAAACTTTTAATGAATCATTTACTATTTCGCAAAAAGTTGACAGAATTAGGAGCCCACTGCAGCCTTGTGAAAATCTGGCTATGAGTGAATGCTGTTCCCCAACTGAAAACAGTTCTTTACCCCTTGAAGAAAACAAAGTACCCACCTCATCCATTAGCCCTGTTAGAGAATGCCAGAGTGAAACTTGCTTGCCACTATTTTTACGCGAGTCTACTGCCTATTCATCTCTTCACGAATCTGAAAACACACAAAATTTAAAAGTACAGGATGCCAGCATTTCAAAAAAAATTGACTTTAATGAGGAAGTCACAAATGAAGCTTTTATTAATCCCATTAGTGTTCGTCACCAAAGTGAAGGGGACAGTAAACTCACGCTTGTCCCAAACTGTTCTTCACCTTTGAATATTACACAAACCCAAATGCATTTTTTAAGTCCAGATTCTTTCGTAAACAACAGCTATAAATCTGATAATGGCCTGAGATCAGTGAAAAATGCTTTATCAGATACATTTAGGAAAGATCCCTCAGAGTCTGTATGTCTGGAATCTCAAATTGTACATGAAGTTTGTCAAACAATTTTAAGCCCAGATTCTTTTTTAAGTGATAATTATGGACTTAAAAAAGGTCTAAACTTAGAGTCAGTCAGTCCCGTTTTGTCTCCAACACAATTTGTAAAGGATAACATGGTCCACATAGGTCAGCAAACGGGTAAGTTATCATCATGGTCAGCTACAACTCAGGACTGGAGAGTAAATGAAGGCTCAGCATATAACCCTGAGTGTCAGCATGCACAAACTCCCAACAGTAGATTTGAAAACCAAAACCCTGCAGAAATGAAGTCACATAACTGCAGTTTTACAAAGGAAAAGCCCAAGATTTCTGAGCTTCAAGATGCTTTTTGTAACCAGAGCAAACAACCAAAAAAGAGACGCCCAATTCTTTCTGCCACTGTTACCAAAAGGAAGCCCACCAATGCCAGAGAAAAGCTACCTGAGATTAACAAGCCAAAGGCAAAAAGTTGTCTCGAAGGTCTAATAGGTGAATGTGGGAAAGAAGTGGATAACCTAAGAGAGAAAGGTTTTCATTCCTCTCTTCCAGTTGTAGAGCCATTAATAAGTAAACCTCCGAGTTACAGAAATGAAGTAATACCGTCAACTGTTGTAGTTGCTCGTAAGAGAAAGAGCAACGGAACAGTGGGAGATGCAAACGGAAAGCTAGCAGTTGCAGAGTGGATGGATGTCTGTGAAATCAAACGGATCCATTTTTCTCCTCTGGAATCTACACCATCGACTGTTGCAAGAACCACGAAGAAAGAAGTGCTCACCTCAAAGTGTGTAAGCAGCTTGGAGCGATCAGGCCTGAAGAAGAAACCAGGTAAGTTGTCCATAACATTTCAAGTTGAAGTGTGGTTGAAGAATGTGTTTTCTCTTTTGCTTTAGTGACTTATCTGATTTAGTGCATCTGCTATTGATGGCCTTGTATTGACTGATACTTTTAGCAGTTTGTTGACACTTGTGATGTAGTGTTCAGAAATAATTATTAATCCTATACCAGTTTAAGTTTGATATTCTTGTTCATGAGTTTTCTGCTTAAATTATAACTTCAAAAATACTGCATCCAAATGCCCTTGGGCTTTCTCCTGGTGGGATATTGTTATATCTGCTATTTTTTTCTTATCTATTTCTAAACTAATTTTTCTCTTCAACAAAGAAATGAAACCAACAACGAACAGCTTGAAACTCATCTTTCAGACCATTCGCTCCTGTCTGTCTCAAAACGAACACTCATCTCTCTCTCTCTGTCCGCTCCTGTCTCAAAACGAACACTCATCTCTCTCTCTCAGAAAGTCTCTCCAATAACTAATCTGAATTATTCAAAATATTTGTAGAACCTGGCCTTTTAGTTCCAGTGTCCATGGGCTCTGCTCTCCTAAAAGCATCTTAGTGCAGGTTGCCATTGTCTCTGATTCCAGCCCTTCTTCCTGAGCCAAGCTGCATCGGTTTTGTATTTTTCTAACACCCACAGTTCCTTAATTAGTAGTTTTCATAGCCCCACCTGCAGTGTCTGTTCCTTCCCTTATTTAGCTTGAATTTCTTAATTCTTCACAGTCAGTACACTTACCTGCCTTTCTTCCTTGTGCTACCTAGACAGATTCCCACTAACCAGCCAAGCAGCCAACCAACTCACCTTGGTCTATTATAGTCTCACTTGTCTACTCTATGCTTGAACATTACCTGTAGGCCTTCATGACTTCTAACTACTATTAAGCTTTTACTCATTTTTTTGCCTGAATTTTTCCGGCTGGGAAAATTAGCCTTCTATTTTGTTATAAGTTATGTTATCCCTCTCTCTTCTCCTGATGCCCTCTTTCCTCCCACTGTATCAGATTATAATAGCTAATATTTACTGAGCACTTGTGTCTTTGGTCTATAAGAATATTTTTTATATTCTTTTTATAACTTTATCATATGTCACAGTTCTGAATGCTAACTATGCACATGTATCTTCTGTGTATAGGTTTTAGGATGGACTCCTAATATATAGACCTATAGTCAATATTATGTTTCTACATGACTATCCAACAGTGTCTTTCACTTCCTTTATACAAAGTCAGTTCTTCCTGTCTACTCAGTACAGACCTCAGTGAATGATGCTTCTAAATATCTCATTGTCTGGGACAGACATCTTAGAATTGTCCTTAATTGTGGTAATATTTTCCCATCCTTTTTATGTAAATTCCAAATCAGGTCTGATTCTAAATATTTATATCTGAAAATGTTACTAGAAGGAAATTCATTCGCCAGCGGGATTATCAAAAGTTGAGTTTTTAGTACTTGAAATGAGAACATGAATTGCCAAGAAACCAATAAACACAAATTTTCGTATGAAACATCGAATAAGACTACACCATCATGATTGCTCTCCTGTAGAATGAAAGGCCATGAGGCTGGGTAACCAGAAGGATCGCCCAGTGGACATCATTTAGGTTTCCTGCATAGGAAGTCAAAGTACCACTTATTGGTAATTGTATCGGCACATCAAAACTTGGAGGCCAAGATGTCCTTCTAGTACACATTCAAATATACTTCAGCTGTACATGCCTGTTGGACATGTTAGTGAGATCTTGCTGCTTCACTGTAGTAGATACACTCTAAACAAATACATTCTCTGACTTTAAGGAAATACCCATTTTGACCTTCTACAAAATAGACAATAAATGATTAAGAGAATCAATGAATTCATGAATAAATATGCAAATGACCATGAAAGTTTTGTGCTCAGATCTACTGTTTATTTGAAGCAGAAACCTAGTAAGACATCTCTGCTAGATTCCGAGAGAATTATATACATTACACTTGATTTATGAGCTTGTATAACTTTGACTACAAAATTGCTGTATGCTCTAGTATGTTAATTATATAAATTATAGATAGTTATAATACTCAGATTTACTGTGATAATTGTGTGAATAAAACTTTGAATTTAATATTTCATAGTTCCTAATATAGTATATTTAAATTCTAGTTGCCACTGTTATTAATATTGTAGAACTTCCCTCTTTTTGCTCCTGCTCACAGGTAATCCTAGATCCTTAAGACTGCTTTGTCAGTAGGCTGTATTCATTAAACAAATCTTGGTGAAGGTCAGAAGGCCTTTCTAAAGCCCTCTAGTACTGCTGGAGGCTGACAGTGGCCTAATGGCTGAGGACGTCTCTGTCAGGTCTGCATTTCCCTGCCTGTAGCATAGTCTGGAAGAGTGCACACACTAAGCTGTGGTTACATCAGGATGGGGTGCTTGTGGAATTCATTAAGTGGTTTGTGGCCTGTAACTTGAAGATGAGATGTTGTTCCTTAATTTAATGAGTATGGGTGTTTTGCCTGACTATGTCGATGAGCGATGTGTGTGCCTAGTAGCATATCAGCCAGAGAGGGCAATGGATTCCCTGGGCTGGAGTTAACGGGTGGTTATGAGCCACCTTGTGGAGTCTGAGAATTGAACCTAGGTTCTGTGGAAGAGCAAGCAAGGACTCTTACCCACCACATTATCTCTCTAGACCCTAGGTTTCGGTTGGTTGGTTTAATTAGTGAAGTTTATAACTTTAGCACCTAGAATATGTTGTTATTAAATATCCCTTAAATGAATATAATAAAGAGCCCAAGTTGAAATCTGAAATTTGTTACCTATTTGGAAACATTTTATTTCTTACTGCTACTATGTTTTCCATTTTATTTTAGATTCATTAATATTAAAAACGCCTCTTTCTAAAACAAAGAAAAAGAGAAGATCCATTGTTGCTGTAGCACAGTCTCATCTGACCTTTATAAAGCCATTAAAAGCAGGCAAGTATTCATTGTATTTATCGGACTGAAATAACACGATGAGAGGGAAGTGGTGCATTTAGCCTTTGCTCTGTCTAGAGTCACACTTGAGAAGTTCTCGGCACTCTCCAGCAGGGAGTGACAGCAAACATTGTTCAGTGGTTTAAAGATGATTTTGCTAGTACAAAAGTCCTCTTGACCTATGTTCAAAAATGATTTAAAGGAAAATTTCTTATGCAGTAATTAATTTTATTCTTAGCTATTCCTAGACACCCAATGCCATTTGCTGCAAAGAACATGTTCTATGACGAGCGCTGGAAGGAAAAGCAGGAACAAGGCTTCACTTGGTGGCTAAATTATATATTAACACCTGATGACTTCACTGTAAAAACCAATGTTTCTAAAGGTAAACGTTTTTGAATGACACATAACTCTATTATGTTGTAACTTAATAATGTTTTACTAGCTCATTGTCCTAAGAAAGGAGTATGCAGGAAAGTTACGTGATAATGAGGAACCTGGAGGGAGAAATGGGAGTGGACAGGTTGGAAGGAGTTGGAGAGAACTGTTGCCCTGACATAGAAATTATGGGGTTAGTTCTAGGCAGGAGACAGTAACCTGTTAAGCTACTGTAGGCTTCTTTGTAAAGTGTTGACTTCCTCACTCTGCTTCTTTGTATTTCTCAGAGGGCCTTATATGGGATTTTTGCATTAATGCAGTCTCTGAATTGTATGATTTCTGCCTTTATGCTTTTTTTTTCTTAAAAAAATTACAGTCAAAATTTTATTTATTTTTTTTAAAGATAAAATATGTTTTATAAAAATCCCAGATATAGGTGGAGAGACAGCCCAGTTGACAAAGCACTTGCCTCAAAACTATGAAGACTTAAGTTCAGTTCTCGGAAGCCTCACAGAAACAGCCAGGGGCATCGCTGGGGACATCTAGATGGGCAGTTCCCTAGGGCTTACGTGTCCACCAGCTTAGCCTACATGGTCAGTTCCAGGCCAGTGGAAGACCATCCCAAACATTAGAAGGTGGACTGTACTCCAGGAGTGACATCCAAGATTGTCTTCTTACCTCCATCATAGACACACACATGTGCACATGCATGAATATGTAAGCATGTACACAGAATTCAAATTATAATTCAACTGAATCATATTCCGTAAAAGGTTAACTTTTATTCAGAATGATTTAGAAACAGAAACTTGTTGGGAGGGCGTCTGGCTAGTCTGCATCAGAAGTGCTCACGTTTAGAAGGGCTGGTGCTTGAAGTTGTGTGTGCGGTTAATGAGAAGAGCTTACCTTGTTAGCGGTCTGCAGGCAGACTCTTAGTGAATAGTGGTACCTGTAGACTCAGAGGGGAGAGCTTCAGGGCATAACGAGTAGTCCTTTTCAAGCATCTTACCCTGCGTTCAGTTGCTGGCTTTAGGAAGGTGTGGAGGCGATGTGAAATCAGAAGCATTGTCCTGTTGTGTTTTTCTAGTAAACGCTGCCACCCTTGTTTTGGGAGCGGAGAGCCAACATAAAATAAGTGTCCCGAAAGCACCTACAAAAGAGGAAGTGTCTCTCAGAGCTTACACAGCCAGCTGCAGGCTGAATAGATTACGTCGTACAGCTTGCTCCTTGTTTACTTCTGAAAAAATGGTTAAGGCTATTAAAAAGATTGAGATTGAAATTGAAGTTGGGCGGTTACTTGTTCGAAAAGATCGACACCTCTGGAAAGATATTGGTAAGATTATAGAAGTCTTAAGATTTAAAAATACTGTAAAGATATTATGCTACTTTTTCATCAGTTTTATTCATGGATAAATGACAAAAAATGTACATATTTATAATGTGAAGGATGTACACTTTGTGCAGTGAATAATAGTCACAATCTAGCTAAGTAACATCCACAGTTAATCTTAGTGTATATATTTGTGTGTGTGTCTGTGTGTCTAAGGGCATATAGGATCTACTTAGTAACTTCCAGCTCTGTAGTATAATGTTAGTAAATATAGTCACCATTCTATACAGCAGATGTCCAAAACTTAACTCACCTCGCGTAACTCTTTTTTTTAGCCAACCTCTTCCTGGCCCCGTCAACCACCGTTCTCTGCTTCCGTTGGAATGATAATTTTAGATGACACAGACAAGTCAGGTTGAATAGAAGTTGACTCTTTGCCTGGCTTATTTTACTTAATGTCCTTCAGGGTCACCCATGGCATTAGAAAGTGACAGCATTTGACCTTTCTTTAGAATAGATTACTATGTCTCTGTGTGTGTTTCTGTATGTCTGTGTATCAGTGTGTCTATGTCTGTACACGGATAAAGCATTCTCAGTGTCTGTTATAGACACTGAGATTGGTTGCCTGTGCTGGCTGTCAGGAGTGTTGATGTAGCAAGCATGTTATTACCTCATTCAGATGCTGATTTTGGTTTATTCCTGTACATCCCCATTTGATGCTGCATTTTCTGGGTGCCTAAAATCTCACAGATATGATTGTGGTCATATGTTTAGGAAATATAACTCAGTTTTTTCTGTTTGACAATGTAGAGGTTTATTTATTTATTCATTATTATTATTAATTGTAGTTTATATATAATATTCTCTGTTGAGGTGGATTTGCTCTCTATTTAGTGATCCACACTTAATTTTTTTTAAACCTATATTTCAGGACAACGCCAAAAAGTCCTGAATTGGCTCTTGTCATATAATCCTCTGTGGCTTCGAATTGGTCTGGAGGTAAGTTTTCAGGTTTCGAAACACTTCATTTTTAAAATTACATGTTTTCAGTAGAATACACTCTTTCATAAAATGCGAGTTTTACTTAGAATAGTTAAGTTGTTTGGTTGAATCGATTCATCTTCCTACATAGAAATATCAGGTCAGTTAGTAAATACTGGGTGAATAGATCATGTCCTTGTAAGTTATTAGTATATTGTTTCAAAGTAATTTGCTTATGAATTATTTGAAGTTTTTGGTCCACATTTATTATTATTATTGTTATTGTTATTATTATTACTACTACTTTACCTTTTTATTGAAAATAGATTCTTTTTTCATACAATATATCCTGGCCACATTTATATCCTTTTCCCATTTTGGTCTCTTCTCTCCTTCCATTTTGATTCACTTATTTTCTGTCTCTCGTTAGAAAAGAACAGGCTTCTAAACACATAACAAAACAAAAGAAAATATAATAAGATAAAACAAAAACCATCACATCGATGTTGGACAAGGCAAAGCTACAGTCGACAAAGAGCCCAAGATCAGACAAAAGAGTCAGAGCCCCACTGGTTCACACTCAGGAGTCCCATAAGCACACTGAACGGAAAGCTATAGTATATCCGCAGAGGACCTGGTGTAGATCTATTTAGACCCTGTGTTTGGTACTTCATTCAGTCTTTGTGAATTCACATGAGCTTTGCTTAGTTGATGTAGAGGGCCTTGTTCTCCTGGTGATAAAGTGGTAGTATTTCCTAGAAGACAGCAGTTTTCTCTCCCCACAGCTTCCTCTTCCACTTAAGGTTAGTGGGACTCTGGCCTAACCTCATCTTCTCTTTGCAGACAGTTTTTGGAGAACTGATCCCTCTGGCAGACAACAGTGACATTACAGGGTTGGCGATGTTCATTCTGAATCGCTTACTTTGGAATCCTGACATAGCAGCTGAGTACAGACACCCCAGTGTTCCTCTCCTGTTTCGGGATGGTGAGTATCTCTGCACACTGCAGTACTGCAGTATAGCTTGTCTTCGTCCCTGGTAGTTTGAATTTTACTTTCTCAAATCAATTTAAATAGGTCTCTGCTTTTGACTAGCTTCTCTTCTCTTCTCACTTGCCCTCTCCTCCATCACTCTTTCTTCCTGTGATCTCCAACCGCTGCCTCACCTCAGTAGGCTGTAAGTCCAATGGGGACTATGTTTGTGTTGTTTCGCTGCTAACTACACAGAACCTAGGATGATGCTTGCTCATCATAGTAGGTGCTCACCAAATACCTGTTGAATGAGGCCACATAGATATCATTGTTGCCACTGCGCTGTCCCTTCCATGCGTTGGATATACCATAAAGTGGTACTGGTTCTATAGACTACTTAAGAGACTCACACCTGTAAATTACTAAGAAAAAGTCCATGATGATTTTAGGGGTGCTCACTACCAGCCTTGCTAACTTATGGTTGTCATTGCCTTTCTTAGATAATCTTACTGTTGTTTTTTCCTTTTTTGTTTTGTTTGTCCTTTAAGGTCACGAAGCAGCTTTGTCCAAGTTCACACTGAAAAAGTTGCTGCTGTTGATCTGTTTCCTTGACCATGCTAAAATTTCCAGACTTATTGATCATGATCCTTGCCTCTTTTGTAAAGATGCTGAATTCAAGGTACCTTTTATTTTATGTTTTATCTTTTCCTTTCTAAACTTTTACTTGCCTGGGTGGCATATTTTCTATCATAAAAAACATTGGTATTCCAGTGAACCCACTCTGAAGTGGAACAGGAATGAGAGTTTGCCTAGTGGCCTTTTCTTTATTCTTTTTTCTTGCATAGGATTCAATTTATCCATGATTGTGAGTCTCATTTTTATCTTCTTGGAATGTACTTGTAGACCTCAAACCCCCTGATTTAAAATACCTGATTTTGGTTGAATGACAGTTTCCTATTAATTTTTACTCTTAATTTTGACTCTAGAATGAATTAGGTTATGCTGATACAGAATTAATTTTGGGGGAGAAGTTTTTTCTCTATTTTAAGTTATATGTTACCAAACTAGCTTCTGGATTTAATTGTGAACAGATTTTACAAGTCTTAAAGTGGAAATATGAGATTGTATTTGCCTTGGTTTATAAGTAGTCTCTTTATACTCCACGTATTATTTCTACAAATACAGAATGGTTTAAAGGATTTGTTGTTATTAGAAATAAAATCTGTAATACGAAAACATACTTGTCCTCTGTCCACAGGCTAGTAAAGATCTTCTTCTAGCTTTTTCACGAGATTTCCTAAGTGGTGAAGGTGACCTTTCTCGTCACCTTAGCTTATTGGGGTTACCCGTGAGCCACGTTCAGACACCGCGTGATGAGTTTGATTTTGCTGTTACAAATCTCGCAGTGGACTTGCAGTGTGGGGCTCGCCTTGTGTAAGTAGAAGTTTAAGATTTACTTAATGGGATAGGCTAAAAACATTTTTTAAAACTTGTCTTTCCTGGATTAATACTTAAATATTTTATGATGCAATAAATTTATAACTTAAAAAGTGTTTAGTTTTCTCTTTAACAAAAGTGATGTTTCGGTTCTGCCATAGAATTTTGTGTTTACTGCTGTTAGAGGAATAGGGTTTGTCAGTGGGAACACCCAATGTCTCAGAGTAGGGTTACAAAGAGCATAAGCACTGAATACTTAAAAACACTGTGTCAGCAGCGGCTTCCTCTGACTTACCTATGATAAAATGTGAGTAACAGAGATGCGATTGGGAGTTGGCTTTCCGATTCTGCTGTGTCTGTGTTAGATAAGTCCTCAGATGTCATCCTAGTGATCTGCTCTGGCTTGGAAACTGAGAAAACGTTAATTTCAGCTTTCACCCTCTCATTACTTGTTAGCTATGCGACTGAGTTTACTTAACTCCTCTAAGTCTTAGTGCCTTCTGTAAACAAGGAAACAAAATTCAGGAACAATTAATGTCTAAATATGGGATTTGCTGATGACTAAGAGAAACAGGTACTTGATTGTTGTGTAGAATATGTCATATCTTCCTGCCTAACATTTCCTCCTATATCCCTTCTGCCACCGCCTCCTCCTCCTCCTCCTCTTCTTCCTCCTCTTCTTCCTCCTCTTCTTCCTCTTCCACCTCTTCCTCTTCTTCCTCCTCTGTCTTACTGTAGAGAACTCTATTAAATTGTTCATATTTGCATGTCTTGTGTTTTTCTTTCTTATGTATGAAAGAAAGACTTATGTAAGACTAGATTTACAATGAGAAACAATTCCACTTGCTAACTGCAGCAAGGAAAACATTTTTTCTGGGAGACCTTTTTTCCTTAATGTGTTAGAGTCTTGTGACTTTTTTGGGTAATATCTTTATTTAAATGAACCTTTTCTTAGAGAAGTTTCATTGTAGAAGTTTTACTGAAAATTTCTTTACTGCTAGGCGAACCGTGGAGCTTCTCACACAGAACTGGAATCTGTCAGACAAACTCAGGATCCCTGCAATAAGTCGAGTTCAAAAGATGCACAATGTTGATCTTGTTCTTCAGGTTCTCAAGGCACGAGGAGTTCCACTGACCGATGAGCACGGTAAACACAGAATCGGAATAAAACTTCATGTACTTGCTGAAGTGTGATATGCGCATATGTTGTCCTAATGGGCTGCCTTTCCCTTGTAGGGAACACGATCATGTCTAAGGATATCGTGGACAGGCACAGAGAGAAAACCCTTGGGTTGCTTTGGAAAATAGCGTTTGCTTTCCAGGTATGTATGTTTTGCTTCTTCTTCTTTTCTGTTCAATTTTGAATGCTGATTATTAAGATCACTTTAAATAAAGTGAAGACTAGCAGTTGTCAGTTGCACTTTCTGGGCTTTAGTCTATCGTAGGAACTGTGGCAATTGCTTTTGTTTTACAATTAAATCTTTTTTATACTATCAGCAAAGTAAATACAGCTTCCTCAGAAAGGAACGGAAGCTAAAGTTTCCATCTTAGAAGAAATGGAGCCAAATGTACACTTCAGGCTTCTGTAGACCCAAATTTCATAATTTTAACAAGAAAATATTTCTTACCATTTGTGTGTGGATACTATTTGCAATTAAAAATATAATTTTTGTGCTAAAATATACATTTTAGGTAGGTTTTGTTGGATTGAAAAAAATTGTATGTGTGTTTGTGTATGTGTTTGTGGTGTGTGTATGTTTATGCGTGTGAAGAGGCAAGAAGTCAATGGTGTTTTTTTCTTCAGTGTTATTCACTTTATTCTTTGAGATAAGCCATTTATTAAAATTTTGGCTCACTGATTTGGCTAGATTGGCTGACCAAGAAGTCCCCAGGATTCACGTGTCTCTGTCCCCGTAGACAATGTGATAGCATTGGTTTGTACATGGGCCCTGGTGATTTGTGCTCAGGTGTTCTTGACTGTGTAGTCGCCCCTTTCCCACCTCAGCTGGCTCACCCCCCATTTTGGTAACATTTCTGATTAGGTCCCCACCTCACCCCTCCTTCTGCATTTTCTTTTTGTAGAGACAGTTATTTTTTGTGTGTTAAAAATGAAATATGAAAAACACACAAAAATATACTTTTCTGTATTTTTCAGGTGGATATTTCCCTTAATTTGGATCAATTAAAGGAAGAAATTGATTTTCTAAAGCACACACACAATATAAAAAAAGCTATGTCTGCACTAACATGCCCTTCTCCAGCTATTACTAATAAGCAAAAAGACAAAAGGATTAGTGGGAACATTGAACACTACAGTGACAGTGTGAAGTTATTGATGGATTGGGTAAATGCAGTTTGTGCCTTCTATAATAAAAAGGTTAGTCTGTTTTCTTTTTGATTTTAATACATTTTAAACCTTTGCTAAAGTATAACAATATATGAAGTCTTGTTATATATTTCTTTAATATTTAATAGTTAGCATGTTTTCACACACACTGTGTGCATTCATTCTTAGTAAACTATCAACAGTTATCATCTTATAGTCTATATAACCTGTTATATAGACTGTCATCAATTGAACAGTGCACAATAACTTTTTATCACTAAGAAAGACTAAAAACTTTGAGAAAAGGCAAATGTCCTCTCTCCTGTATTAAATGTAGATTTAAATACACATAACGACAGTATATTTACATATACACATCCATATATATTCACACACATTTGACATGAAATCAGAAGGGTGCTGTCAAGAGGGAGAAAAACAGATAGTAAGGGAGAAGGAGTGACTGAATAGGCTACAATTATATATATATATATATTATATATTATATATTATATATTATATATTATATATTATATATTATATATCATATATCATATATCATATATTATATATTATATATTACATATAACATAACATATAATATATATATACAATATATTATATATAATAATTATATATATATATATATATATATATAAACACATTTGTCCACAAAATTAAAAGAAAAATTTAAAAAATGCAGATGCTACATAAAATTAGGACATGGAAATCCTTATTTTACTCTATTGTAATATCCAGAGAAACATCATACAGAATGGAGTAACAGACCTTGACTGGGTTTTTATAATAGTTTGTCAGGTTGATACTGTCTATATGATATGAACTTTTAAGTATTAATATTTTAAGAATGCTTCCACATACATGTGAGCTCCTTGATAAGGAATATTAAACAGGATCTGTAGCACAGATTGCATATTGCTAGGGATATGGTAAATCGTTGCACCTCAGTGACATTGTCAGTAGAAACATTGTTAGCTATAATGGTGGCCTTCTGTGTTTTATTCAAATCCTAAAGTTTCAAAGGTGTGACTGTTGTTTAAAATCATCCTCACTTGTAGCGCTGACTCACTGCGTCGCGTTACTAAGGAAGACCATCTTGTTTCAGGTTAATGACTTGTTAGATGGGCTTCATTTTGGCATCTGTCCCAGTGCTGTTGGCCATGAGATTAATGTCACTACACCCTGAAAACACATAAACCAAACTTTATGACTGATGGAAATGTTGGAACTTAACCTGGTTTTTCCATTAAGAGACTGGTTCATTTTTTCCAAATTTGGTATTTATGAGTATTGGCGATTGACTACAGTTCTTACAGTTTTCCAAAGACTGCCATACACACTACTGTGTGCTGGGTGACTTAGCAGTCTATTCTTTCAACAGTTGTAGAAGCTAGACGTCTAAAAGCAGGGTCCATAGCTTCATTAAAGGCCATTCTCCCCGTTCCCCTTTTATATTCTGGTACAAGGCAGCGATCCTGTTTGGTTTGGGGCTTGAAGTTGCATTAGTGCAGTCTCTGCCTTTGCCAGTGGTCTGTGTTTCTATCTGTATCTCTCTGTTCTTCAACTAAAGCCATAGTCTCAGGATCTGGGAGGGGTCATGTCGTTTTGAGAGATGCTGTCCAACCACGGATAGTAATACTGTAATCAAACCCTACCTTTTTTACTAAAGTATGTTCATATTAATATGTGAGTAGCACTGATTGCTTCTCTGATGTTTGCACTCAGGTGGAGAATTTTACAGTGTCTTTCTCAGATGGCCGTGTGCTGTGCTATTTGATCCACCATTACCACCCGTGCTATGTGCCTTTCGATGCTATATGCCAGCGCACCACTCAGTCCGTGGCCTGCACACAGACTGGTTCAGTGGTACTGAATTCTTCATCTGAATCTGAAGGCGGTTGTCTGGATTTGTCTCTTGAAGCGCTTGATCACGGTTAGTTCTTTCAGGTTGCTTAAGTCTTCTGCTGCTTTGCCGTGTCTGATTTTTGACTACAGTCATCTCTTTATCACTTGTGCATGTAACAGAAAGTACTCCAGAAATGTACAAAGAGCTTCTAGAAAACGAGAAGAAAAATTTTCATTTGGTGACATCGGCAGCGAGAGATCTTGGAGGAATTCCTGCTATGATTCATCATTCAGACATGTCAAATACAATTCCAGATGAAAAGGTTAGTGAACAGTTTCTTCATAATCACTCTTTGTTTTGCTTTTTCAGACAAGACTTGTCTGAGTAGTCCTGGCTGTCCTGGAATTTGCTCTCTGTAGATCAGTGTGGCCTCAAACTTAGAGATTTGCCTGCCTCTGCCTCCTGAAGACTGGCATTAAAGGTGTGAGCCACCACACTCGGCTTATCATGCTCTTAATGCAGCTCGAAGGGCACTAGTGAGAGATGGTTCCGTCCTGACCCTTTCCTTTTCCTCTTGTATTTTCTTAGGTGGTTATCACCTATTTGTCATTTCTTTGTGCAAGGCTTTTGGATCTCCGTAAAGAAATAAGAGCTGCCCGACTTATACAGACAAGATGGAGACAACATAAACTAAAAAGAGACCTGAAACACCATCAGGTAATTGTGGAAAATGAGAACAGTATCGCACAGGATTCCAATGAATTTTACAAAATTCATTTTTGTAAATGAAGACGGTTGAGATAACAGTATTAATTATATCTAGTTTTAGGATGCAGAGATAGAAGTATGGAGTCCTGATGTATCTTCCATCCTGTCTCCCTTACCCGTAGTCTGCTGTAGGCTTCAGATACCTTCTTGTAAACCTGTGAAGATTAAACTAGGAGTACTTGCCTCACCTATTGCTTTTTACTGCAGTCCACCCTGCCTCCAGAGATCGGGAGTGCTTTGCCTGCCTGGGTTTTAGTGCTGCTCAGGCTTGAGTGCGGGATCTTGTAATGATTCTCAGATTCAGTCATGTTGACAACCAAGATGAGCCATCACAAAAGGCTAATTTAAAAGAAATCTTTATAGCTTTGGTTACGTTTTCTTGGTTAATCTGATGGCTACTTGTTGCCTCTGCTGGCAGTGTTCCCACTCTTACGTGGTGAAGATGGCACCCATCTGTATCTTTCTATTAGAACATATGTAACATTTCCTTGGATCCTCTTCGCATTTCCTGAGCTGCTAGGCTGAGAGGGATTATCCTGAGATAGATACCCTTTCAGCTTCTAGATTTTGCTTTGATGCTATTGTTGTAATTAGTATAAACTCTCCATTGACAATAGAGTCACTCAAGCTGTGTGGCAATGACATGGCAGGTAGACAACACTTCCTGGGTCCCCTGGTAAGCTCAGCATGTTGTATTTTTCCTATCCATAAGTAGATACAAACTGTAAATTAAATTAAATCATAGTATTTGGTCTATGTATAGGGGAAATAAAAGAAACTTGATCAGCGAGTCATAGGTATGACATTAAAATAATGTCATGGTTTAGAGAACGGCCAGTAGTTGCAGATGTGAACACAGTAGCTCTGGCTTAGGCTAGTTAGTTGTCTTGATAATTCTTGTAGTGCATTTGCCTCTCTCTGTCAGCACCTTATCTAATGACAGGGAAAGTTGTGGATTTTAGTCGCTTGAAGTAAACTGGGTCTTGTATTTGAGATAAGTGTCATTTCACTTCAATCTCTTTCATCCAAGGTGTCCTTGGTGTTTTTTAATTTTGACCCAAACATTCTGTATTTCTGAGCTCAATCAGTTCTAAAAGTCTTCTTTATCAATTATCATTATTTCTAGTAGTGCACTTCTAGCTGAACTACTTACAAAGAAGTGATCAGAAGAGATACCGAAATGTGATATGATAGTCTGGTCACTTTGGTAGGCATACTTCCTCTGTCCTAAGATTACAGTTGTCTAGTTTATTATTTTTTAGCTCAGTGCTGTGGTCTGGTACATGGCCTTGGTATTTGTTTCAATCTACTGATTAGCTTTTTCATGTTCTCGAGTGACAATTTGATGGGTTCCCTAGTTGTTCTCACACATTGTGGCTTCTTCCATGCAGACGGTACCCACCGATGTGTAGAGCCCCCTTCCACGTGGGATGCTCCAGTCAGTAACATAACGGGTGTCAGTCATGCTTTATGTTATTTCTTCCCACTGCTCAACTCAGGTTGAGTAAAGTGTATAGCAAGGCAAGCACAGGAACAGCCTGTCAGATGCTGGCTGCTGCCTGCCTGCAGACTGACAAGTCCTGTGACTCTGTGCCTCCGTTAGTCCAGGTCATAAGTGCTGCATCTAGTCATTGTTTTAATGAGATTTAAATGATCGTTTATGAACTGTGATATGAAACGTTTGTTGGTCATAGTAGTCACTCTTGCAAGTAATACAAGTAGGGGTGAGCAGGCTGCTGGCCTCTGTCCCAGGACACACAGCTTCTCCTGGATAGATAGCTCGTGTTGCTGCACCTCTCAGCTCCGGTTCTCACAGTGCAGACTGTGTCCCCTGTCCTCGTGATCTGTCATAAAGGGAGAGGTATATTGTTTCTCCTCTTTTGTGTATTGCTTTGCTCAAATTGTAACAAAGCAATACTACTTTGCTAATACTAAATGCTAATACTGCAAAGCATTTTGTGCCATGCATACATCTCTTTTCCCATGAATCCACTCAATCCATGTCAGAATCGTGCTATAGTTAATCTGCAGATGATTTGTGATATATCAAACATGTCTGTACTTTATCTTAATTCAGTTCTTAGGGTGCTTGTTTTTTCTAATCACTTGCCTTTTTGATATGCCCAGAAGCACTTGTAGCCCCAGAACATAAGCCTAGAGTAAGGGAGGGTTTTATGGGATAAATTACTAATAAACTTAATGTGTAGAAATTGATTATTTTACAAAGAATAATGTCTTAAAGTGGTTGTTATCTCACTTCTGTTTTTCTTCTCCTCATTAAAGGAAAGAGACAAAGCTGCTAGAATTATTCAGTCAGTTGTTCTCAAGTTTTTAAGTAGACGAAGATGGCAAAAAAAAGTCAGTGCAGCTCTGGTCATTCAGAAATGTTGGCGAAGAGTCTCAGCACAAAGGAAGTTGCTGATGCTGAAAACTGAAAAACTGGCAAAACTTCAAAGTAAATCAGCATCACTTATTCAGGTATGCTATTCTGGAATGAAATTTAAACTTAAAAAATTTATGCCTAGAAGGAAATATGTGATAGAATTTTCAGTGACCAATACTGACCCTTGGTGCATCAGAGAAGATTGATCCTGGAACCCCGTGTAGATATCCAGATCCTGATGCATTTTCATATAACTTCCATACAGCCTCCGCATATATGAAATCACTAAAGCTTCTCTGTAGTACCTGGTACTATGCAAGTGCTGTGTGGATCCTAGTCAGGTTGTGTTGCTTAGGGAACAGTAACCAGAACAGTGACCAGTGTGTGCAGATTCAGTCAGACTCTTGCTCTTTTCCTCAGGTAGCTCCCATCTGCCATTAGCTTGAATTCAATGATGTGAAACACAAGGACACAGTACGACTGCCTGATTAACTAAGGGCTTGCTCTTGACACCTCTTTGCTGTCTGCCGAATGCTGCTGTGGGTAGCACAAGGCTGAGACACAGCTGAAGCTCTGTGCCCCTTGCTGTCTTGTTTTACATTAGAGCTTTGTAGTCTTTGACTTCATGGGAAGTGCTGATGTGCCAGGCTATTTAGTGCTCCTTTACTTTGAATCCTGGAAACTTCTCCTCTGAGCAAAATGGACATTTTCCTCTCTATCTCAGAAATAGTGGTGATCACTGGCTAACAAAATGCCTATATTGTTTTCTTTTAAACACAGAAGTGTTCCATGCATGGGTATCAATTCATTTTTATAAGGAATTCTAACATTAATGAGGTGTGCTACTTCACTTCATACCCTGTAAATACCGTTGAAGCTTTACCCTATAAATGTAGCTCTTTTAGAAATGTCAAAGCTTTGATTCTGTCTACTCAAAATGCTAGATTAGTTTGATAAATTATCTCATTTTGAATCACTTTAAAAATAAAATATTACACATAGAAAATTGCATGCAATGATATTATAGAGCTGGGTGGTTTCTCACAAAATGAATACCATGTAATTACCTCCTTTTCCATGATATGACCAGCCTCTTATAAGCTGTTTCACAGAGTTAACTTTTCTACCCCAGTCCCAGGTGACCATTGGCTGTTTTATACTAATCACACCTTTTTCATATGCATCTTTTTGAAGCCATATAAATTAGTTTTGACCATTTTTGAGCTCAGATTTCTGCTATCTCTTCATTTACTACTATTCCATTTGTGAGGATTATCTTGTTGAGAAAGCCTCGGCTTAGTTTTCATTCTGTTGGAGATGGACATTTGATGTTCCAGTTCTGACCATTGTAAAGGCTATTTGAATGTGCCTTTCAGTGTGAGCATATCTGCATCCCGTTTACCTGGAAGTAGCCCTTGAAGGGACCTATGTAGGCACAAGACACCCAAGCTTTCTACACAAAGGAAATTTATTTGCCCCAGAGGGACAAAGGGAAGGGAATAAAATAACAAAGAGAGCAAAAGAGAAGGGGAAAGGAACAGGGAGAGGCAGAAGAGATATTTGTTCCGAGGGAACAGAGAAGAGACATAGGTGAATGGCATGTTATAAAGGTAAAAGGAGGAACCCTGTGTTACGATAAAGTGTTTAATTTTATTTGGACATGTCAAGTAGGGCAGACAAAAGGGGCCTTTTGATTGCTGGACTTTGATAGTTGGGCCTAGTAGTCAGCCTCAGGAGGCACAAGTGGCCAAATAAAGAAACAGGCCTTGGTGGCTAGCTTTAGCAATGTAATCTAGCAGGTTTTTAGCAAGTCAGGGAATAGGAGAAGGGCAAAGCCTGTCGGAGTCCTGTGTGCCATGCTGGCTGATGCCCTGCTGACTAACATCCCTTCCTAGCTGTGGAGGTTTGGTGGGCAGCAGTCAGGTGGCTGCATTTTATTTTTGGTTATATTGCCAAAGACTTGTCAAAGTGAAGTGCAGCTGAACGTCACATATAATTTCACACTAATGTAACTACTTAGTTTCTTAGTAACTTTGATGTATACTAACATCCAGAACAGGTTTAATTTGCATTTTATTGATCACATAGTAAACACCTTTTATTTTGAAAATTGAATTTTGTGTGATGTTATTTCTACTATCTAAAAATTTCAGTTTGTCTTCTTGCAGATTCAGTAGATGTCTTCTTATAGTCCAGTTATTAGAACATTGCAAACAAGTGACTTTTCTGGAGATGGCCCATCATTTTGTATGGCTATGATGGGTAAACTCTGAAAGGCCTTCAGAGATCTCATCTCAGGATTGGTTCTTATGGTTGATATGCCTTTCCTGTCATTATCACATAGTCTAATGATTCCTGGCCTACCCTGTTGGGTAGATTTTCTGCATCAATAAAAATGTGCTCTCATCTAGCAATGATGATTTCATAATTCCTGATAACGATTTTATAGAATTCCTAAATGCATACAGGTAATTTCCAGCCTCCAAAATGCATCAAACAAGGCTCTGTAAACCTTCATGTTTCACAGGCTAACTGCACTAGGATAAGAAATCAGGTTTGAAACAAATTTACGATGAGGGAAAAAATTCCTTCGAGATTTGTTGAGACCTCTCTCTGATAACTAAAGGGCATGAACTGGGAATGGATAGTTTATTGTAGGTGCAAGGACAGAAAATAAAATATTGACGGCTTTACCTGTACAGATCTTCAAAACTAAGGAGACACTAGGCAGATGATCTGTCTCTTGGCAAAACCGTGCTAATCTATGGCATGAGAATTATTGTATTAAACTTTTAATGAACTTATAGAACTAGAAGATAAATGTTTCTTTGTGTTTTCTGGTGTTGATGGATGCCATAAGAGGACATCAGATCCCTTGGAATTAAGTTATGAACAGTGGTGGGCTACCATGTGGTTGCTTGGAACCAAAACCAGGCCCTCTGTAACGGTTACCAGTGCTCTTAACTCTTGAGCCTTCTCTGCAGTCCTAAATTTGTTTTTTAAAATGTCATTTTTATGTTATTGGTTGTTAACGGTCTGGTTAAATTGTTTATCACGTCTTTTAATTTTCATTGAGCCTAGATATCCTTCTACTTTTTTCTCTAGCTATTGGAAAGCAAATCTATTTGTATGTTAATTGCTTTCTTCTGTCACTGCTTCCCCTCCACACCTTCCCAGCGTGTTCCCTACACCTCCAACTCAGCTTCCTTAATTTCTTCGATGACCTGTTGGTGTGGGATTTGGCGAAGCAAATGAGCAGTATGTAACTGTTCACACTTCTTTTTTTCTTTCCTTTTGTAACATTTCAAAATTTGGAACACTGTGAACTGCCTGATGTGGGTACTGGGATCCAAACTCAGGTCCTCTGGATCTGGGTGGCTGAGGCATCTCGCCGGCCGTTAGCATGGTTATTTTAAAGCAGAATGCTAGATGAGTGAGCATTTTCAAGTGTTAACTTCAGAAAGCTGTGTGTATTTTACTTTGTTTTCTTTCTTACATTTTTCAGGCTTATTGGAGAAGATACTCCACCAGAAAACAGTTTCTGAGGTTGAAACACTATTCAGTCATCCTTCAGTCTAGGATAAGAATGAAAATTGCTCTTACATCTTACAAACGATATCTTTGGGCCGCAGTTACAATTCAGAGGCGTTGGCGTGCCTATTTAAGTAGAAAACGAGATCAGCAAAGATTTCAAAAACTGAAATCCTCATCCCTTGTCATCCAGCGGATGTTCAGAAGGTGGAAGCGACGGAAGCTGCAGTTACAAACCAAAGCTGCAGTGACATTGCAGCGAGCTTTTAGAGGATGGTATTTCAGGAAACAAAGACGAGAAAGATCCGCTGTTGTGATCCAGTCCTGGTACAGAATGCACAGGGAGTTGCAGAAGTATGTTTATATTAGGTCTTGTGTTGTAGTCATCCAGAGAAGAGTTCGCTGCTTTCAAGCCCAAAAGTTATATAAAAGAAGGAAAGATGCCATCCTGACTCTCCAGAAACACTACAGGGCACATCAGAAGGGGAAGTTAGCCCGCACTGACTACTTGCAGAAAAGAGCTGCTGCCATTCGACTGCAGGCTGCATTCAGGGGGATGAAGGCTCGCCGTTCATACAACTTGCAGGTTCGAGCTGCCTGTGTTTTTCAGTCCTGTTGGAGGATGCGACAGGAAAGAATTAGATTTTTAAACCTTAAAAAGATTGTTATCAAATTGCAAGCACACATAAGAAAACACCAACAACTGCAGAAATATAAGAAGATAAAAAAAGCAGCTATTACAATTCAGACTCATTTCCGAGCTTCTAGTTCAGCCAAGAAGGTTCTAGCATCTTATCAGAAAACAAGATCATCAGTCATTGTTCTACAGTCTGCATATAGAGGGATGCAAGCCCGGAAAACATTGCGTCATGCTTTATCATCTGTTGTAAAGATTCAGTCATATTATCGGGCTTATATATGCAGGAAGAAATTTCAGAGCTTCAGAAATGCTACAATAAAGCTGCAGTCAGTTGTCAAAATGAAACAGTCACGTAAGCAGTATTTACAGGTAAGAGCGGCTGCGCTATTCATCCAGCGGTGGTACCGTTCCCAAAAACTAGCTGCACAAAAGAGAAAAGAATACATACAGGTGCGTGAATCCTGTGTCAAACTGCAATCATACTTTAGAGGATGCCTGGTCAGAAAGCAGATGAGGTTGCAAAGCAAAGCTGCTATTTCTCTACAGTCTTACTTCAGAATGAGGACAGCGAGGCAGCGCTACCTGAAGATGTGCAAGGCGGCTGTTGTCATTCAGAGTTTCTACTGTGCCTACAGAGCACAAATCAGTCAAAGGAAGAAGTTCTTGCAGATCAAAGGAGCAGCTATTTGTTTGCAGGCAGCTTACAGAGGCTGCAAAGTACGTCGTCAAATCAAACAGCAGTCTACAGCTGCTGTTACAATTCAGAGGGTTTTTAGAGGCCACAGTCAGAGGGTGAAATACCAGACTATGCTTCAGTCCGCTGTAAAGATTCAGAGATGGTACAGGGCACACAACATTGGTTATGACATGAGAATTCGATTTCTAAAGACAAGAGAGGCTGTGGTTTCTCTCCAATCTGCCTACCGTGGCTGGCAGGTTCGGCAGCAGCTCAGAAGGCAGTATCAGGCTGCAGTGAAGATCCAGTCGGCTTTTAGAATGGCCAGGGCTCAGAAACAGTATAAACTACTAAGAACAGCTGCAGTAGTCATCCAGCAGCATGTCAGGGCACGGGCTGCAGGAAAGAGGCAGCGCTTGGAGTACATCACGCTCCGTCATGCAGCTCTGGTGTTCCAGGCTACATGGAGGGGAAAGACACTGAGAAGACAGATTGCCTGGCAGCACCAATGCGCTTCCCTTATACAGTCATACTACAGAATGCACATTCAGCGTAGGAAGTGGAGCATCATGAAAACGGCTGCTCTCCAGATTCAGGCGTGCTATAGGGCTTACAAAGTTGGAAAAGAGCAGCGCCATTCATACTTGAAAACCAAAGCAGCTGTTGTAATTTTGCAGTCAGCTTACCGTGGTATGAAAGTGAGAAAGCAGATAAGCGAATGCCACAAAGCAGCAGTCACCATACAGTCTGAATTTAGAGCCTACAGAATGCAAAAGAAATACATGAACTACAGAACTTCGGCTATTATAATCCAGAGATGGTATCGGAATATTAAAATGACAACCCAGCAACATCAGGAATACCTTAGCTTAAAGAGAACAGCAATTAAAGTCCAAGCTGCTTATAGAGGCATGAGAGTAAGGAGACACATTCAGCACATGCACATGGCAGCCACACTTATTCAAGCCACATTTAAGATGCATCAGGCGAGAGTCAGATACCACAAGATGAGGACAGCAGCTGTTGTAATTCAGGTGAGATACACAGCATATTATCTAGGTAAAATTCAGCATGAAAAGTACCTGATGACTTTGAAGGCGATTAAAACCCTTCAAGCTGGTGTCAGAGGAGCAAGAGTTAGACAGTCTGTAAGAAAGATGCATTTCGCAGCAACACTCATTCAGTCATATTTTAGGAGACACAGACAGCAAACATATTTTCATCAGTTGAGGAAGGCGACAACAGTGGTACAGCAGAGATACCGAGCAGTGAAAGAAGGAAGCGCTCAGTTTCGGAGGTACAGCAGACTGAGACATTCTGTAATCCTCCTTCAGGCTGCCTTCAGAGGACTGAAAACTAGGAGACGCCTAAAAGCTATGCATTTCGCTGCTACTCTCATTCAGAGAAGATTCAGGACTCTCCTGATGAGAAGGAAGTTCCTCTCTCTCAGGAAAACTGTCATTTGGATTCAGAGACAGTACCGTGCAAGACTTCATGCCAAGTATTCCCGACAACAATTACTGTTGGAAAAGGCAGTTACAAAGATCCAGTCATCATACAAAGGATGGGTGGTAAGGAAAAGGGTGCAAAGGATGCACAGGGCGGCTACTGTGATTCAGGCCACTTTCCGAATGCACAGAGCCTGTATGAGGTACCAGCATTTGAAGTGGGCCTCAGTTGTAATCCAAAAGCAATACCAAGCCCACAGAGCTACAAAATTGCAGAGGCAGCTTTTCGTCAGGCAAAGGCATGCTGCTGTGATCCTTCAGGCTGCCTTTAGGGGGATGAAAACCAGAAATCATTTGAAGACTATGCATTCTTCTGCAACCCTTATTCAGAGGAGATTTAGAGCTTTAATAGTAAGGAGACAATTCATTGCTCTCAGAAAAGCTGCTATATTTGTGCAGAGGAAATACCGAGCCACCCTTTATGCCAAACATATTTTGCACCAATTCTTGCAGTTACGAAAGGCAGCCGTTACAATCCAGTCCTCTTATCGAAGACTGATGGTACAGAAGAAGTTACAAGAATGGCACAGGGCAGCAGCTCTCATCCAGGCTACTTTCCGAATGCACAGAACTTACGTTCGATTTCACATGTGGAAGCGTGCCTCGATTAGAATTCAGCAGCATTATCGAACATACAGAACTGTAAAACTACAAAAAGAAAGACTCATCAGAGAAGAGAAACACAGTGCTGCTGTCAGGATACAAAGCACATACAGGATGCATAGGCAGCGTTGTTTCTACCAGCAGCTTCGCTGGGCAGCAAAAGTAATACAAAAAAAATACAGAGCAAATAAGAAGGGACAGCAAGATCTGCCCGATGCGTGTAGAGAGGAGACACCTCTTATTCAGATGCATTTTCTGGGTTTAAACACTGCAAAACAAGTTCAGCAGCAGCATGAAGCCGCCGTGATTATACAGAAGCATTTTAGAGCCTTTAAAGCAAGGAAGCTTATGGAATCTGAAAGAGTCTTCCAGGTAAGTCATGTGCCACACATGCACCTGGCTGCCACACGAGAGTCACTCTGCCAAATGCTCACGCTAAAGCTGTTTACCGAGCAAAGAAATACATTTTTGTGTTGTGCCAGTTCAGCATTCTTATAGAGGAAATAAAAAGTTAGCAATTCAGCAGATACACCCTTCCTGGCTACAGGGAGCAGATACAAGGAGATTGAAATGGTGATGAGCTGCGTGTGAAGCATCAGACCATAGTGTCTCACAGACTGCCACTGAGGCAGCTCACTATGTCTGGAGGTTAGAAGACCACTAAGAGCTTTAGGTTGATTTGTATATTTTGAATCACCTACTGATAACCGAACCTTGTGGTGAGAGGCTGTATAGGAGGAAGAGGGTCTAAGACATAGATCTGAAAACCATAAGAATACAAGGGTATTTAGCAAAGTCTACAGGATCCTAGGAAAGAAGAAAGCTGAGATATTTGGTATCAACCAGCCAGGGATTGGGAGAAAACAGGAAGTGTGCTCCAATTTCAGATACTACGAATCAGCGGCTGCTTTAGGTTTTAGTTAGAATATGTCATGTAGCATTAGCTATGTGACAGAAAAGCAAAACTAATCTCATGAAAAGTCAACTGAATTCTATTTTATACAAGTAGAGGGTTTGGGTAATATTTCATTTCACAAGATACTTATAAGTATTAACTATGGCAGACCTATCATTTGAACAGTGTATCAACTTATTTAATTTCTCTGGTCCATAATTTGTATATTTTATTACTATAACAATCATTTTTTACATTTTATTTGAATAAGTTATAGTTGTCACAATCACCAACTTGCCAAAATGAGAAATGGCCGTCCTTTCAAAATCCTGCTTCAGGCAGATGACCAATGAATGTGGAGAGGAAGCTGTTGCTTTTTTTCTTCAAAAAGTAGGATTTATTTTATTTCTGTTCTTCCAGACACATTGAGGACAGTGAGCATCTGTCTGCTTTCAACAAGTCCTACATAGCTTAGTTTTAAACTTCTGATTAGGCTGTGCTGAGGCGGACTGGTCACCAGCCGCACAGTATGTGTGATAGAGTGATTCCTACATGTACACTATTGTAATAACACAGTTGTCAGAAGCCTCACTATGTGTCAGTCTGGTAGAGCAGAAACCAACTCGATATTTACAATTAATGTTTTGTTTCCATTAATTACATATTAACTATTACAATTACTATAACAGTAATTGCTTAAGATCTTTCTAGTTTGCAGTCCTAGACCATTATTATAAACTTAAATTTCTCTGCTTGATACAGGCTGTATGGAGAAAGTATAAAGCTAAGAAATACTTATCCAAAGTGGAAGCTGCCTGCAGAATTCAAGCTTGGTATAGGTGCTGGAGAATGCGCAAGAGATATGTAACTTTATTGAAAGCTGTTAAAATTATTCAAGGATGCTTCTATGCGAAGCTGGAGAGAACGAGGTAATGTATTACAACTTTGGGGACGTAGGAACGATCTTAGCTAAAGTAACAACACGGCTTATTACCCTTTAAGTAATTGCTATGTTCAATTTATATGGTTTTAAAAATTGTGTGTGTGTGTGTGTGTGTGTGTGTGTGTGTATGTATGTTCAGTCTCTGATAATGGCACAAAATATATCTTTTGGGCATAGTATGTATGTGTATGTATATGTATAGCTTTGATGATATAATTTAGTAAAAAAGTATGTATATGATCCAAAGGGATGACAGAAGGAAAGTGAATAAACTGGTCTGGTATTCATTTTCATGTTCTTTGTTGATTTTGTTTCTGGCAACAGTTGTTTATTTTTTTTGTGGTACTGTATGTGTGAGTGAGGAAAGGCAGAGCTTACCACTGTCCACTTACTTTTCGTGACGAGGTCTTTGACTGAACTCAGCAGTTAGCTAGGGTGAGTACCCAGCAAGCTCTGAGTCTGCCTGTCTCCACACCACAGTGCTACATCTGCCTTCTACATGGGCATCTAGGATCTGAACTCAGATCCTCATGCCTGCACAGCAGACACTTTGCTGACTGAGAAGTCTGGGTTTTGTTTTGGTTATACTGTGTTTTATTTTGTATCTACTTTATCCTTAATGATGAAGAGCCTGTTCCTACTTAATTTCTGTTTTATAAATGTTCATAAAGTTTTGCTAGCTGTCCTTTTGTTTTTAATGCCATTGGGTACGAATTTCTTTTCTTTTTAATCCAGAATTGATGCACTATTGCATCAGTAATTGCTTAGACTTCACTAAAGGGGACCTCCAGAGCTTGAAGGGCTTCTCTCCCAGTAGTGTTGGGGATGGGTCAGTTGTAGCTGATGCTTACCATCAGGATGAAGGTGTATGGTGGTTCCAGTGGTGAGCATCTCTTCTGGATGCTCAGCCTTTAAGAATCCTGGTCCTAAGACAAGCTAGTCGTTGTTCAGTGTCAGGTTCATGTCGTAGAACCAGTCTTTCTTTTCCTGTAAGTATCCCTTTTTTTTCTTCGATGAGTTCATTTCCGTGACTGCCTCCATCATCCAGGAATTCTTCTCTTACTAAGACATTGAAAAATATTCTACAGATTTCTTTGTCCTACTAGATTTTAGAGCTTATCTTTTATACAGTAGAATATTGTTACTTGTTGTGGATAGCCTAGGCCTTGTATTTTGTTACTAATTCCCCTTTCCTGTGAAGGGCTGCAGAGGAGGTGTGAGTCATTACACAGGTGGTTTCTAGTGAACCTTCTGCCCATCTTAATTTGTAAAATAAAGGCTGGAGCCAGTGATTGGGCAGAAGAAGGGGGGAGAATAAAGGTTGGTGGGAGAGAGCAGAGAGGAAGGAGAAGATGATGGAGGACAATGGAGGAGAACTTCTGGGAAGCAGGAGGTAGAAGGACAGACGCGGGTCTGGAAACCCTCAAGTTATAAGGGTCTCATAGCTGGGGAACAGAGTAGTGAGTGAAGTGGAGGATCCGCCCAATCTGGGCGTGCAGAATATATTTATAATTACTGAGTTGTGTTTTCTTTGACTGGTCTCATTTGGGCCACTTATTTACCGTAACAGTGGCTTGCCCACCTGTCTTTAATTGTCTGTAAGCCTCTGACTGCAGGAGCTGAAGTGTGAAGTGTACGATTTATCTTACACCACTACTGTTCTAATGTGTTCCTTCTCCTTGGTATTGAGGGACGACGACAACAGTGACTAGATCAAATGACTTAAAGTTATCTCTAATTTACTTCTCAGGTTCTTGAAGATGAGGGCAGCAGCTATTATAATTCAAAGGACATGGAGAGCTGCACTCTCTGCAAGAGGAGCTCATGAGAATTTAAAAGTAAGTGTAATTGGATATTTTATTTATTTACATATCAGATGTTATCCCCTTTTTCCATTCTCCCCTCCCCCAGAAATCCCCACCCATCCACTCCCACCTCCCCACCCTCGAATTCCCCCACACTCAGAGTCCAGCCTTCATGAGACCAAGGATCTCCTCTCCCATCTATGCCCAACAAGGCTATCCTCCTCTACATATACAGCTGCAGCCATGGGTCCCTTCCTGTGTGTTCCAGGCTGGAGGTTTAGACCCTGAGAGATCTGGTTGGTTGGTATTGTTGCTCTCCCCATGGGACTGCAAACCCTTTCATCTCCTTCAGTCTTCTCTCTAACTCCTTCATTGGGAACCCCATGATCAGTTCAATGGTTAGCTGTGAGCATCCACCTCAAAATATGTCAGGCTCTGGCAGAGCCTCTCAGGAGACAGCTATATCAGGCTCCTGTCAGCATGCACTTCCTGGCATATACAACTGAGTCTGCCTTTGGTGACTGCATATGGGATGGATATGCAGGTGGGGTGGTCTCCGGATGACCCTTCTTTCAGTCTGTGCTCCACACTTTGTCTCCATATTTGCTCCCATGAGTATTTTGTTACATCTTCTAAGAAGGACCGAAGCACCCACACTTTGGTTTTGCTTCTTGATGAGCTTCATGTGGTCTGTGTGTTGTATCTTGGATATTGCGATCCACTTATCAGTGAATGCATACCATGTGTGTCCTTGTGATTGGGTTACCTCACTCAGGATAATATTTTCTAGTTCCAACCATTTGCCTAAGAATTTCATGAATTCATTGTTTTTAATAGCTGAATATTATTCCATTGTGTAGATGTACCACATTTTCTGTATCCATTCCTCTGTTGAAGGCTATCTGGGTTCTTTCCAGCTTCTGGCTATTATAAATAAGGCTGCTATGAACATAATGGAGCATGTGTCCTTGTTATATGTTGTAGGATCTTCTGGGTATATGCCCAGGAGTTGTATAGCTATGTCTTCAGATAATACTGTGTCCAGTTTTCTGAGGAACCATCAGACTGATTTCCATTGTGGTTGTACCAGCTTGTAATCCCACCAACAATGGAGGAGTGTTCCTCTTTCTCCGCATCCCCGCCAGCATCTGCTATCACCTGAGTTTTTAATCTTATTCATTCTGACTTGTATGAGGTGGAATCTCAGGGTTGTCTTGATCTGCATTTCCCTAATGAGTAAGAATGTTGAAAATTTCTTTAGGTGCTTCTTGGCCATTTGAATTTCCTGAGTTGAGAATCCTTTGTTTAGCTCTGTACCCCATTTTTTTAGTAGGGTTGTTTGATTGTTCAGAGTCTAATTTCTTGACTTCTTTTGTATATATTGGATATTAGCCCTCTATCGGATGTAGGATTGGTAAAGATCTTTTCTTAATCTGTTGGTTGCCGCTTATCCAATTAAAAAAAAGTCAGTATAAATAAACACTAACACAGACCTATGGTAGGAAATGAAACAGAAAGAACATTAAAGATGGAACTGTGCATTTGTTTTACACACATCTAGTTGTACATTAGTACATGAGTCTCTCTCTCTCTCTCTCTCTCTCTCTCTCTCTCTCTCTCTCTCTCTGTGTGTGTGTGTGTGTGTGTGTGTGTGTGTGTGTGTGTATTAAGTAAAATTCTCAAAGTCAAATTTTTCATGATTGTGGCGAAAATAATATATGCTTGGAAAATGTAAGGAAATAAATATATTTTGTCTAGTTTAAGTTAAATACTTCATAACATGCTTTCTAAACCACAGTTGATCTGTTTAATTACATAGAGTTTTAGAGTGACTATAAAGCCCATGGCCTATTATTAAATATAGCTTTTAAATAGTTGCTATGTATCAGAATTAGAGTTTTGCATATATGGTTTATGTTCATGTAATATTCATTCTAGCTACATAACCACACTTGTCTTTTCTGTGACTTTTGGCACTTAATGCATGCCAAGTAGGCCCTGGATAATAAACTTCCATGGTAGTTGCTATTGTTGGGATGATTTTTAACGGTTAGAAGCTGTTTAGTGCTCACTTGCCCATGACTGTTTTACAGGTATGTGGGCGTTTATAAAGCCAGCTTAGCTTAAGTGGATTCTAACCACACCATTTTAAGTTTGTTAAAAATGTTTCTGAAGCTGTTGAATCATTGGGCAATCTAAGGATTGTAGTTGACATGCTGTGTAGTTCTTGTTTTAAGTATTTCTTCTGTGTGTGTGTGTGTGTGTGTGTGTGTGTGTGTGTGCGCGCACGCGCGTGTAGTACATGTATGCAGGAGCTATGGAGGTTACAGAACTATGTTGGCTCTTTGAAGCTGGAGTTGTAGAAGGTTGTAAGCTGCCATGTCAGTGCTTGGGAAGCAAACCCAGGTCTTCTGTAAGAGCAGCACGTACTCTTAACTCCTCAGTGGTCTCTTCACCCTGCATTGTAGCTCCTAAAGCTACATGCCGCTTCTGCTATGGTTCATTTCTGATGGCTGCTGTACACATCACACTGTAGCTTGTGCTGTGGTTCCTTTCTGATGGCTACGATACATTTCACTCTGTAGCTTGTGCTTTGGTCCAGTGTGCTTGCCCTGTAACAGCATTCTTTCCGTTCTCTCACACAAGCAGAAGAATCATGAGGAAAGGGAAGGTCCCTCACAGCTGCTGACCCTAGCTTGTACTTTTCTTTACTATAGACCTGTATGGGTAATGTGGTATTACTTTCCCATGTCCAAGAAGTGGGACATTCTCAAACTATGAAAGCAAAGAATATTATGAGTATAGCATCTCACTTTACAGTGAGAAATCCAAGACAATCTTACTCCTGTTTATTAATGCTACTTGTACCTTTTTCCTTATAGAGACATCGAGCCGCTTGTGTGATCCAAGCCCACTTTAGAGGCTATAAGGGAAGGCAGTCCTTCCTACAGCAGCGATGTGCCATTTTAATCATACAGAGACATGTACGAGCCATGGTGGCTGCGAAGCGGGAAAGGATAAAGTATATCAAATTGAAAAAGTCTGTGGTTGTTTTACAGGCATTGGTGCGTGGCTGGTTAGTAAGGAAAAGAGTAAGTATTTTAGAGTAAAATTAAAGCATTTGATGTTAGATAGTGGTAAACTTTTGGAGATAAGATTTTGGAGAATGCTGTCAAAACTAACACAGTTGTTAACTGCTGCAGAGCCACCTAACAAGGTCATCATAGGTTTTGTTGTCCCATGTCCCTGTTTCTTCCCACAGATGGTCATACCGAAGATACACAACTAATTGTGTTTTCTGTTTGCTGTTTGTTTGTTTTTAATTTTTAAAGTAGTAAGACTTAGCTAAAGAACTGTGAGCACTTCGGGTGCGGAGGAGGGTAATTTTCACATGAGTAGCCTCTGCCACTCCCCAGCGACTATGGAACTTTACCTCTGATAGCCACGTGCTCACCAAGAAAGAATTCTTTTTGTTTTCAGGAAGGCCGATGACTTTGGGGCTGAGGATATATAGGACTGACATAGAAAAAAAATTAATTAGATTTGAAGTTTAAGAGGAGAAATCTTGTCATTAAATCTCAATTAGAAGTCTGTAATCCAAAGGTCACTGTAGAGCTTTTACTACAAGAGGCCCCCTGGACTTGTGCTTCATCATCTAACCCTGGAAACTGAAGCCTGTCGGGCTTAACATCGCTGTATCTGAACATCTCTGCTCAGAGTGCTGTGACCTTTGCAAACCTTACACCTGCCTCCCCTAGTACTACGGATCTGCCTTAAACAGCTGTCCTTGGATAGTTTCTTTACCTACCTAAATGCTGCTTCTCTTTAGCAAAGGGCCCACAATTCTGCTTTTATACTTTGTTATATAACTTATCCTATTAGAATTATTGTATAGTAAGAAATTGTAAAAAAAGAAACTATAATTGTCTTGAATTAAAATGAAAAAACAGTTAATACATATATCTTTTTAATCTATGTATACTTTTTATCTATGTATTTTCTTCTTTAAAAAAGTTCTTTTTATGTATTTTGCCTTATTGAATTTTTTTTCTCTCTCTGTCTTTCAGGTTTCAGAACAGAAAGCCAAAGTTCGACTTTTCCACTTTACAGCAGCTGCATACTGTCACATGTGTGCTCTTAGAATCCAGCGAGCTTATAGACTCCACATGGCTATGAGGAATGCTAAGAAGCATGTTAATTCAGTCATCTTTATTCAGGTTAACTTTTCCTCTAAATCCAAACAAAAGAAATTACATTTTATGTCATGGGTATGGTAGTATATACCTTAATTCTGTCTCTCTGGAGGCAGAACAGGCACTCAAGTCCAGCCTGGTCTACAAAGATAGTTCCAGGATAGCTAAGGCTACATAGATGAGCTCTGTCTTAAAACAAATAAACAAACAAATCAAAAACCAAAAGAAAAAAAAAGTCAAGTTGTTTTTTTGTTTTGTTTTGTTTTGTTTTGTTTTGTTTTGTTTTGTTTTTGTTTAAAGACTTAAGTTTCTGAGGGCTCATCTGCATGTACACCTGTGTGCCAGAAGAGGGCATCAGATCCCGTTACCAATGGTTGTAAGTCACCATGTAGTTGCTGGGAATTGAACTCAGGATCTCAGAAAGAGCAGCCAGTGCTCTTAACCTCTGAGCCATCTCTCTAGTTCCAAGAGTATTTTTTATGTTACTCATTTTTAGATGTGTTTACATACGGTCACAAAATAATGAGACTGTTAGGTGATAGCTCATAGGATGAGTTAAAGTTAGAAACTGGTCCATGTTTTGTGGCCCAGAAATGTGACTGTCCACTGATGCAGCTACTCATCCATATCCCCACACTGTAGATACGTGTTTCTTTATTTCCTTATCCCACGGTGGCCTCCAAAGACATTCTGATTTTGCCACTCTAGTGAATGGGAGTAGAATTATATTCTTTGTTTTGAATTTACTTGTTTACTGTTATTTTTTAGTTTTTCCCACATTATTAGTCTTATAAATTCTTACCTGTGTTTTTATTTACTATTTGTAAGGTTTTAATGTACCTAGCCTATTTTTCTATTTCATATCCACATTGTAATTTATAGTAGTTACCCCCTGGAAATTTTTCCTTATATGTATACTGACATATATTTACATATAAGATATAGGTACAAAACAACTTGCAAAATGTTGCCAAGTTTGATAGGATTCATATACACTGTGAGCTGTCCCCACACATATCCAACAAGAGCTTGAAGGGTCTGCTTAAGTGGAATAGGAAAATGATGCCACAGAGTAGGATGGAGGGTCAAAAGATAATTCAATATTCTTTTATTTTTGTATGTAAATGTGTATATACATATATAAACATATATGTTTATATATTAACTCATACATATTCTGAGGTAAAAGTGAAAACCTTTATGTCTTGAATAGAGATGGTTTCGAAGAAGATTACAACAAAAGAGGTTCATTGAACAGTTTCATAAGATCATAAAAACTGAACGTGAAGTTCAGGCATGTCGGCGCCAGCAGGATAGGGCTGCATCTGTGATACAGAAGGCCGTACACCGCTTTCTCCTTTGCAGAAGACAGGAAAAAATCCATAGCAGCGCCACTAGAATTCAGGTAAACCGAAGTCTAGTTTTAGCCCAAGACTGTAATCTGAGTTGGACCTTCAGTTGGAAGTAATGTTCAAAACCTAACTGGCTGACATCTTTAGATGACTTCCTTACACCTGTTTGTTAAGGCATTATGGAGAGGCTATTCTTGGAGGAAGAAAAATGACTGCACAGAAATTAAAGCTATCCGAGGAAGCCTTAGAGCGGTGAGCGGGAATGTGGAGGAGGAGAACAAGCTGTACAGAAGAACTGAGCGCGCACTCCACCACCTGCTCACGTGCAAACACTTGTCCGCCATTCTGGATGCGTTGAAGCACCTAGGTTAGTATCCTCTAAATGCCATATGAGAGCAGGGATGCACTTCACCTCTGTGTGTGAAGGGTGGGGTGATACAGAGGTCCCTCCAGTTCAGTCTTGTTGCTGTGAATGTCCTTGTTCACTCATTGGTTCTCCCTCAGAGGTTGTTACCAGATTGTCTCCACTTTGCTGTGAGAACATGGCCGGGAGCGGAGCCGTCTCTACAATCTTTGTTTTGATCCGAAGCTGTAATCGTAGTGTTCCTTGTATGGAAGTTGTTGGGTATGCTGTTCAAGTGTTGCTGAATGTGGCAAAGGTACCTTCTGTTTTAATAGTAAAACAGTCACTGTCAAGAAACATGACCCTGCAAATTAAATTTTGTGCTTGCTTATTATTAGATCTTGCTTCTGACTTAAAATGTATTTATTTTAAATAAATTTATGTTTCTGGGAGTAAAAAGACGTTTAGTCTCGTAACATGGAAATGCTAGTTTTTATAAGATTTAATTTGTTTTGTTTATAACATACTGACTACCATTTACTGTCTACATGCTAGTAAATTATGAATTTAGTTTTTTATAACCCATAAGGTAGTTCCTGTGTCATTTTATAGAGAATATATAGTAATAATACTTACTAAAGTTAGAGACAGTTGAGGCAATAAGAGGAAAGGTTTTTTACCTGAGCTGTGTTCTGAGCCACCGTCCTGTCTCTGAGAAGTAGGTCTGCATGATGCCGCAGCTTGCTTAGGTTCTCCGTACTTGGCATTCTTGAGCTGTAAAGTGAGGGCACTTACAGGACCCACCTCAGTGTCACTGAGAAGATGAGATACACCTGAGGTGCTTCTCTATGGAGACTGTGGTGTCAGCTAGTGAGGCTTTGTGATTTTAATATTGTTACCCTGCAGATTTCAATGCAAATCTAAGGACATGATTAGACAAATTAGCCACGGAAAATGTGTCCTATACTCAGTGTTAAAAGTATCATTTTATTTTATAGCAATCTCATCTTCTCAAGAAAGAAGTAACTCAGGAGCTAACTAAATCTTCTCTTTCTTGTTGTCCTACCTTGTGCTAATCACAGAAAGTTACTTTGTGAGGGTCGTACTACAATGAGTTTTAAAGCTTTTTATTTATTTCAAGATAGTCTCTTTTTCACTTTATCTTTCTTCTCTTTCTCTTTCTCTTTTTCTTTTTCTTTTTCTTTCTCTCTCAAGAGTGTTTGGCTCTGGTTCATATTAAGGTTCTAAAAATGATTAAGCTGGGAATGTGTGTATAAAATGCGTTCAGAAATAACAAAATGTCATCAGAAAGTCTTTTCTTGCTGCACGTGCTTCAGAAATTTGGCTCTAACCGTATTTTGGGGTTGGATTGTTTAAAGGTTTAATTTTATTCTGTTCTCTTTAAGTATGATAAGACAATCTCATCCATTTACGATGCTGACAACTGTGTGGACACACTGCTGGAGCTTTTACAGGTGTACCGAGAGAAGCCTGGTGACAGAGTTGCTGAGAAGAGTGCCAGCATTTTCACAAGGACGTGCTGCTTATTAGCAGTGCTGTTGAAGACAGAGCAGTGTGCTTTTGTGAGTACATCCGTCCCCGTTCTCCTAGTTTTTAATGTTTTTGACTTGTGTATTTTTCCTTCAATTATCACACTAATGTAGAGCTTTACATATATTCATTCCTGCTTTATTCAATGATAAAAATGTCACGCACACCTTTCTAATCAAAGAATCTGACTCTAGGACTGGAAAAATGGTTCCTTAGTAGAGCACATGCATTGCATGTACATTTACATGGCCCCGAAGCTCAGTCTAAAAGGGGGAAGCTAATGAAGGTAGAATAGATTCTACCCTTGTGAGCAGCTCAATAGGAAGAATATCACATCCCAGCATGTTAGGAACCAGGTCTGTGTAACTGTCCTAACCCTAACCCTGACCTGCTACTGTTACCATGTTTAGATGGCAGGCTTTCCAGTACTGAGACCACTGAGCCTCTAGTTACAGCTGTTGACACAGAAGAACCATGGCCTCTATGGTTTCCTAGACTCTGGCTTCCTTTTTCTGAGTAGATTGGCAAACAACTGAAGATTTTATACCAGAGACTATTTTCAGTGTGTTTGCTTGCTTGCTTGCTTGCTTGCTTGCTTGCTTGCTTGCTTGCTTGCTTGCTTGCTTGCTTGCTGTTGTTGTTTTGGTTTTGGTGTTTTGTTTTGTTTTCAAATAGGATTGTGTCACCATGCTCAGCTCTCCCATGTTACCAAATTCATTCTGGCTACAGATGGAGAATGAATTTGAGTGAGCATGTGTGGATCAGGGAGACTTTAGAAAGGAAGCAAGCGCAGATGTGCCATAACCTCTCCATGGGCTGGCACATCACCTGGGATTGTGTCACTGATAGGAAAAATTTACAAGATTTGATCTCTGGACATGATGTGTATTAGCTGAAATCTTTTCTGTCTGTATCCATGTGTAACTTTTGGAGTATATGTCTTCCTGTAACTGACTTGCATATTAAATTAGGTGATAATTTAAGTCAGTCTACCTGCTGAATTAGAAAGCATTGTTCTTGAAAAGCATAGTATTGATCGTTCATTGTTTAGTTCCTCTAGGAGAGAGGAATGTAATCCTTACCAGTTTTTGACATGTGTAATTTTCTTTTTTTTTTAGGATGCACAAAGTAGATCTAAAGTCATCGATCGTATTTATCGTCTCTATAAATTTACAGTTCCTAAGCATAAAGTGAATACACAGGGATTATTTGATAAGCAGAAGCAGGGTTCCTGTATAGGCTTTCCTTTTATACCAGAAAGATCTGTGAAGAACAGGATAGTTTCAAGGTAAGCAGTTAAATGCATCTACAGTGGATTCATTTAATAAGTATTTACTGACATTACCAGAAGCAAAATGCTATGACCATTTTAAGCAGAACACTGGGTGAGTGGAAGAGGTCTATGTACATAATAAAGCATCATTGGTGTGGCTTTGGGCATTGCCTAGTTACACAAACAATTCCATGTTAAATAGCTCAAAAAGCACGCTAGGAAGCTGGTTATAATGACATCACTTGCTTTCTATGTTAAGATTAAAATATATTGTGTATCAGCTGTCAAAAGTCCCTCTGGTACCTTGGTGAGGTGGAAAATTTGGTTAAAGTGCTTCAGTAAGGCATGTGACATGATGGGATCAGAGCGGAGTTTGCGGAACGGAAGTTTAAGGTTTACACTAAGATCCAATGGCCATACAGTTTCTGGTGAAGACAAAACCTAGTCGTGCCTGTAAGAAAGGACAGTACAGTGGTTAAGGAAGCAGAAAGAAAGTGTGTAAGGAGTGGCAGGGGGATTACACTGCCCAGGCTGTTGACTCTTTGGTCATTGATGGTGATGTTACTGAGAACAGAGAATGGTGACAAGATCTGAGAAAAGGGTTAACCAGTTTCACCAAGGATTTAACCTTGAGAGGCTGGTAAATGAACAGAAAAGACAATGGTGAGGGCAAACAGCATAAGCTGCACAGAGGCCATCATCAATTTTTAAAATAATGTATAGGTTATATAGGTAGTAATAAGCTGTGGTGTGAAGCTCTCCCACACTTTACAACAGTTCATTAATGCTTTTTATCTTTTTGAACAGACTTAAACCACAGTGGATTTTGAGGCGTGATACTATGGAAGAAATCACAAATTCCCTGCAAGCTATTCAACTGGTGATGGATACCCTTGGAATTCCTTTTTAGTAAGAGGAAACATTTTCAATGTGAGACCCCAAAAAAAAAAAAAAATGCCAATCATGGATACCTGGAACAGAGTTTTTACTGTCAGTATAAACTGTTTAGATATGACTTTGTGTAAAAATAAAAATGTATATATTACAAGTTACTAACTTGCTTAATGAATTCATTTTTACTATTTTTTTTTAATTTTGAGGTTACAATTTAAATATGTTTTTCTCTTCCACTTTTTCCTCCAAACCCTGCCATATACCACTACTTGCTCTTTTTCAAATTCATTGCCTCTCTTCACTAATATATGTATGTATGTATTCCTAAATACAGTATGATAAATCCCTATAATGCTACTTGTATGTATGTTTTCAGAGCTGATGTTTGGCACTGGTTCAATGCATGTGAAAGCCTGGTTTGTCATGACTACAGTATTTGTGTCTATCAACTTAAAAAGTATTTTTTTTAATGTAATCCTATTTCTAAAGGAAAAGTAATATCTTTGATTTATACGTAAGTTGAGGCACATTTTAAAGCAAAACATTGGATTGAAGATAAGTCTACAGTCTTATATGAGAGAACAATATAAAGTAACCCCAGGATGCTGTGTGTCTTATGTTTTCTGTTTGTCTTGGTTGGTGTTCTGTTGCTGTGAAGAGACAACAGGAGCATGGCAACTCTTATAAAAGAATGCATTTAATTAGGGCTTCCTTTTAGTGTCAGAGGTTAATCCATTATCATCATGGAGGAGGCCTGGTGGCATGCTAGTGGTGTGCTGGAGAAGTAGCAGAGAGTTCTAATTTCTGATATGCAGACTGAGAGACCCTGGGCTTGGCATGGGCTTTTGAAAGGATAATGGCAACCCCAACAAGGCCATACCTCTAATCCTTCAAAATAGTACCACTCCCTGGTGAGACATTCAACTCTGAGCCTATAGGGTCCATTCTATTCAAACTACCACACTGTTGCTGAAATAAAAAAGACACCTCATAAAGGGAACTTAAACAAGAGAGTTGTTTAGGTTTAGAGCTCAGGAGTCTAGCTGCTCCTGTTGTATCTACTTTTAAGGGAGCACGGGCCAATGATAAATCCTTGTGCTCAGCTGACTTTCTCCTTTGTATAAAGTCTAAGATCCCAGCTAGGGAATGGTGCTACCTGCAGTGGGCAGGTCTTTTCATTTAGGTGGCTAAATGAAAATCAAGGTAATACCTAATAGGAATGCCCAGCTTCACATTTCTCAGGTTATTCTAGAGCTCACCAAATTGATGCTTGAGATTAACCATTATAACCTCAAAGTGCTTTGCTTTGATTGCATCTTTGATTGGCAAAGCATTCTGTAAGAGTCCATAATTTGTTGAAGAATGATACCCCAAACTCAATTAGTATGTAAACTTAAAGAGTGTTTTAATCTGATGAAGTCCAACACACTGGGGTCTCCCATTACCAAGACAGATTACCAAGTTGTCGAGGACTCCTCTGCCAAATGTCGGAACCTACACTGCCAAAAGCTTGGGAGCCAAAATTGTTAGAGCCCACACTGCCCCAAGCTTTGGGGGCTAAATTGTCCCGGCTCATACTGCTGCTCTGGTTTGCAGGTCAGCGTTCAGCAAGAGAGAGAATGAGGGCAGACACAAAGAATGGAGACCAGACAGAGTGTGTTTCAGTCCCGTTTATTCTCAAGTCTCTCTTTCTTTCTTTCTTTCTTTCTTTCTTTCTTTCTTTCTTTCTTTC